>VXAU01001242.1:261437-319584 GCA_013399695.1 Formicarius rufipectus | reverse complement strand
TTGGTGTTGTGGGGGGGGGGGGGGGGGAAGTTGTCCTAATGAAGGATATTATTCCTACACAATACAGTTATGACTTACTGATAGCAAGAAGTTTACAATGGGAAATCTTTAGTCTTCAGCACTGTTGAAATTCACTCATCAGGTTGGTTTGGTTTTTTTTTTCAAAAAAAGGCTTTCTAAATTCTTAGAGGTGTTGCTTTCTCTTCTAAAGAATATTTGCAGTGCCAGAATGATGCTTTTGAAAGCTGAGTTGAAGAAAGTGTACTGTAAACTCTGCAACTCATACAGGTTGTTCACATACTTCTCCTATGCAGCTATCAGTGTGGTCATACACAGGAGAGGGGAGAGCATGATTTTCCATCAAATGGCCATCTTACTGTTTCCTGTAACATTGCCAGTCAGAAGCCTATGGAGTGTGGCTTCTGCTGCAGTACAGAATGATTAATCACTGACTAGGAAGGAAGAGCTGCTTACTTCCCTATTCCTTGTAGAAATAGCAGAGCTCTGACATGTAGGTTGATGCCAGCACAACAGATATTCCCAAACTTTCTGACACTGGGGGATACTCAGTAATGTTCCAGGAGTGGAAAGCAATGTTTAATTTGCATATGAATTCACATACATATTTTAGCCATAATGTATTCTGGAAGTGTTGCTGATTTGTGCTTTGCTCTTTTATAGGAAACAATCAGATATGAAATCAACACCATTTATACCAGAATGCTGTAAAGACAAGTTGCAGAGTGCTTCTGTATCTGCAGTGAATCATGACTGTATAGGGTCTCTGCTGATCCCAGCTTCCCAACCTCTTTTCTCACTCATCCTCATGAAAGATGCAGAACTGCAAGAGGAAAAGTACTTCCAGCTCCTACCTCTTCTAATAGCTAGTGGTCACTTTGTTTCCTTGCAACTTCTCATTCCTGCTTCTCACTAGTCTACCTCTCATCCAGGATCACTGTTCCTAGAATAGAAGAACCCAGGACAAAAGCTTATGATCTTTCTCTCTGCCAAAGGAAAATATGTTTTTCCAGGTGAATAGGTTAGGCTGATGAAGTGAGAGAAAACAACTGTACCAGAGATTCATAGATTTCACAGAATATGCCAAGTTGGAAGGGACCTACAAAGATCATCAAGTCCAACTCTTGGCCCTGGACTGGGCCATCCCCAAGAGTCACACCATGTGTCTGAGAGTATTGTCCAAACACTTTTTGAACGCCATCAGGCTTGGTGCTGTGACCACTTCCCTGAGTAGCCTATTCAGTGCCCAAACACCCTCTGGGGGAAGAACCACTTACCAATATGCAACCTAAACCTCCCCTGACACAACTTCAGGCCATTCCCTTGGGTCCTATCACACAACTTCTCTCAGTCCTGTCACTGATCACGACAGAGATCAGTACCTGCCCCTCCTCTTACCCTCATGAGGAAATTGTAGACTGAGATCAGGTCTTCCTCAGTCTCGTCCAGGCTGAAGAGACCAAATGGTCTCAACTACTCCTCATCCAGCTTCCCTTTAATGCCCTTCACCATCTTCATTGCCTCCTTTTGGGCACTCTCCTGTAGCTTAATATCTTTCTTATATTGTGGTGCCCCAAAGAGCACACAATACTCAAGCTGAGGCTGCCTCAGTGCAGCACAGAGCAGGAAAATCCCCTCCCTCAACCAGGTGGTGATGCTTTGCGTGATGCCCGCCAGGGCAGAGTTGGCCCTCCTGGCTACCACACCACTGAAGACTCATATTCAACTTGCCACTGACCAGGCCCCCCAGGTCCCTTTCCATGGCACTGCTTTCCAGCATCTCATTCCGCTGTCTGTACAAACATCCAGGGTTGCCCCATCCCAGGTCCGGTATCCAGCACTTTCCCTTGCTGAACTTCATATGGTTGGTGATTGCCCAGCCCTCTGGTTTGTTGAGGTCTCTCTGCAGAGCCTTCTTGCCTTCCAGAGAGACAATAGCTCCTCCAAATTTTGTGTCATCTGCAAATTTGATTAGTGTCCCTTTGAGTCCTGCATCCAAGTCATTTATGAAGGTGTTGAAGAGCACAGGGCCCAAGATGGATCCGTGTGGAACCCCACTATTGACAGGTCACCAGTCTGATGTCACCCTATTTACTATTACTCTGTGAGCTAATTCTGCTACGTGGTCATTGCCTTTAAAATACTGCTGTAAGGTCCTCACATACTGCAACAGCATGGTACAAGAGTTCTCTCATATAGGACAAATTTACTGGCCTGTTCCTGTGTATAAGACAGTGACGATAAACAGATGGATAATGTAGTTTCCTGGGGTCACTGCTAGATGTGAGTATAGAGTGCTTATTCTGAATGGGGTTATCTGATCTACTGCAGTAGAAAACTGAATAGGAGGTGGGAGAAACTAGTTCTCTCTCCAGGTACATGAAGGGGCAGGATATTGTAACTGGAGTGACTGACTGATGGTCTGATCTGCTTTGACAAAGGTAGTGCTACCTCTAGATTTTTTTGAACTGCTTAGTAGAAAATTGGAGGAGGTTACCTAAGAAGACAACAGGAGTGCCAGTTATCAATTGGAGTCTTCCAAAAAGGCAAACAATTTTCTTGTTCTTTTCTATATAGTGACTTCTACATCTTGCCTTGTCAGAGCTTCCAATTCTTGTATTTGATGGTTTAGTTTTTTCCTTTAAATACAGAAATCCAAGAGCAGAGGACTAGCATTCTGCTGTGCATGTCCCCAGTTGCCACTAAGTGTTGAAGTCTGTCTTGGACTGAGGCCAGAATAGATGCCTCTAGGCTGGACAGCTCTGAAGCACATGGAAACTAGATAAGTCATGTATGAAAATCAAAGTGTATCAGTCCTGTAGTCAACAAAGAAAAAGCAAACAAAATTAGGAATGCAAGCTCTCCAGAAAAAGGAAGGTCAGACTTGGCTTTCTAAATAAGGCACACAGTAAGGAAAAGACTTTTAGCCAACAAGTGCAATTTTGACACTTTTACCTTTTAAAGACACACTTTTAAAGAACTGTTCAGTATTCCTTGAAATATGCAATTTAAAACAGTTGTATCATGCGTATTTTGGAATTGAACCTGCTTGGAATATACTTTCACAAAGTAAGGAGAAACTGGAATCATTTGCTTCTGTCTTCATAGCTAAACAATCTGTTTTATACATACACACATATATAAAATATCTATTGTATGGATCCATATATATATGGATATATATCCCACACATATATATAGGTTATTATAACACAAAATTGGAAATCAGATCAACCTGAACCTGTTTTCAGAGCAGATGCTGCCCTTCTTTGTGACGTTGAATTCAAGACTTGAACTCTTAACTTTCCAGTCAATTAAGTGTGAAGATATAGGATGGGGCACTCCTAGGATAGTGCCCCATTAAGCTAGAGGTCATAAAATACCTTGAGACTGGGTGTAAATTAAGTGTATAGAGGAATGCAACTTAGTGTGACATCAGATAGGAGACATTAGACCTAGGACCATCCAAGAACTTCAGGGGAGAATGTCTGGTAGAATAATCTTAGATTGAAGCAGAGTTTTTTCACTGTGGGATGTTATAAAATGCCTTCTGTAGGAGCATACTAGGAGTAGTGATTGTTTTGCTCAAAAAGACAGGAAAAAGACAGGGAAATAGGCTGAAAGGGTACATGGTGACCATCTGCTGAGATATTTCCATGTGTTTGTGGAGAACTATTTCAGCTGTTTTGACAGCCTGTCTGAAAGCATCGAAACAAGCTGCATCTTGCAGGCATCAGGAACAGTAGCAGAGAACAATGATCCTAGGCCCTCAAGTTATATGAAGCTGTGTTCCAGGAAGCAAACTTTCCCTCGGTTTCCTTGATAACAAACTGTTTCAACCAGGGCTTCTACCATGATTCACTTGTGACATGCTTTTGAGGTAAGTATGTACTCTTCTCTCAGAGACAGGAAAGCAAATGCAACAAACTCAGGTGTTTCACCTAAGGCTGCAGAGTGAATCAGTGCCATGCCAGAGGGTGAATCCAGACTATATGACTCAGTTCACTTACTGTGACTAGATGGTGCTGTCTCTGATGGATGCAGTCTTTTCAGTTACTGCTCATGGCTTAAAATAGGTATCAAAGAGGTATTTCAACTAGCGTAGTACCCACCTTATTTCCTCAGTGTCATGGCCTATTCCCATTTGCCCAAGAGCATTTCTGATACCTTCAGCATTGTTCTTGCAGCTGTTTTCTTTTTTTTTTCTCTTTTAAGCAAGTATTGTAGATAATGAGTGTGAAAAAAGCCTACAAAACCACGTGCTCAGTCTAGACAGACATTTGTCTGATCAGTTCTTTTTTAAAAAAAGGAAACACTTCTAAAAATGAAGCTTCTCCAACTGCCTTATAAAAACCTTTTCAATATTTATTCACCTTTATCTTTAGAAAATTCATCCTATCTGAAATATCCATTTCTTCAAATTAAGCTTATGATACTTGTCATGTCCATCTTGCAAGTCATGTTCTTTTGAATACACTTTTACATATTTTAATGCATGTTCAGACCTAAGTGTCTAGGCTAAACAACAGGTTATTTTACATTTTGTGGCAGTTTTCACCCAGTGTCCACCCAAACCTCCAGGCCCCCCTTTTCCCAGAGAAAGGAAAAGGAGAAAAGGCAAAAAAACAGCTGAGAGATAATGACAAAGCAAACTCAGAGTGGCTAAATACTTAAATTTATTACTAACAAGGTAAGAACTAAAACTAATAAAACTAAAAAGTAAGAAATAAATCACTCTGAAGTACACCTTTCTCCTCCCACTCCTCCTTTTTTCCAGCAGTTCGAGAGAGCAGGGAACGGGAGTTTTGCAGGCAGTTGTTGTTGCCGTTGCTTTTGTCCTGTGGGTCACTCCATGGGCTGCAGTCAGGTCTCTGCACCCTGATGGTCTTCCGTGGGCTGCAGGGGGACAGCTGCTCCACCACGGTCTTCACCATGGGCTGCAGGGTGGACACAGCTCTTAGTCTTTCCCCTGCTCCCGTAGGGTCTCTCCCACGGGAGACAGTCCTCAGTAGACTTCTCCAACATGAGTCCAACCCTGGGCAACACTTCTACTGGGGTCGAACCTGCTCCACTGTGGGTCTCCTTCTCCATGAGTCATGGCTGCAAGTCTCTTCCAGAATCTCGCTCCATCCTGGGCCTCCCACAGGGTAACAACTCCTTCAGGCATCCACCTGCTCCTCCAGGGACTGCAGGGGGGTCTCCACACCCCAAGGGATATCCAGGGACTGCAGGGGGTGGGGAATAACTTTTAGTCCTTCCCCCCTCACCCCTGCTCCAGCGTGGGGTCCCTTCTCCTCCTCCTTGTCCGAGCTTGGTCTCTCTCTGTGTTGTTTTCTCATGGCTGGAATTTCCAACTGTGCAACACTCCTAAATTCTTAAATATGTTATCACAAAGGTGTGACTGTGCTTCTTAATTGGCTCGACTTTGGCCACCAGCAGGAAGTCCCTCCTGGACCTGGCTGTCATTGGCTTCACAGGACAGGAGAAGCTTCTAGCAGCTTCCAACAGAAGCCACCCTAGTAGCCCCCCCTTCTACTAAAATTCAGCTACAGAAACCTATGATACCTTTCTTCTAGTCTCTGTTTTCTAGAGCTCTGTTCTTGTTGCTGTGTCCTTAATGGTCTCCAAGGCTCTGTAGCACTCAAACACAGTGTTCAAGAGAAAGATTTACCAACATTGAATACATTTTACAGGAGACAGTGCTAGACCTCTGGTTTGTATTTGTACAATAAACTATAGTTATATTTAAATACCTTGGTTTATTGCTCCCCATTTTAACATCAGCATGAATTCTTTGATTGCTCTGTATCCTACAATGTACTTTTGTGTCTAGGTCCTCCTCTTCACAGGCTGATCACTCCCCATTCTACAGTCAAACAGATTTATTCTAACCTATAGTAGAAATTGCATTTATCTTTACTGGATTGTACCTCTTATATTTTCAATTATTTTTCAAAATTTCCAATTTCAAAATCAATTTGAAATAAATTTTGGGTTTCAGTTTTGTTGCAACTTTCTAATTTGATTAACCTGAAGATTTTATCAACCCATGTTTTTCTCTATCCTCCAGGTTGTAAATAAATTAAGTATTAACACCAAAAGCAGGACAAACCTACCTAATATGGGCTCCCATTTTCATTCAGAATATGTTTTTTCAGTTGGCATTATACCATTGTGTAGCAATGTGTTTACCTCTGGTATGTGAGACACTGTTGAACATATTCAAGGTATAGCATGTTCTAGTTTTGCCCTCATCAACAATATTTGGTGCTAACTGGCTGCTTTGACAGAGTTTGGGTGTGAAAAATCCAGTTATTCTCTTACTCAGGTCCTCATTTTCTTCCAAGCACTTTCAGTTTCAATATTCTTTCTCTCTTTTCCACCACTTGAATACTGAAGATGATAATCTCATAGAAAAGTTAAAGGAAAGGTCATGAGCCTGATTTTCCCTCTCTAGTACCTGCTAAGTCACTAAATCTAACACATAAATTGTTTTGGAAATCCTTAGTTAACTGTCTACAGTAACAGGATAATGATTATTACAGGTGGAATATCAGAATAAGGATGTTCAGTAAAATACCTATGTTGGTTTGACAATGAAGGACTAAAGGCATTCCTAGAAAGCATTACAGAGTTGCTGAGCATTTTCTTGGAAAATGTTCTGTGATAGAAGATATATGGAGGAGCAAGTCCTTAACAACTCAAAATGAAAAAGACTCATTGAAATAACTGCTGTAGAACAGAAACAAAGTACGCATTATTTTGATATCTATTTATATAGCTTAGTGGTTGTGACTTTAGGAAAGTTGTTTGGATTGGTGATTAGATGAATTTGCTGTATGAAATAGTATCTGACTCAATAGAATATGAGAGTGAAAATCTGGGATTGACTGGCTTCTCCAATCTGCCAGTATTAATTCTGTACCATCTATACAGTGGGTGTAGTAAAACAAATAATTGGGCCCTATTTTGTCTTTCAAAAAGTCCTTGTAAGAGTTGATAGGGAAGCAAAGATGTCAGATAGGAAGCAGTAAAGTCTGTCATTGATTTGAAACTGGCAAAGAACGGGAGACCGAAAAGAGACATAAATGCTTGATTTTCAGGTTAATAGAAAAATGGCAAAAGGTTAATAATGGAAGGGGTACCTCAGGCTTCTGTTTGAGGACTACTGTTTTTTAATCACTGAGGTGGAAACAGAAACAGGCAGTGAAATTACAATGTTTGCAGATAATAAGAAATTATTTATGGAAGTCAGTGTTAAAGAAGACAATGAGGAATTTCAGAGTCACCTAATAAGGAAGGTTGTATTGACAGCAGACCATCATATGCAATGCTTTGTTGACAACTACAAAACTAATGCCCATTGCCAGGAATAATTCGAATTGTTCATACACATTACTAGGTTCTAAATTAACTGTAACCATTCAGGGAGAAAAAAAAAAATAAACCTAGGGGACATTGCCAGCAGCTCAGTAAAAACATCTGCTCATTGCACAGCAGAGTCAAAAAGCAAATGTTGCACTGTGATACAGAAATAATGGGATAGAAAATTCCACTTATTGTGGCGTTATATAAAGCAGTGGTACATCCTTACTAAGGATGCAGCATTTACTTTTGCCCATAGAATCATGAAATAGTATAACTAAAGGAAGTTCAAAAAACAGCTGTTAATGTTGATGAGAAACACAAGAGTAAATACAGCAGGAAATACTTGGGAGGCTGGGGNAAAAAAAAAAAGCAGGCATGGGGAAAATTCCTGAATGGTTTCGGAAGGAAATACTGAATGTTCTTATTTATCCTTTCCAAAACTGCAAGAACAGAAGGATTTCAGAGGATTTGAAAGGTGATATGTTTGAAGATGATGGAAGGAAATGTGTTGTATTCAAAAGATAATTAACCAGTGAAACTAATTACAAAAAGAGCCTAAACCAAATAATTTATCAGTGCTCAAAAGCGGATTAAACAAATGTACACTAAAGAGAAAATCCTCAGTAATATTTTGTAGGATTCCAAAAAGATATTTCAATTTGTTTTAAGGCATTAACTGAAGAGAAACAGTAGCTGTGGTTCATGGTGCCACACGAGGTGATGGGTATAGTCTTCTTCTGGAGACAGTAGCTGTCATCCACTCTGGGGAGCGCATGGTACTGATCTAGATAAACAGATCAGTCCTCTGATCTGCTGGGATAATTACTATCTTCTTAAGGATGACATGAAATTTGGTGAATGAAAATTTATAAAGCATAGCACAAGTTCGATAAAAGGGTTCATTTTGGCTTCCTTTTTCAGATGGAAGCATCTGTTGCTTAGAATGTGAATTCATCAAGTCAGAGGACCTTTATCACTGGAAGGGTGTTCATGTAGCACATGTTATATCAGTAGTGGTAGTATACCAGATTATAATTACCATATAATTACCATTTTAGTGAAATGTAACCAAGGACAGAATCCATGCTATTATCCCTTCAAATACAAGTATTTATTGTATAATAGAATAACAAATTCCTGTGTGTAGTTCATCACCTTCAGTTTGAAGAAACCATGTTAAGAAGGTTTTGAGCCTCAGAACACTCATCTACACGTACATATAGCTTAAATGTCTACTTCACTGAACTTATATGTAGCAGCAAGATCAGCTGTACAATATATGCCAAAGAGAAGTCGGTGCTGCTACAATTAAAATTTTTCCTTGTTAGGAAATCACTAATATGATCAAACGGGGAACTACACCGTTGATGAATAAATCCAGACTTCATTTTCCTTGTTAACAAGCATGAAAAAAAAGACCACAAACTTATTAAAAGATCATTTACTATGTAGAACTTCAGTTTTACATTCAAAGTGTTCTGAAAAAACCCTTCCATGGAATAATCCAACATACATATGTATAAAAAAAATTGAACCAGCTTGCCCCTTAAAACTCAATAGTACAAAATCTTCCAATTTTAAGCACACCGAACATAAATAGCTTCACAATTTAGTTTTCTTAAGGAGAAATAATGTAGTTATCATTAAACTCCTTGGGAAACTAGCTTTAATAGTATTCTTTGGTTATCAGAGCTATCATTTTTCCTTCAGGCAGAGCTGAGGAAATACAAAGTTAAAAACATCATTGACTGTGATAATGAAGTCAGTCCATTTCAGTGCAAGACCACAGTTATTCTTTATCACTCCAAACGGGCTGTGGAGCTGAAAGCTGTTTTTCTAGTTGGCAAAGTTGCTGAGTTCACAGATAACTATCGTTTTTGGAACATGTTTTGCTGCATGTGGAAGAGCAAGAATATAGAAAGTACTCCAAAAACATTCAAAACTCAAGAAGATGGATTTACAAAAGAATTTCCACAAAAGAAAATAGAATTGCACTGCCTCTCCTCTCCCTCTCCTTCTACCCCTCCCTCTCCCTCTCCTTCTCCTCTCCCTCTCCTCTCCTGAACAGACCAAGTGACCTCAGCTGCTCCTCATACAGCTTCCTCTCCAGGTACTTTACCATCTTCATTGCCTCCCTTTGGACATTCTAATAGTTTAATACCTTTCATATATTGCAGTGCACAAAACTGCACACACTATTTAAGGTGAGGCCGCCCCAGTGCAGAGCAGAGAAGGAAAATCCCCTCCCTCGCCTGGCTGGTGATGCTTTGCTTGATGCCCCCCAGGACACGGTTGTATCTCCTGGCTGCCAGGGCACTGCTTACTTATATTCAACTGGCCATTGACCAGGACCCCTAAATCCCTTTCCACAGCACTGCTCTCCAGCCTGTCAATCCTTGGTCTATTCACGTGAACAGGGCTGCCCTGTCCTAGGTGCAGAATTCTGCACTTTCCTTTGTTAAACTTCATATGGTTGGTGGTTGCCTATCTGTCTCATTTGTCAAGGTTTCTTTACAGGGCCTCTTTTTATCGACTTGCCGTTGGTTACAACAGCAGGGCATATGAAACATCTACAACATCAAATGCTTTAAAATCCATTTCCACTTTCTAATAATCCCTCTCTATATTCCTGGGCTTATATTTTAATATATAGTGCATACACCCACTGGTACAAAGTGGCAGCTGCTTCTGATGCTATTAAATGAAATTTGTATCCATCTTGTTTCCTGTTACACCTTTTGAAACAAACACTTTTCTTCTCCCGGGACAGACAATAAGCATACAGTAACTCTCGAGAGGTCAGGAGTTACTGTATCCTGAACTTGCAGATGACTAAACTTGAAGCATTGTTTAGATGTACCTCTAAGGGCAATGGTTTTGGCAGTTCTGGTAAAATTAGATAAAGCTCATTTAGAACATCTTATGTATTGGGAAGAATTTTATATGAAGAAATAAGAAACAAAGTGCTTCTATTATACAATCAGAGGAATGGGGTTTTTAACACTCTGTAGTCACTGCTACAGAGACCACACAGAACTGCTTGAATCCTGATGCATAAAGTACTTTCACTAAGCCACAAGTCACTAAAGGGAACAGTGATGTTCCAGAGTTGGTGCAGTATGAGCTGTATGAGTCACACTGACAAAAAGTGAAACAGGTAGCCAGAATAATTTTTATAACTACTTCTGAATTTAGCCCAGCAATAGTTGAATTAGAGCCTCTAGCTAGTGTTATGTACAGAGGAAACAGAGATGCTTCATCAAGTCAGCTGATGATGCTGTAGATGATGGCAGGAACACAAGGCTCTCCTTAGTGTGTTTGTGCTAAGATACCATACTGCTATGTAAATAGCAAATGAGCCTGTAAGTAGGCTATCTGCTGAGCTGGTCAGGCCCAAACAAAGAATTTCAAAACAACTTTGTAAAGAATTGCCTCTTCTCTGATATTGTTGCATGCCACTTCAGATGCCTAAATAGGAAAAAAGGAGGTAAAAATTAAAATATGAGATGATGAGAAATGATGCTAGTTATGAATGTGCATTGTTTGCTAAATGATATTGAAGCAAGGAGTATAAATGCTTTAGAGTGATGCATTGAAGGCATACCAACTAGGTGTATTGGGCTGAAGCTATGATTAAATAAATTTAGACTGAAAGCAGAAGCAATTTCATAAAAGCAGGACTTGGTAAACTGTGGAATAGTTTACCCAGAAAAGAAATGAAAGCATCCTTGCTCAGCAAATTTAAATCTGGATTGCACAGGTTACTGCTGAATGTATTGTGTGGAGCTCTGCTGTGCTGGCTGTGAGGAAGGCAAGAATGGATTAGGTAACAGGATGAATATGTTGAAATACATACCTTTCACTGCTGTTTTCTGTGATCTACTTATATATAACAGGTCATGAGGGGGCTGAATCCCAAAAACAGGGTACTTATTTCTAAAGAAAGCAATCACTTATGAAATTGAACCAACTTGAAATTCTTAAACATATTTTTATAAAACTGTTTCAGAGAGGAAAGTGGTGATCTGTGCCAGCCAAACCACTACAGCAGTGTAGCAGCTAGCCAGTTACTCATGCCAGTGGCAATAGCTGTCCCCAGTGTGACCAAACCAACAGTAACAGCTGCTTCTATTTTTGCTATTATTCACATGGCCACAAGGAAAGGCAGCTTGATTTTATTTCAGCTATGTCCTAATCGTAGTCCCATCTTTGTGTCGTGTCCATAGCTGTGGTTCTAAACCTCCCACAGATTTTCCATGCTGAACAGAAAGTGACATTTTTAGTGTGCCAGGGCTTGTGAAATGTTAATTAAAGCTTCATGTTGCAGATGTGATGGAGAGATTATCTTTCATTCTTCTCTGCAAATGATTTCTTCTTGGCATTTTAGCTGGTTTCTGCACTATACGACTTTCAACCTGAACTTTTGTCAAGTAGCCTGTCCTAGCTGTGACTAATTCCAAGATGTATTATGCTTTTGCTGTCTTTTGCTCTGTGACTTTGTTTTCTGTTACTGGCTCACGTGATTCAGAGCTGCGGCAAAGCCAGGTGCTGCGTGCTCAAGTCAACAGAGCACAAAACAGACGGTCTTCCTTCACATCCCACTCCAAACCCAGACTGTCACATTGCTAAACACTAACTCTGAGCTATTGCTGTCTGCTATTAAAACAGTACATCAGTTAACTCCACCTTTTGGGCCTCTAAACTAGTTTCTCCCCTTGGTAAAATCATTGTAAATACCTGCACAGAATCCTGTAGTCCAGTACAGAAATAGGCAACTTAGCTTGGAATAAATGTGTACGAATATTCGGAGTAGTTTAACCATAGCAGCTCAGGGCTCCATGGATATAATTTTACATTGGTGGGAAGCAGGGAAAATCAACCAACATAGTATGCAGCATCACATTGCTTTATTGCTTCTAGTATCCAAATTTACGAATTTAAATTGCAGATATTTTTCACAAGACTGGATTGTGCAATTTCCGTACTTAATACACAGAGAACTGCTCACTTGAATGGTACAAAATTATTATCTCTTTCTCATTAATGACAGAAATGTAAAAATAGCTTTGTCTTTTAAATCCACACTGGTTTAAAATCTTCCATTTAGCTTTAATAAAAAATTATTGCATATGTATGCATGGTTGCTTTTACCCAAACTAAGATATCAGTCTGTATTAATAGATACCTTTGTTATTCAAATACACATACTGTTCCATTGCACAATTTGGCATGTACACTTCTGTTTTTTCAAGTTTCACAGTGATTAACTTCTTCTTATATACTCAAATATGTAAAATTATATGTAATTATGCTAGTTCTGACTCAAACTGTGGACACTCAAATTATCTAGAATACTTCTGCTACTGGATAGCATTAATAAAAGTTGCTCTGAATTTTACAATTGCTACTGTTGCTAATTGAACGAAGATGTGTTTGCCTTGTGATTGCCTCTAATCATGCTTGGCATAATTTACTCTAATTATGCTTAACTCCATATACTTAATTGGCTAGTGTGTCTATGAATTGACCTTGTATTTCCCCATCTATTCAACCTATATTTGTAGTATGTAAATAGCTGCACTCAGCATAGCATGGTTGTAGGCTGGAACACTAGAACCTTTCTTCCTGAATACTGAAGTACAGCGTGAAGGCTTTTCTTGACAGAATAGTCTGGGTCTTCTTTTTTGTGGGAAAAGAAGATATTGAAATTTCAGAATAGGAAGAATTTTCAGATAAAGGATAAGATTCTTTCATCTTTTATGGCATTTAAATCAGTAGCACAACTCTGCAGAAATATTTTGAGTCAAAATTGTCTCTGTTTTTTGCAGTTCTGTGGTGAAAAGGTTCTTCACATAAGTCAAAACACTGCATGTCATCTGCTCCAAGCTCCTATGAGCTAAAAAAAAACCCAAAAGAAAACAAAAAAAAAACCATGCAAAGTATAATGTGTGTTTGTCGAAGTATCTCTCAATCTGCAAGTCATTGAGAAATATTTATCAAAAAGAAAGTGCTCTGTCCCTAGTATCTAGTGTGATACAGTCAGAAGTTAATGCTCCCCAAATTATTTTTGGCATTTCTAGGTTGCTTTTTATAACTTTTTACAGTTCTTGGGAATGAACAGAACACTAAATGTTTTTGGTCCCTAATAGGCTACATATTTGTCTTTCTAGTCTGTTAAAGCTTCATTTCCCTCGTTTCTCATATGCATCTCTCTTTTTCAGAGTGCAAAATCTCTGTAGCAATGTGCAGAAATAGCACATGTCAGTTTAGAGCAGGAGAGGCTGGTGATTCTGATTTAAGTAGGTGCAAATCCACTTAATTTCTAAAGTTTCATTTTTTTAATCTCTGTTTTTATGAAGACCAAGGAGAGAGAAAAAAAAAAAGGCATATTCAGTTCAGACTTCTGCAGGTACTGATCCAATAAAGAAGTTAGGCCTGCTTCTCTGTAAATGTTGGAAGACTCTGTTGTCCAAGAAAGTGAAGCATTTACTCAACCGTTGACTACTTCTTGTGGTATGATACTTCTTCAGTTACTTTATGGGATGAATTGTTGTATATCTTTGATTTTACCTTTATGTAGTATATTTCTGAGTTGACAACTCTGTGCATAAATGGCCAGAGCTCTGCCCACTTTCATTGCAGAAACTGGACAGGTCGTATAGGATGCTGAAGATGTAATTATGATTGTACAAATTAGTTTGCATAGTGAAAGAAATTACCAACCCTGGTTGAGATACAGTAATTGACTATGTCAGTACAAAATGCACTACTCAAAGCCATCAATGAAGGTAATTAAGAGAAATTGCTTTTATTTTTAAAAGAAACTCCCTGGAAATTGTGGATACTGCATCAGGAGTAGCTTATTGGCAGTATCTAGAAGCTAAAGGAAAATAAGTGTACATTTTAATGTAATTGCAGGAAGCACATTCATTTCCACTCTCAGAAGTTAGAATTGGTCCAACAAATATTATTCCTGAATGGAACTGTGCATTAGCATGGAAGTGATCTAGCCCCATCACTGTAACGAGAAGAGAATCTTCCCTAAAGACTACCCATTACATGTGAACAACAAATTGTGTTGTGTTATAAAGGGTGCAAAGATTAGATTTTTAAATTATTTGTGAATTGAATGTTCCACTTTTGCAGCATTTAGTTTATGAATTTAGGAGAACAATTATTTGGTTTTAATGAATTTGATACCTGAAAGATGCTCTTTTCAGTAAAATGTAAAAGTAGAGAAGGGGTGAGGAGTAAATAAATGTAATGTCAAACTTCAAAAGAGTTTTTGAAAGATAAAATATGAAACTTAGTTGCATGCCTTTAAACTTTTCCCAGCATTCTCTGAATGCTGTCAGCCAAGTGATTTTGCCATTCCTGTATTTTTCTGGCCTGACATCTGAGATGCAGTATGCAGCACACCTGTCCAAGTAATGACCCATAAAACTTGTTTATGTTACCTTAAAAAAATGATGTGAATAAAGCTTAACTGCTGAGTGAATGAAGGACTTAATTATATGAAGTTGTCACTCACCCTTAGTGAGAGGACAAATCACTGCTTCATTGCCCTGGCCTTGTCCATAAAACTGGGTTGCATATTTATATATTTCTAGAGCATTTCTAAGGAAAAAAGCTCAAAGCTAGAGGCTGATAATGTCTGTAGCCAGTGCCATGACAAAGAGGTATAAAAACTGGCCTTAATTTACATCTAATTGTGTTTTGGTTACAAGCCAGCCAGAAATAATGCAACTTTTCATTTTGATGTAATTTGAGCTGTTCTTCATTTGTAACTTCATTTTTGTTTCTTATAAATCACATGTCTAGGGATCAACAGTTGCCAGGCTTGGGGTTAGCAATGAGTTTCTTGCTTATTTTTAGGGTGTAGCAGGAATAAAATTACTTGTATTTTTCATAACATTTTAGTATAGTAAAAGAAAGGGATGATAATTGTGCTAGGCTATTGTTTTATTGAAACAGTGAAAAATTTTGTGGATGGGAGGCAAGGAGGAGAAAGATCAGAGGAAGACATCAGGCTAGGGAAAGAGAGTGAAACTGAAGAAGTGTTGCCAATCTTGGTGGATTGTCAGCTGTTTTTATCTTGGTGGCGATAGGGCACTTGTTGTTTCAGCCAAAGCTCTGATATATTTCATGCATAAGGATAAGAAAAATGCTTTATATAAATCTCAGAAAAAGAGTCCTATTCGGGTGGAAGTTCAGTTTGAAAGCTTTGGGGTTTATGGTATTTGAACACACCCAACTTACATATCTCAAGTCAGTAATACACTCCTTGCTTCTAGCAGCAGATCAGATGGAATTTCACTATTGAGATCATCCATCATTGCAAATTGTTTGATTTTCTTTTTCAGGCCAGGGTCAGAAATGAGGCTGTCTGTAAAGAAATCTGTCCAATAGTCTTGAAGTGCTTCCTGTGGGAATTTTAGTATATCAAATGGCAGACTGGAGAACAAAGGATAAGAAAGATCTTCCAAGTTTCTCATTTCAGAATCAATGCTTACTAGTTAGCATGGAGACAGCACAGTCTAATGGTGTCATGGTAGCATGAACAGTAATTGTTAGATGTTACTTATTGCTGTTACTTAAAGCTTTTACTGATAATATTTGAATGTTTTGAAAAAAAAACAACTCCAAAAGCAACAACAACAACAACAAGAGAAACACCAAAAAGCACTACAACTCAACAGGGGTAAATATTTTTTTAAAACTTTGCTGTTACTTAGTTCAAAGTATTAATGAACAAACTTTCAGAACAAAACATCCTCCACTCAGCATTTGTTACAGAGTACAAAACACCTTCCATTTCTAACCTGAGCTTTCCTAATATGCCTCATGTATCCAGAACTAACCTATATACTCTGATACTTCTTTGCCCGCCAAATCTGTAATGCCGTGGAAGCAGACAGGAAGATGCTTAAGACTCTGCTATGGAGTCAGTCTACGACAAAAAAATTTGCTTTGTTGCATTAGGAGATACTACAGTGATTGCATAACTCAGGGATTATGACATTTTGGTAATTTTTAGGAGATCAGTATTGAGATAAGATGGTGCGCTACAGAGCATGGTAGAGTGTGCAGTTGACCACAGACAGAAAACTGAAGAGAAATATGGGTGAAGATCACAGTACTTTGCCAGAATTGTAAGAAATATATGTAGAAAGTTACATGTTAGCAGTGAGGATTAGCAGTGGTTTTTTGGGGCCTTCAAGTGACTCAGGTCAGGGTTTTCAAATGGTTGGTGTGACCTGTCTGTAATAAAAGGGTGTGACAATTGTGGATGGAGATATTCTTGGCACAGCTCTGTGTTTGCAGTCTTTCTTTTCTAGTGAGCACTATCAATTTGTCACATTTTAGGACAAGTAAAAACCTCACCCAGATTATTAAGAGAAAAAAAAATAATAATGGCTCAATAATTTTCCTGTTTCTGACAATTGGGATGTATGAAAACACACTGTCAGAGGGAGATCTCTGACTTCTGCCTGTGCCACCCCAATGCTCACTTCTAATCCTTTTAGTCATTTTTTTCCACTAAGACACTGTATTTATTTCTGTCTCTGACAACCGTTTGAAAAGCTGTATGCCTTCTGCACAGCGCTCTATTATGGACGATGTATTAGGAGTCATATATCCGGCATGCCTTCTTTGCAGGTACCTAATAACTGTGCCTCTGCTCCATAAAGAAAAAGTCTACGACAGGTTTATTCATCTTTTTATTTCCTTGCTGTGCTCTGCTCCCTGCTGGAAAAGAAAAAAACAACAACAAAAAAAACCCACATCCAAACAAACAAACAAAAAAAAAAAAAAGAAAAAGAAAAAGGTTCTTTTTCACTTCAACCTCCTTTTCTCTTGTCTGGTTTGTAAATGCTAGGTGAATTTCATTTGCAAGGATGATGCTTTCTGGCCCCACAAACTGCCAGTCACAAGAAAGAGACATTACACAGGCTGCTGTTTGCAAAGGTCAAGCAGAAGTTTGGGTCTAGAGGAAAGACTGTCTTCTTTTCTTTCAAGATCAGGAAGGACACAGTATTAAAATCACTTAAAACATAAATTCGTTTATGCCTATACCTTTGAAGACTTTAATTTTGATCTGATTTGAATAGGCCGAGGCATCTCGTCTAGCTCCTTTCAGTTTCCTCCCTAGAATCTCTCCCTTTCCTACAAGAGTTTTGCTGCTGTTGGAAAGATTTCCCATGATTTACCATCCCAAAGAACTAAATGCTTCATTCATGTTCCAGGTACATGAATGGAGTTAAACCCAAAATACCTGCTTCATGGACAAGAATATTGCAAGGATAGTAATTCAACAATCTGATGCTGAATTAATTGCTAAGACCAAGAAGGGAAGAGAAGGGCTATTCTGTTTAGTTACACATAAAAAAACTTGTCCAAGGATGCATCGATCCCTCCCATACTGGCCAACATGTAAGGTAGGAGGGCACATTTTAAGCCATGCTAAGAGATCTCCAATAAATTCATCAAAGTGCACATAACTACATATGCTACCTTGCAATGCACTTTAAATGACCACATATATACTGTTTGCCCGGAGGATATACACTCATGTGCTCCAAAAAGTGATAGAAAAGTTCCAAATCATGCCATTCTGGCTGCCATAACTATTTCTAGACCCACACTAATGTGTCTGTGTTCTGCACTCTCCCAGATACCGTCTTCCTCACCGACACACATCAGTGCTCTCAGTCACAGCAAACTCCTTCCCACAAGCAGTGATCTCACTCAGCACACTGTAGGCACCAAGAAACATGTGTGAGTCCATGTTACACTTAGCATATGTAGTAGATGCAGTTTCCCGGGCATGCAGACAGGTCACTTTAGCATAGCCCTTGAAAAGCTTTCTGTGATCTGCATATGAAGGCAGAAGGATCACCTCCAGAAAACCTCAACCTCTTTGTCTTTTATAGGAGACTGCAGGGAGATTATAAACTTTATAAGGGTGTCTTTGTACAACAGGCAATGGGAATTCATTAATTGATAAAACAGCAAGCATTTGAGTATCATTTAGGATTTTTGTGCAACTTTTATTTCAAATTAGTGCATTTCCCTTTCACACCATTTCCTTTTCAGCTCTCGTGTGGATAGGAAAAGCTCATGTAAATTGCAGGCAGAGGGTGATGATAGCTTTAATGGAAATAGATCTTAATGAGGGTATTTTTTGGCTGGGCTGCCATGTGCTACCTCCTCATACCTGTTTCAAAAGCTGGTAACAGCAGTCCTCTTGTATTATTATAAAAGTACATCTCAAATACGCACTGGCTTTGCTCCTGCTAGCTTAGCCTGAGGGAGGTTTTTTCCTCTAGTTCACTTGAGAGAACCACTGTCACATAAAAGCAGAGTATTCCAGTCTCGGTGTTGAACTCTGCACTAGCTGTCCTGTTACACGCAGTAAGAACACTGTGTGGTCACAGTTAGGCTCTTGGTTTTTACCTACTGCTATGCCTTTTTGCTGGTTTTGGCTGATGTGCTCATGTAGGGATTGATAAGTTGCTTTGTAATGCTGATGTGTAACTCCCAATAGGATATCCCTCACTTTTTATCTTCAGCCCATTCAGCACAGTAGGAATGAAGACAATCAGTATATTGTAGCAATAAATTTTGAGATCGGTTTTATTGCCTCTGTTTCCTGGCTGCCCACAGGTACACACCCAGCGCTTTCACTATGAGGCACTACAGAGCAAATCTTAACTATGGCAGGGAGCTTGGAGAGTAAACAGGAGAGCCCAAGTGTTATGGAGCTGAGCACTACACAGTAGAAATAAGAGCATTTTATCTAAAGAATAATATGCTGTAGTGATGTTACTTTGTTTTACTACTGCAAGGCATGAGGCAAATGATTATCATAGTACACTGAGTTTCTTGTAGTGCCTTTCATTCTAGCAACTCAGAAGGCTTTAAAATTCAGGCTTCTTACCCATCTTGGTGAAAATGCAGTTGTATCCAGAGCTAACTGAGGTCACAGCCATTTGAGTGGATTTGAGCAAAGAAGAAAATTCAAAACCTGAATATTGGGAGAATTGGGTCAGTTCAGTCCTCTTATGAATTTCCTGGATGATCTTAGGGAAGATAACCTTATGGTGCCATAGCCCCTCTCCTGAAAGTGATGTTAATAGTCTTTACTATCAGTTATGGGGATAAAACATAAAAAGTGGCCAGATGCTATAATAGTGGTGGCCCTATAAGGTGAAGTCTAGTATCAGAACCAGTAACAGAAACTAAAGTCTGGACTTCTGTCTGACTAAAATAACAAAATTACACGTGATCTGTGGGTTTGTCTTTGGAAAAGTTTAATAATAGAAGACCCTATAACCCTGTTCTGTAGGGTCTGCAATAACACATATTTTTATCATTGCTAAAGTGATGCAAGAAGTCCTGCTTGGGTTTCTGGTTTCTTAGATGATGTTGCATGTACAGTTGTTATTGTCCACATGGAAATCCTCCCAACTTCTCAGCCCAAAACTGCATCTCACTACTTTCAGAACTGTCAGTCATCATACTGTGGGTCTTGGTTTGTTTTGATCACCACTGTTGTGATTAATCTTGGAATGGTGACTACTTTTGCTTGCCTGCAACAACTGCCAAAGACAATAGCCTGTTGAATACAGTTGCATGTACTTTGTGTTAAAGAGAAATATAATAACACTCTCTGTGAATTTATTGGAGACATCGCTGTAATCACTTTTTGGATCTTGGGAAAGTAAGGTCCTAGCCAGAAGCAAAAGCACACACAACTTGTGCAGAATCATAAAAAGCCTTTCTACTCTGAGGCTCGCAAGTTTGGTCTCCTTAAAGATCTATTCAGATATCTTTCTGCCCTGCTACTAGAATTCCCCAAGTGCCTGCCACAGTGTTTCTGTCTTTAAGCAACCATTTTTGAGTGTCCTTTTCCTCATCCCTTCTCTGCAAGATAATGGCAAATTGTTGAAGACATTGAAGAGTTAGCAAGGAAGATAGAAGTAGAAACCTGACACTAATTATCTCATGTGAGGTTTCTGGAGGGACGTTTATAGGTTTCAACTTGTCAGGCCATCTGCTTTTCATTCCTAGCTGAAGTGCTTCCCTTACTCAAGGCAAGGCTGCAAGACTGTATGAGTTTGCAAAGGAAAGGAAGATGGAAAGTAAAATTAAATCCTCTTCCCATAGCTGCAGCAAGCCCATACAGTCAGAATCTGACTTCCATATTGTCTGTTGTTTCTTGATCAAGTCAGGAAATTTGATTCTAGCAGTTTTGAAATCATCAGCATTACAGCAGACATTACATGGTCTTGTGTTTTTGGTATGTCTCTCAGTAATCTCTTTTGGGACTATCTTCTGTAGTGTAATAACACATGTGGGAGGACCTTTTACTCTGACCTTTGAAGAATCACTTGTAATAGCTATGGCATTTGCACAGGCACTGTTCTTTTGCATTTAAGACTCACTTTAGCAGTAATACCTAAAGGGTATTAGTCATATTCTAGTGATTAAGTAGAGCATCTATGTATTAAAAAGAGATTCGTGTTTCAACCATAATCTTTCTGGATTTCACCTGTTGTTTGTCTTAAATAATAAGATTTTTCAAGTTAAAGCTAAAACTCTTCCTGGTAACTCTTGAGTGCTCCTCAGGAAGTAGTGAATAACCTAATTAATAACCATCTTACAAGCCACTGCATGCCCTCAGCACGATAGATGCTGTGGAAAGAAATTTTTCTCTCATTTCAGAGAAGATATTTGGTGCCAGCTCTCCCAATTTCCACTTGAATCAGCATACCATTCAGTACAGGTGCAGATCAGTCATTAGGGTTTGCAGGGAACCACTCTGCAAGCCAGAACCTTGAAAATGTTTTACCTCTCTCTGTGTACCTCAGCTTCTCTTCCTTTGGGACTATTAACTTGTTATTGCATTCAAATGGAAACCAATAGAAACAACTAAGACTACTGGATTCTTCTCAGGTTGCTTTGTTGTAAACAGCAGCTTCTCTCTGGCTGCTTTTTTTTTTCTCTCATACCACAGAAGTTTTGAGGATCAGGCAATACAAGGAAGACACCCAGACACAGTACTAGATGATAAATTCAGCTGTGCAGTTGGAAAAGTTCAGTTTTATTTTTCCCTCCCTGCCAGTGGTTATTAAACTTCTCAAGTAATGGCTGCAAGCCCCAGGAGGCTTCCAGGTGAAAATCATTCAAGCTTTTCCTTAACAGACCTGATGTGGGGTGAGCCAGCATGTGTGCGAGCTCAAATTCCCAGGGCTCTGCAATTTGGCTTACCCTTCACAGGAATGGAGGGATGTGTGGCGGCAGCAAAACCATCTGTTTCAGCAGGGCGTTCGGCTCTGGTGCACTCTTCTCTGCGCTCCGATTAATTGCAGCTGTGTACAAATTAGTTTCCTCAAAAAGCTATTTATCGCCCTCAAATTAACTGCATAGGCATTAAACCACAAACAAACAGACAAAATAAAAACAATAACACAAATGTTCAGCTTGGAGACCTGGTTTCATCTTGGTCTTGTGGCAGGGGTGCATGATGCGTGATCACAGGCTTTCCCAGTGGCTGATGAGCTGATGTGCTCTCTTTGTCAGCAGTTAATTAAAGCCCCAGCATGGTGCTGGAAGCACAGGGCTGCAAGAGGCGATGACAGAGGCACAGCAGTGACACCTGTACTTTTGGAGTCTGGGATAAATGGTGTTTTTCTGTAGTGGCAGGAGGCAATACGGGCAGCACTGCACAGTCAGGTGTGGACAGTTGTGCACGTTCCCTGAGCTCACTGCAGGAGAAAGGCCATCTGGCTGCATTAACACAGGACAGTGCCCACAGATGAAGTCCAGCTGTGAGGAAAGACTTCTTTGCAGAGGCACAGTTGTGAGGTAATGTGTCTAATTGTCTTTGGCACCAGAATTGGCTAAAAGCACAGCCTTGACTGCACCCTGTGTGCTGCCAGGTGCTGTTTAAACTGAGGATTTTACTGATGTCCTGTCCATTTGTGTGTTCATGCAAGCTTCACACTTGTGAAGTGGGGGATATTCAGGCCAGTCCAGAAGGGTTCGTACTAACAAGGGGTTACACCAATGGCCTTTTCAAAGCAGGTCTAGTCCTTTCAGGTAACTTAGGGCCATAGCCATCAGCTCTTGAACACCTCTGAGGATGCAAGTCATGTCCCATACTCAGGTGTAGTGTCTGTGTATAGCATAAAATATCTATTTCATTTCATGTGAAAATCCATTTTAAAATGTGCCTTCAGGGTCTAATATGATGTAAATGTGTCCTAAGACATAACTTAAGCTGAAAAATTTTATTATAGTTCATTTTAATTTATTCTCTTTTAAAAACAATGCTCTGTCCTTCAATAAGAACATGTATTACTGATCTTAAAGTGCTTAGTAAACAACAACTCATGAGGATAATGCTCTCTGTCCCTAAGATAGTTTTAGTTTTGTTCACTTTAAAGGCAGTGAAACTGAGGCAGAGAAGAGCTTTGTACCCTGCTTTTGGTGTGACAGAGAACACAATGAGAGAGACAAGCATAAAGAAACAAGCACATCTGATTCCAGGTTCTTCTAGGCCTATAGTTTTCTTTCAAAACAACAAATAAAACTTGGGAAATGTCGAGTATGCACCCAAATATCACTCACAGAGTGCATTTCAGTAAATTGTGTTTTTCTCTGAAGTTTGAAACTTAAAAAGTTACTCAGTGTGATAAGTGTTTTCATTTTCTTTCTACAGAGAACATAAACTAGAGATAGTTTGATAGTTTCCTATGATTATTAAAGCTAAATATTCATTCTGTACAAAAGACTGCAGAATTAACAATACATTGCAATTACATGTGCCCTCAAATGGGAGCAGAGGCTTATTACTTGTTTCAAGTAAAATAATTACTTAGAGGAGTGACACATTGATTACTAATTCTTCAAGAAGTTATTATGCCTTACTATTTGAAAAACAAAGGCTTGAAGACAGAAATATAATTCCTGCTAGAAGTTGCTCAATTTGATGCATGATTTTGACTCAAGTAATTGCTTCGTTAAAGCTAAAATGTGTGAAAAGGTTTTGAGTTTACTTTGCTAGTGCTACATAATAGAGCAACTAGTATTAATAACAATTATAAAACTAATAGCCTGCTGAGAATAAACTCCTGAATCTTACTTGATACCTCAAAAATAACATTTAAAGCTGTTGATCAGTTTGAACCACTTTATAAACTGGTCAAATCCAGAACAGGAATACAAATACATCAGCTTTTTATTATTATAATTTTTTTATTCTTAAATGCTGGTAGTTAGATGAAAACTCCAATGATCTGGAGGTTGTATGCACAGTGTGGGAGCTACAGTTGCTTCCTTGCAAACTTTGCAGCTCTCTAAGGCTTGTGTCTCAGTTGAATTCATTCGTAGCACTATCCCCTTGCAAGTTTTGACCACTAAGACCTGAATGGGAAAGTGATTTGCCCCAAAAGTGGAGATGTGAATGATTAGGTCTGCCCCACCAATATGGTGCAAAACCCAGGGGGAAAGCAGTGGACCTTTCAGTAAGTGTTCATGATTCCCAGTTTTGTACTTATTCAATAAAATTAGGTCATGCTCCATAATACTTTAGTAGCAGGAAGCAGATGACCTCCCAGTTGGCTGTCTGGTAATGAAAATATTTAAACTGAAGGAGATCCTAAGGCCACTACCAGTTCATCTTCATGATTATTTATTAGGAGGTTATTTCTGTTTGTGAAAATTGTGTTCCTTTAATTAGACAGTATCCAAGGTTTACAAAAAATACAATTTGACTACATCCAGCAAAGATAACTTCCTCATTTTCTTTAAAATACTTTGGAGTTTGTGATACTTAGTGTTGTTACATCTCATCATTGTCCAAATAAATACATATTCTGCTGAATTATTCCTACCTAGAGCAAACAGTAGGTCTTGGGAGTTTTGTTTGGTTGTTTGGGGTTGTTTTGTTTTGTTTGTTTGTTTTTTCCTAAGGCAAGCAGTGAGTTATTCCCTGAGAAACAGCTTCTAAGAGTATGAAGCTTCCCAGGGAACATATCAGAGTGACACCAGAGAAACATATACCTTCATGGAAGAGTTCTGACATGCTCACATAGGGACATTCCATTTCCAGACTTGCAGACTACTAATTTGAGTCCCAATTCAGGAGTAAGGAGCAACTAGCACCTAAAATAATACAGTTTGATTTGTTTTGCTAGAAGACACAAATATGTTTTCTCTCCTGTGCAAAAGCTGCTTTTGAAAATTTATTCAATGATTAGAAAGCTAGCAGGGTGCCACAGTAGCAAACAAGGATCTGTCTGCTGGTGTCTGGTCTTAATGTTCCTTATGCTTGAGGGAAAGCTGTAATACATCCATAAAGGACAATATAGTGTCTTTATACTCATGGAAGTATTAAATTATGATTTTGAAGTTGATGACTGGCTTGTATATATGCAATCTGGAAGTCTGACTTAGTTTCTTTTTATCAGATATGCCCTAAGGTTTTACCAAGCATCCAGCGTTCTTCTCTGCTCATATCTGGTTTTAAGTAGCTGTTCTGTGGGGCCATTACTTGCAAGCAGGGAAGCAAGAAAAGCCTTGTGAAAGTAGTGTGTGTTATTACCAAATACAGGAGAGCAAAGTCATCTTTCAGTAGGGGAAGTGTAAGCAAACTGATCAGTGAATGAAAAAGCTTTCTGGAAGTCAGATTCTTCTTAAAATTTTTCCCTGATAGGATGAGACACAGTTGTTTAATTAGTCAAGTTGACTTTTGCCTAAAACAGGATTAAGGCACTGCTCTCCCACTTCACCAGTAACACTGCATAAAGCTCTCTAATAAATCTCCATTTTTGCTCTGTTCCACCACCCTCTTGCCCAAGCAAAGGCCACCAGTGACAAAGCAAAGAGATGTCTTGGCATGCAGACAGATCGCTGAATTGCCACTAGGGATATCTTCTGCTACATTAGCATGATTTTCACACACATCCTGCCATATTAATTGAAATATCTTTAATTTGCATGTGGGAATTATCTGATTGACTCTCTTCCATGAACCTCTTTATAATTATGCAAATGGTCCAGCACAAAGGAGAAACAAGTAATTTTATTAACTTCAAATCAGTGTGTTCAAAATAAAGAAGACGACAGTGATGAAACATGCTGATGATTTACCAAGCACAATAACAGGTGAAGAAGTATATGCTTAGCCTCTTTAGCAAGTGAAGACATCTGTTTTATTGCAAATTTTACATAGCTGCTTTTCAGGTATAAAGGCATCAAATGGCTTTCCATTACACAACCCAATACTGATACTTTGTCTCACTTCTGATCAAGGTTTCTTCTTAGTATCTCCTCAAGGACAGTCCGCATGGCTTGCTGTCAAGAAGAAACACTTCATATTCTGAAATAAGCAAATCACTTCATCCAGAGCTGGCTCTCCTCCAGCTTGTTTCTGTGAATTATAGTTTGGCTTGAGTAGTTTCTTCATCAGCTATCAGAGAGCTTAGCTGGGTGTCACGGTCAGTATGTCATTTCCTAAGAACTCATATCTTTTTGTTTGTTTGTGAGGTTTTTTCCCCTCCCTTTCCATTGGAAACTACCACTGATGAGTTTGGAGTTTTTGAAAGACAAAGTCTTTGACATATGGCATTTTGCCCACTCTTACCAAAGAGTGCTTTGAAGTATTAGATTCAACCTTTTCAGCTTCATGTAAGGACTGTGGAGAAAGTGTCTTTTATCAATAATGGTGCACACCTTATGCTTGCTATTCTGCAAGAGCAGAGTGAAATAATCATAGAATTCTTAAGACTGAAAAACAACTCTTATATCATCAAGTCCAACAATTAACTCAGTACCACCACGTTCTCATTGTAGCAGTATGTAGCACGCAAATTACATGATAAGATTCTATATAATGTTGGCCAAGTTAATTTGCATCACAAACACTGATTCCAGGGTTTTGGAGGGGGTGACTTGGTGTTAAGTGAATTCCTGTGTGGGGACTTTGATTCTTAGAGATTTTCACTTGTGGTTTCAGTGGTCCAAAAACCTCAATGTCTCATTACATCCCTTTAATTGGAGAAGTTTTGGGAATGAGAAATCACATCAATCTATATTTTGCTGTTGTATATTAATTTTTATTTATTTTGCCTTTTATTATGGTGTATAATATAGGAAAAGTATGAGTCTGTAGTTACATTTCATAGTTTAATCTTTTTATATTGGTAAAGTATGCAACCATCTAGGTTCACCTACCTCCTCTCATCATTACAGTGTGAATTCCTTTCTCTCCAGCCCAGATTAACTTGGTAATTAACTCTGGGAGAGGATACATTTGTGCTGGCTGTAGAGAACTAACCCAGCTGCAATAATGCTGCAAAAAAAATCTATATGTAATGTGGTACAATGAGGATGCCAAGTGTTGGTCCTGGTCTGGTGATGCAGAACTCATTTTAACCTCTCCTGAGCAATAATCTGTCAGCAGTGCCCACTCACCACCTCATTATAGGAACTCAAGATTGCAGCGTGTGGTGTCATACCCTGTGTGATGATGAACTCAGGATTTTTCAGTTCTTCCTCTTCACAAATTCCTAAAGACATTCCTCATATAGGGAGGGTGGTGGTAGGGTAAGGACTTGTCTTTCCTTGCTCACTCTTCCACTTTTCTCTTGTCATTCTGTTTTAATTTTTCTAATCCCCTTTCCTTGCTAGGCAAAAAGGGAAAAAAAATCTGCTGAGAAATGTATTTTCCCTTTAGGGTGATGCAGACTTCAAAAGAAAAATCAGTCATTTCAAGAGGAGAAAAAAAAAGTTTAATCATCAAGAGCAATAATTACTTTCTAAATATTAGCTTGGCAGATAAGGAGAGCAGAATTGAAATGGAAAGTGGGGCTTTCTCACTTATTCATTATATTTGACTTGTAAGATTGGAATTTCTAAGGACTTACTCTGTATTGCATCTCTGTAATGTAGTTATTATGACTGATAACATATTGAGACAGTTATCAGTTCCAGTTTTTGTGTTTCCTCTGAGATAAAAGATGGCAATTTGAAAAGTAACTGCCTTTTTTTCCTCAGCTCGATCTCTTCCTTCTGTGCTCCGATGAGGCACACACTTCTGTTTACAGCCATTTTGTAGATGCTCTGCTTCCACTTCAGGTTCATTCAAGAGTATATGGGGTTGATCCTTAAACCTCACTGCATTTAAGCCACTAGAAAAGCCTTCCTTAAGAACTGGTTTTGGGGTTTTTGGTAGTCTCTGAATAGCAACTGAGTTTAAACTGGTAGCAAACCTGGATTTCTATCTGGCAGAGCATAATTGGCTGCATTCCTCTACTTGTGGAAGTAAAGAACTCATAAACCTCTTCACACAAACATACTGCCATTTTACTATAGGAGTATTGTTCTTCAAATTATTTTATTTTACAAAAGGCCTCAGAGTTTGTGCAGTGCTGTTTCAAAGTATATTTGCTCCTGTTCCAGAATGACTGGAAGAACTTGGCACAAGTACAGAGAAGGTTTTGAGGGACAAAGTTGTGAATGGGGTCTCAGTCTTAAGAAAAGGGATTTATTACAATTTAGCTACTTAAGCTTGCATATTGAAGGAATAAAATAGATATGATTGCTCTCTGAAACTGTAGAGTGTTTACTAAGAGGATTCTGGAAAAATATTTAAATAAAAGAGTTTCATGGCCCAAAATGTCTGGAACCCAACAGTGAATAAGCTACAGCTGGAAGGTAAAACTGAGTTCCTATCCAAAATAGGTATCATCTGGATGAAGAGATCCAGAAGAGTAAGTTTGTTCATGGCTTTATATGGTATAGAACCAAAGGAGCTGAGTATTGGCTCCTGCACCTTCAGAGGTTCCCTCTTGTTGTTCTCTGATTTGTGTGCCTGATGAGTCTGCACCTACTGTCACTCTACTACTGACAGTTTCATAGGGATACAAGAGTACTGCTGTCTCACAGCTCTGACGAGCTTCAGTGTGATCAGTTGTCAGCTCTTAGGTGGCACAGCAGACCAAGAAACTTTTGCAAAAAGATGCAGAGCTGCATCTGATGGCAGTCAGTAGCAGGCAACTCACTGATAAACATACAAGATCTGATCTTTTGATCATTTGGCTTATCACATCATATGAGGTTAAATTACCACACTGATTAGGCAGAGTCAACAATTCCACTTTAAGCAAAATTTCTCTTTCTGAACCAGAGAAGTGATCAGCTGTAAGGAGGGAGACTTTTCCAAAATGCAACACTGCAGAAATCCTATATACTGACTGCTGGTTGAAGAGATAGGCAGTCCTATTTTTACTAAATAAGGAAGTACTTTAGGTTTCAATGATTTTATAGCTCAGCTTCTGAAGGCTAGAAAAGGCAGAGGAAAAATCCTGGCTCTTCAAAGATATCCCTCAAGGCAAAACTCTGAATAGTGACATTGGCTGTTACAGAAATGCCCTTAAAATGATTAGATAGATTTGCTAGTACAGCTGGATATCTTTTTCAGCGGTATCTGAAGGTGAAACATTGAAGGAGAATTTTGGAGCAATTGGGAGTTCAACCAGTGGTAGTCTTTGCAGATCCTTTCCTTCTAAGGTGGGTGAGAGAGGAAGGTGCTTGAAGTTTTATGTTTTCCAAAGTAAGTATGATGTTAGAGATAGAGTTCAAGCAGGAATTTTGGGCTTGTCTAGTCACATCATATGAGGAAAAGTTATCTCAGTCATTAGGCAAAGATTAAACAATGTGCTTTAAGTTACAACTCACTTAAAGTGTATGTAAGTGCAAAAGCCCCTTAAAAAGAGAAAACAATGAAGTGTCTTGATAACTTTAGTTACATGAGAGATAAACTCATTGGCCTGGTTCTTTGCCTCTCAGCTGCAAAGTTTGTGATTTAATATAGAGAGTGAAAAGTGATAGGCAAGATTCTGTGCACAGAGTGGCCCATTAAATTATTCCTACTCATACTCAGAAATGGGACACAAAAGGTAATAGGAAATTAAGCACTTTATTGGTGTGGGTCAGTTTTCAACATATGCAGCTGATTCATCAGTTTAATCTGATCACCTTATTCCTTAAAGGAATAACAACAATTAATAACTTCTTAGAATTTTCCTTGTATTGGGGATCCTTCACTCACTTCAGCCTGATGAGGTTCACTGCAGGTCAGAAAGGGATGAGGGGGAGGACAGTGACGTGGAGCCTTAAGGCATTTTTGCTCCCCTGAACCTGTGTACAGCTAGAAAATCCCCAACACTGCATGTTGTGCAGACACAAGAGAAAAACTCTTGTGACCTTCTCCCTACACCTAGACCAGGCCTTTGGATACCCAGGGGAATATCACTACCCCACTCCAGAGGTAGTGTTTTCCTGTATGGAATCCAGCTGTACAAACTTTGGTTTGAATTAGATGAGTGTAATGTACTTTATGGTGCTTAAGGATATACAAGCTACACTCACAAAGAGAAGGAAAAAGAAGTTACCCTCTCTCTGGAGGGTAAAATAGTGAAACAGGCATTATTTTGTACTCACTCTACCAGTGACATTTTAATTTATGAGCTAAGAATGCAATGATTGCTGTTTGCAAAAATTGATTTGGTGTTCATCTGATTCAACCTGTGTCAAGAGTTTGAAAATAATTATGATAGTGGCCCTGATAGGCAGGCAATTACATTATTGTTCTCCTTTTTTTTTTTTTTCCTTGTTCTTGTCAGAAGGTCCTGCAAGCATAAGTAAAATCTTCAGTGCTATTCCGTAGGTCATTATAGTCTCAGTTAGTGTTACATAGGCACTAACTACATTTCTAAACAAAGTCTTTGTTAGCCTCTTTGGAAATCATCCAGGCTAACCAGATTGAGGAATCCATGTTTAGCCAAACAGTCTTCTGCCCATACTTTCTCTGCACTTTCATTCATCTTGAATATAAGCAGTATTTTCTAATGCGGTTTTCCTGCCAACATTCAGGTTACCCTCTGCTCATATCATGCTCTCTATTCTGTCATGGAAAGGAGTGAGAGGCTCTCTCACTACAGCAGGTTGCAATCAGGGCACTGTTCTGGGAAGGAGGTGTTGTAGGTTCTTGCTCCTACACTCCTGATGCAGTGAGAAATTTCCCTTTTAGTTATTCAGAAGCATGAATGTCAAGCCTGGATCCTTTTCTGGGGGCTACACTCTCCAAGATGCCCAGTGGGTGCTTTCCTGTCATGCACACACTGAATGATATGTCTGAACTTTAGGTGCAAATAAAAAATATTATCTGAAAATTGATACTTTGATATAATTCTGTTTCTGAGATTGTTTCTAAAAGGGCACATTTGGGATGTTACAGCATAGAACAAAAGCTAATCTTTTAGCAACATAATTCATCATAAAACTAAGCTGTTATTTCACTGCCTGTCATAGTAAATATGTTGCTTCTTTGCCTAAACAGCAGTATTCAGAACAAGTTCTCTTTTGTCTTGTTTGTATTGTAGTATCTACTAAGAGGTTCTTGATCTGATTAGAGGCTCTGGGTAATATCATTATTAAAATTCAGGTAATAGCTGTTGTATCTTCAAATGTAAGCTCTATGTTCTCTGATAATGTGTAATTTAAAGAAATCTTTTCCCTGTGTTTGATTCATGATCGATATCTTTGTTGGTATTGAAGAGCCACTTAAAAGAAGAAAAGGTGGCAGAGAAAAACAAGAGTAATATTGAAAGGAGGAGACCAAAGTTCATGAGCTTCAGGAATACTACAAGGGAAGGAAAGGCACACTAGGAGCAGGAAGGCTTTGACAGCTTTGGGCAGAAGGTAGAACACTGAGTGGGAGATGGAGACAAAGTCTTCCTTTAGCACTTTTTTCTTAGATCCTCACTAGAAAAAGAAACATAGCATAAGGAGAGAGGTAAGTGAAGTCTGTGAAAGGTATTTGTAGGTATTTTGTCTCCCTTCCAAACTTGTCAATGATCCATTTATTTCATTAATTCACTCCTGGTTTCTTCTTCGCTCTTTTGCTGAAGTGGATGAGAAATTATATTTGTTTTAAATCAATGGCAAGGCATGTAATTGTATAGGAGTTGTGTTTTCATTTATGTGCTTTACATTCACATACTATACAGGATTTAAAGAAACTATGACTGTAGAACATTATAGGTTATATGCTTTCAGGTTTCTCTTCCTTTTGCAAAGATTTGCCTGGTATTCAGGTAGGCAAATCATGGTGGGCCTGACGAGAGTCAATACTTTCTCTCTCATGTTTCTGAAGACCACATTTCACATAGAACCAGATTCTGTGTTTGCTTAGTGCTGGAGTTTTTGTATTTATTTGTGTGCATTCTCTTTGAGCTCACAAACTCTAAACCAGAGCAGTTTCCTTAAAACTCTTTTGTCACTGATCTCCAGTGGACAGTAGAGTCCACTCCAGAGTGAAATGTCTTGAGCACCCAAAATGATACAAATGGTTTGAAGATAAAAGGTTATTGTGGGTAAAATATGCCATAGTTTTTCAGTTTTTGGCTGTTTATTGGGCTATAAAGTTCAGCTGTGGTTTTCTTAAAAGTTCAGGTCTATTCTCCTCTTCTAATTTGATTCATACAGCATTTTGACATTATATTTAAACTGATTCACTTTACAACATACACAATATAAAAACCATTTACCATCAAAAAGATGAAAGAAAACAAGTTGGATCAGATTCTGCAGTGTGTCCTCATTTCTGGAAGGTATGGGTATACGTTCCACATTTTTGTTTATAATACTGAGTCCTCTCTCTGTTACTCACCTTATGTGCATCAGTAAGATTGCTCCAGTCCACTTTGAGTGATTACACATTACAAGCCAGTGCTTCTGCCTCCTGACACTGTGAACAGGACAGGCATCCCTTGGGCTTAATGAGGTACCCTCTGCAACATCAGAAAGGTCTCTTGTTGGACTTAGAATGACTGAGAAATCCAACATCCTCTCAAAAGCTTTATTACTTCTTTGTAGATCCTACTCCATATACAGTTCAATAGATGACATTCTAAAGCATCTCAAGAATCAATAAATTCCTTCTGTTATTGGACCTTTAATTCAAAAATATCATAAACTGAGGCTGTAACAGAAAAAAAAGCATTATTGGGCACCGATTTGTGTGTGTGCTTAACCACACTGAACAATGAAAATTTGTTTCTATGCCGACAAGTGGATACTGACAATCTGGATACTTGTCGACATGTGTTTACATTAAAGAAGGCACAAAAAAAATTTAGAAATTGCTCGAGAAAATAAAAACCCAAACGGATTGTGCCACTGTATAAATCTGTGTTGTGCCTTGCCTTGTGCATTGCACTCAGTTTTGGCCATCAGCTCTCAAAAACTGATCTGTGACAAATAAAAAGCTGAAGGATATGCAATGGTTTCCATGTGAGGACAGGTTAAATATATTGCCTGGCATTCTTAAGGCTGAAAAACTGGTAGTCAAATGGTGATAATAGAAGTCTCTAAAATCAAAATGGTTCAGAGTAATTGTGACTGGGCAATGACTGATCACTGTTGCTCATAAAACAGAGACTGAGGGAAGCAAGGTAGGAGCAGGCTGAGGTCAAACAGGAGGAAGTACTTTCACACAAAATGGGGAGCTTACTGCCATATGATCTTGTAGAAGAAAAATACAGATTTTAAAAGCTAATATGTCAGTATGTGGTAGAAAAGCCCATTAAGAACTATGAAATGCAAAATCTATGCAGCATAAATATGCAGGTATAACCACTTCCTAACTCATGCTTGCCATCCCAATTAACATATGTGACAGAAAAGTACTTCTGTGTGTTTCTCATGTTTATCCTTTTTCTGTGAACAAACATAAATAACTATCTAGTGCCAGAGGCAGGAATCAAGGCTTCAGTGAAGTTTGAGCTAGTAAGACTACACTAATGCTCTGCTTTCACATGTTCTTACTGCACAGTCATTTTAAGTATATATTTGCATTTGAAGCACTTGTATATGTGTCTTTGTATGGACAGATAACAAACATACCTTTAGGCATTTTAAAGACTCTGAAAACAACAAAAATTAAATATGAGAAACACCACTAGATAAATCGAGAAGGAGACAGTGAACCTCCAAGTCTTTGTATAAAATCCACATTGCAGGAATTCCTTCTAAATGGGAAGGCCGTTGTCTGTAAATTTCATCAATATCTCATTAATTAAATTAATTTTTCGTTCTGTCTTCCTTTTGTCTAATTAGGATATAGTCATTTACAACCAAACCTCTGTTCAGCTGCTTTAAAATATTCTTTTCCAGTTGCAGTTTGATAATGAAACAGTATTCTGCAGCCCGTTCAAACTGTTGCAAAGCAAAGCAAATTACCAAAGGGAAGGAATACATTCAAGTTAAAAAAAAAAAAAAAAACACAAAAAAAAACCCAAAAAAAAAAAAAAACACCAAAACAAAACAAAAAACAAACAAACAAAAAACAAACAAACAAAAAACATAATAGACTTAAACATACTCAGTGCAAACTGGTTTCAGGCAAAGGGGAAGGCTGCCAGCTAAAAAGCAATTTATGTAATATGTTGGCAAGGAGGTGGGAAGCCAGTGAATAGAACTTAATGACTTGACAGCTGTTGAGAACTCCATGGTATTGGATGGTAGCATTTGTTTCAATCAATGGCACATTTTGGGTAAGTGGGAGAGTTAGGTAAAAGGGATATCCTGGGACCAGCCCAATAATTTGTTCCACTGCCTTTGAGGTGCTGACATTCTAAGCTGCCTGGTACAGAGGTCACAGAGCTTTACTCTGCACCTGTTGGAAAAGCTGTGCTTTGTCTGAAAGCAAAGTCTGTGTTCTGATGGAATGAGTACTCATGGTCCACCATGCCTTTGGTGATGAATGGTGTTAAGCCCTGCTGCCATTTATTCCTGTAGATATGCAATGCAGGTTTTTTCCACTGATGAGGAGAATTTGCCAGAAATTCCTTTCCTACTTATTCAGGAATCTTAGTTTGAAAGACTGTGCAGTCATTTTCAAAACTGTATTTCATGTCAGAAGCGTTAAAGAGAGCAGAGTCTTTCTCAGGTCCCTCCTACCTCAACCCTGCATAACAGTTTGTTACAGTCCATATGGGAGTTCCATTTTAACAGTGCGGGTCTTTCTGCTCATAAAATAAAAAGAACTGCACACAGTCGTGTTAGACAGTCCAAGAAAGAGGTTGAGTCACCATCCCCACAGGTATTTAAAAGATGTGCAGATGTGGCACTTAAGGACATGGTTTAGTGGTGGATTTGACAGTGTTAGGTTAATAGTTGGACCCAATGATTAAGATCTTTTCCAACCTAAATGATTTTGTGATTCTTCAATCTTCTGATGCCTTGCACAGCACTCTTTTCCGAGTATTCTCACAGCAGCTTATAAAAATTTGCTTCCAAGAGATACATGTGGATCTTCACTGTCTTAAAAATTAAGCTGTGATGTTCTAGCATGTTAACTGCCCTGCCAAGGGTCATAGTAAATCAGTGGTAGAGGAGCTTGGCTCTTCTGCATAATTCCACACTTGTGTAAAATGGACAGTCAGACTAGATGAAAATCATGGACCTTCTGACCTTGAAATTTCTGAATCAAAAGAAATCTCACTGGTCACAGTCTTTTACTTGCAGAGTTTTATGCCTGCTAAAGACTTTAGAGACAGTTTCAGGATCCTTTAAAAACTCTTTTGCCAAGTGAAGCATTCAGGCTAATACCCTGGTATACTCCTGAGTTCTGACAATGACACTGCAGTGTCCCAGAGTGCAAAAATGTATATGCTTTGATTTCACATGTTGTTGCCAGTCAAAATCCTGATATGGATAAAACTATGCCAACTGTTGTCAGCTTAGCTTGCAATGCTCAGAGATGGTGTAACTCTGCTGGCAAAAACCCTTTTTGAGTCAGTATTGATAGACCTAAAAGTAGCAGCTCTGCCAACTTGGATATGTCGTCATGTCTGTCATGCCAGTAATCTCCCAGTGTGAGTAGGGCCTATGTCTGAAAATTAAGCGGTAAAAATGCAGAAGGCACCACCGTTTAAAGTCAATGGCTACTATGATTTGTTTCTGGATAGTACAATTGAAGGTGCAATAATGCTACCATTGAGAAAGGAATTTTAGAGGAAAGTGAATATCTTTCCTCCCAAGAGACATGACAAACAGACCATCATCCCAAAGCTATTGCTATAGCTGTTATAGCGAGGGAACATCAAATTTTGTTTTAGAACAAAAATTTTGACTCTTTCTGCTTTTGTAATTCTTGTGAAAAGGCAGGAATTGATGTAGCAAGAAACCTAAGCATATGCTTTTATCTGTCCAGTCAGGAACTGGAGTACTTTAGATATGGGGACAAATATTTCTTGCTTCACTCTAACTCTGTTCTGGTCAAGCTGTCCTGTTCTATGCATTGCTAATACTAAGGTTAAATAGTTCGTGGGCTAAAACTTGACAGTCCGTAGTCTGGAAGGCCTGAGTATATTTCTAAAGACTTTAATGGGCGTTGCATAAAATCAGGCAGAATTTCTTTTTTGATTTCCAGTGTTGTCGATAGTATAATTAAAATATATGACAAAAATACTTTCTCAAGAGTGCTAATTTCAACTAATAAGTATCCCACTCAAATTCTTCATGCGGAAGCTTCTTCATTTCATAGTGGGCATGAATTTCATGCTGTCTTACAATCCTTACAAGAGGTCATTGTTAACCAAAAATGTTACACTACAGCAAATTTCATTTTAGAAGCAAGTTTACTGACAGTGAAAAAGGTGTTCTTATTGGCTTAGAACTTCATGTGCTCTCTCCTTCTGATGATGTTCCATTGGATACTTGTTTCCTGGTATCTCCCAGCGTTCACCGTGGGAATGTGAAGAACACAAGGAAGAACCTTGTGGTACTCGGTGCCTTGATACACTTGCAAATAAATAGAAAGCCTCTTTGCTGGGTGTGAAGTGGGATTATTTTCCCTTTATGAACAGGTAGAAGTACAGATGATGCCAGAATGTTCTTGATGGTGTTTAAAGCTGCCTGAATTCCTTTGTCTAGCTCTCTTGCTCTGTAAGTGCGTTCCAGCTGAGCACCTATTGAGCCATTAAAGCTAACTTTGTTCCTTTTTTTCCCATTTTACACAAACACAAAAGATTGATTTGCCTTTACTGCATTTAAGCAAACTCACTAGAAAACTAAATAAATAAACAAGAAAAATGGCCTTCTTGTCTTTCACAGAGAGAAAATGTTCTGAATTAGGCAGGGGCTGCTGAGAAACCCAGCAGAGATAAGTGTTCACCAGGTTTGTTGTGCATGGGAGTCTGCCTACCTGATGGCAAAATTTTCTTGCATGACAACCATTTGCAGCTTGGACCACTTCATGTGGCATTTTAGTGAAGTTCAATTCAAAGTTAATGCACAGGAGGCATCTGTTGTGTTCCACAGCTCATGAGATTGAAGTTTACCTGGTTTCATCAATACTAGATGGAACAATTATGGTTTTTTAAGCTGACTGATATATGCTTGATGAGAGTAGATAACTTTCCTTGTTTAAGTTATGATTAGACGAAGTTCTAACTTTCCCCCCATGATTCCTAGTGGTGGTGGGACTAATTTCATTTACCTATTTCCTCTTTTGTTATCTGTTTTTTGATAAACAGATAATGTGGTGTGAAGTTGGTTCCCTATACCTCCAGTAAAGTTGTTAGTCTACTCATATTTCAAAAGGAAAAAAAAAATGTTAATGATAGAAAAGCATTTTTTTTAAGTAACATATATTTGGCAGATGGAATCATGTCTAGAACTGCTTAACTTACTTCTTATTCTATTTGACTATTATAATGTTGATATGTCAGTATTTTGGTATGTTAATGGTGATATATAACTTTTGTTGTGTATACAGATGTTTCTGTACTGGCTGCTGACAATTATTTATATCCTATATTAAGAGAGGAATGATGAACTTGTCACTGTTCCTGGGAAATCTGAGTTCTACCATAGCCACCTTTGTGACCTTCTTTGTGTTTATGAACTTCTTTATTGTTTATAAATTAAAACCATTTCTGGCCTTTTTTTGCAGGTATGTTGTATATATGCTTACATACAGGTATTTAATGGCTATTTTCCTCTGTCAGATGTTCTGCTCTGTAATTTTATTCAGGGAACAGTTCTAGGTGCTGATATGTACCTAGTGTCCCAGGGTTTATTCTGCATTTATTTATTCTACATTGTGTTTATTCTGCATTTAAATGTGTGTGGGTTCTGCCTTCCCCTTAGGAGCTAATGTGTGAATCCTGTGAGTAACAGTATTTAAGTGCCATTTTCTAAGTGTGGGTTAATGTTTGGAGAGAAAGGGGAATATTTGTCTGGCAAGAATAGCCTAGTGCATTAATGTGCATATTCAAAGATAGTTGTTTATCTTATTGCACTCAGAGGTACTTACAATAATTGCAGAAGTTATTTTAAGGCACATTTATTTGGAGTGATTACGTTTATTGTTACTTTATGAATAACATACCCTGTCACATTACATTTTAAGTGCCACACTTTGGACTGTAGATCAAGGTATTTTCTTCTTTATGAATTTTACTGTTGCGTATGCCAACCGTTTGTGGCCGATATAATAATGAGGAGCAAAAATCAAGAGAGAAGTGCTCCCCAATTTAAAAATTATTATGGGAGATTACTGTGCAGCCCATAGGGTTGGCTTACCCATCACTTCTCATGTGATGCTGGGAGGGATGCTGTGGTCTGGTGTGGCACTCCAGTGCAACCCGGGCACAGTGACTGCCCCTCCACCACTGCTTGCAAGTCTTTTGTAGGTTGGCTGCAACCTATTAGGCTGCACTGCCATCAGTGTTTAATATGTGAATGTGCTCAGGTTTTCTCCAGGAAATTATCTCTGTGAAGAGAAGATCTCCCATATCTTTAATTCCATCTTAAGCCTCATTTGTAAGAGATTCCAAGATCCCAGAAGTAGGTACTACAGGAATAGGAATACTGTGTTAATAGAAACAAGACTTGTGTGGTTTTATTAATGATGACATAAATGGAAATGCCAGTTAAATTGCATATGTGACTGTCTCTTTGCTGCATAGTTACTGTACTTTACAGATTTGTTTCTTTTGAGTCATGTGTTAGGGGGGAGTACAACATGGTGTGCAGATTTTGAGGTGTAAGAGATTGTCATTAATGCTATTGTGCTGTGCTTAGTTATTTATTTCTTGCTCAGAGTGATCCAATCAATAACAGAACAAAATCAAATACAACTCGCTCCCCTCCAAGGAGAAAAGACAAGCTAAATAAAGATGTCCAGAAGAAAATGCCAGCAAACGACATATTGATTTCCAGCAAAGGAGCAAAGTGTAAATGAAAAATATTCTTCTGACACAGTTATTAAGTGCCAGCTAGCATGCAAAGAAAAATCCATTTACTCTTACTAGAGGCTGAGTCTTCAAAGGGCAGCTGATTCATCTCAGATCGTTTGAGTCCCTAACTTTCTGAATCATAGGCTTCCCTTTACTAAATGTAAAGGCGTTTTCTGTATTTAGGCTTTGCTTTGAGAATATAAAATGTTTACTAAAATTCTGATTGTAGGCCAAGCAAGCAGAGAAGTTATTTTTTCTCCATTTTATGGCATTGAGGAAAGGTGTCAGATTGCTGGTGTCAGATAGTGAATTTATGACAATATCAGGAGTATTAAGTCAAGTAGCAGGAGGGCTCTGATTCAATGTCCTTGGCAATTTGGACTGGGGCAATTTAAGAAGTTACTGCTTTCAAGTGGTTTGTCCTGCCCTGCTGCTGGTGTATAGGCTCAGATAATGACCTCAGTGTATAAACTCAAAACTCTCATCTTCAAGGTGCTTCTTCAGAAGAAGGAAAATGCACATGGGAAGGAGAATATGGTTGATAAAGCAGGAAAGAGAGTCTTCTCTCACATCACAGCTATATCTTTTGTGTTAAAACCAATAAGTGGTGTTTTACAGTCCAATTCAAAACTCTTGCAAATCTTGATGGTTACCCCAAATAGTCTGGAAAAGATGTGCCAGTTGATTCTTTCCTAGTTCAAGATGAAAAGACCAGTGTTCTGTTAGGGAAGAAAAGAAACGGGAGAGCAGGTGACTCTGGGCATATGTAATCAATAAACAACCAGTCTAGATTCATGGAAGTGAAATTTTATTTATTTATTTAGCTCCTAAATAGTATGTAATTTCTTCAGGCCAAGAAATAAATTGAAAGGATTTAGAAGGATTTGCTTATCAGCAGAACACCATGAAGAATTACATTCCTTATGCTTTTGGGAAGGTACATTGAAGTTGGGCTAAGCTGCTGTGGTTCAATACTTCTTTTTCCCCTGTCAGGGTGCCTTGAACAACAGATGAATTAATCCTCCCCACTTCCCTTTCTCCCCTCTGTGCCCTCTCTTTATTTTTTTCTCTTTTGGCCCTCTCTTCCCTTTCTCTCTCTGCTCACTCTCTCACAACATCATCACCTTTCCCACTGCCAGCATAGACAAAAGGCAGAAACATGATTTTTTCCCCGGATGTCTTTGTACAGCTCTGGCACAGAACAAATTCTCTGAAATTTGTCATCAAACCTGGTCAAGAAGACTCAGACTTTCAGTCTTAATGAACTATTGATTTTATTGAGACAGGCTTTTGCTTTTCAAAGGACTAATTCAAGCTTTCAAGGCTGTTTTTAAACATGACTGCCCATGAGTCTGGATTGACATACAATTTGAAGGATTATATTTTGCTTTCTCTTGCTTAACTGGCTCGTTCCTTAATCTCTTGTCTGCCATAGTAATGGACAAATGGCTGACTTTGTTAAGGGGTAGCTCTCTCATGATCCTTACTTAATAGTATAATTTGACAGAAAAATCAGCTTTTATGTCCAGCTGAGAGATGCACTTTGGCTGGGCTACTGTTGAAGGGCACATGCCTGCTGGTTACTTGTCAGTCTCTTGGTAGGTAACCTACCAGCCTCAATGACAGGACCTGAAGGCATGGCATGAAGCTGTTTCAGAGGAAATTTAGGGTAGATATTAGAAAAAAGTTCTTCACCCAAGGGCTGGTTGGGCACTGGAATAGACTCCCCAGGGAACTGGTCACAGCACCACGGCTGCCAGAATTCAAGAAACATTTGGACAATGCTTGCAGGCACTTTGTGCAATTCTCAGGTCTGTCCTGTGCAGACCAAGGAGTTGAACTTTGATGATCCTAGTGGTTCCCTTCCAGCTCAGAATACTCTGTGATTCTTGCTCTGAGTGCAAGGCTGTACTGTATACCTTTACTGCCTGCTTTGGAGTGACCGAGAGAAATATGTAATGTTTTTATATAGTGATGGAGAGTATGCAAATACTGACTTGAGAGTGAATTGGATTGGATGGATGGGGCAAGCTCTTCCCCAGTAGGATGTGTGCACTAATGGTATTCCTACCTGCGTGGCTTGGGCAACACCTTGATCTCATTGCTGGTGGTTTCTGGTATTTCCTTGAGGATGCTTCTCCATAGTTGATAAAGATCACCACTGAGATTTTTCATGGTGAAAATAATCCTTTTTTTTTTTTTTTTTCTTAATTTTATCCACTGTTTTTTTTGAACCACCCTAAATAGTTCATGTTTCTTCCTGATGTCTCTTTAACACCTGTAGGTACTTACCATACCTTTAGTCCATGTTAAGTCAAGTTCTGGGATTTTACTAAGCCTGTCTCATTCATACATCTCTCAAGTTCTTTTCTCTCTTCAGTGACTCTTCTCTGAATTGACTCGAATTACTCATAGTCTTCTGGCATTAAATTGTCCAAAACTAAATGTGATGAGCTATTCTCTCTTCCTGCAAGTTGTGGTAGTCTGGTTGAAATCAATGCCAATTTAAACGAACAGAGGATTTGCCCCTCTTGTTTTTGTATTTACCTCAAATGACCTATATAAGGAAGCATTACTAGTTTTGTCTTCTTTGGTGCATTATCTCTGTGGAGGCAGGCACAACCTCAGCATCAGTGTGGAGGGAGTGCAAAGGGCTTGCATGTATTTCAAGCTGTGTCTGTCCCATGAGAAGAAAATACATGTTCTATCCAGTGCTAATGAGATAGAGAGCTTTAATACCCTTTAGCAACAGACAGTGGATCCAGGACTCTCCTTAAAAGTTTATACCGTCCCAAATTGCAGCTTCTTTTGTAATACCTCATTATGATTTTTGCAACATTTCTAATATTTTCCCATTTGTATACAAATTTTTTGTATCTTTATGTAGTAGTTTGGATTAGTCCAAGCTGAGTCACTGAGGTCTGCTATACCATAATGAACTCCAGAGTATTTTACAAATAAAGATTAAAAAATGACAAGCAAATGTAACCCGTAGAAAGGACAGATGAAGGAGTCTCATTTAATTGAATAGTGTGAACAGAATACAAAAAGATTTTTAAGAAGCTCAGTTACCAAAGTATGAAAAGTTGAGGTATTCAAGCTAGAAATGACACCTAATGAGACAGGCACTTCATCTGTTACCTTCTTTCAGCAAGACAGCAAATGCCTTAAACCAATTATTTTCCAAGAAACATCTTAGTTTCTAGAAGACAGAACAACATCACTGCTTTTTTTCCATTCTGAGGGAGCATTCATATCATGTGTTGTTACACAAAGAAGACAATACATAGTCCATATTCCATAATAAATTTGAGATATTTAGAAAATACAGCAGTATGGAAGCAATGGAGGGAGTCAAGTGGTTGTATTTATGAAAAGTTTGCTGACTTTCAGCTCTGTACATTTTAGGTGTGAAAGGCAAATGCAGTGCCCAGGTTAATACAAACTGTATTTCTCCACTCTTGGAGAGATATTTGTGCCTGGCATTTTGTGATGGTCGTATTTTAGGAAGTACTGTAAACTGTGGTTCCTTGGTGGCAAACAGATTTACAGTTCTCTCACAACAAAGCATTAAGTGTTTCTTTTCAAATAATGGTGTTGAATTGGAAGCCATATGTATAGTGTGCAGAAGAGTTTCAAGAAAAAGGCAGGTAGGAAAATTGAATCCTTCTTTACCAAGTGGAACAACTGCCAAGTATGCAATTCTTCAGGAATTTGTCTGGGGTTTGAATTTATGGGTCCTTGTCTTTTCTCTCCCACTGGAAGGGAAAACTCCATCATTCTTGGGTGTGTTGTTTATAATTTCATAAAACTGTTCTGTGACAGGACATATTTTACCCAGCATGCTTAATCTTTCTCAAATAGCAGTGCACTCAAATAGCAAGGTGTCAAAAGAAGTTTGCAGGTGGGAAAAGGAAGATTCAGCACCTGCCATTTTGTGTAGAACAAAGGAGCAAAGGTTATGATCTGATACATAAACTAGGGCTTTGGGCAATTGATAGATTGGACAGGAATGGAGTCATCTTCAGCAAGTCTTGCCCCACCATGCCAAATTCTTTTGCGCTATATATCCCCCACTAGTATGTACAATGTAATGAACAAAGATGTAGAACCATCACTGTGGCAAGATTGAAGAGGCACTTAGAGTGAATAATTAGGTGGAGGTGATTACAGAACTAATAATTCAAGGAAAGGAATGGGAAGCCAATTCAGTGAAATTGAAAGAATTTGAAGGTAAATATGCCCATAAATCCTTTGGGGTGAACTTAAAGTTTAGCACTTTCTCCTACCCTGGTTTTATTCCAAGGCAATTTCATTAAACGCTAGAGAGAGGGAGAGAAAAAATAATAATATAAATGCCATAAAAAGTCTTTCAGAGGAAGGAATAAAAAGGGTTCCTGCCAGAGAAAGATTTTATTGAAAGTTATTATAATACCTATCTTTAGTTTTATGTCCTTTAGTACAGGCCAAGTAATTTCAAAGATGGGATTCTTTAAAAATGAAATACATATTTTAAAATAGTGTAGTGTGACTTATTATTTTTAATATAGAATTTAGCTAATATGAGCAAGAGAAAAATATTTTCTCTCTCATGTTCTTTCCAAGCACAAACACTGTTTCCATCATAGCATATGGTGAAGTTTCATTACTATCCTGTTGCCCATACATAAGAATATTTAGTATTTACTATCCCTAGATCACTGGGAAGACACTAAAGAATTAATCTGTTTACATCCCCTGGGGCCAGTGGATCAGTATAATCGGAACCATTTCAAAAATGGGGAAAGGGATCAGAAATGGGATAGTGGTTTTGCTTACTGACTCATAGTGAGCCGTTTCTGATGAGAAGAAATTAAGTTAGTGGAGAGATTTCTAGGGTCTCTGCTCACCAGCCTCTCCTGTCTTGTGGAACCAGGAAATACAATAATCCTCCAGTGAAAATGCTCAGCTCCAGAAGGGTTTTGAAAGGTAGAGATTCGTGTTACAAGAAGTAATGGTCTTCTGGATGTTTCCTTGACTCTGTTTCTGTGGTCAGGAATTTGCTGCTCTTACTCACTGAAATAGCTTTACTCCTTTGGGATGATTCAGATGTTGGTATTTGAGCGGAAGGAGCATGGAAAACCAATATGTGGTGGGACTAGAAAATCAGTTAATGATGAAACGTGATGGAAAGTACTGAGATTAAAAACACAAGGTAGGAAATGACAACACAGATTAGTGTACTTGTATTTTCTGTGGTTTCTAGAGCTCTCATTAATGACCTTGACTGAAGTCTAACACCGCTTCTGGAGACTTTTCTCTTTTTCTAACTCTCATTTTTATACATACAAAATCAGCAGCAGGGGTTAACAGCAATCACAGAACAAGAAAAGCCAGAGTATCAAGTGAAATAGCATCCAGTGGAGATAGGGAGAAAGGATAGAGATTGATAAAATCAAGTGTGGAACCAGTCATGAAAAAGTTCATTTAGAGGGTGGAGTTGGTGGGGTTGGTGAGTATTGCACATCATACATTTGCATTTTGTCTGAGTCTGGTTGACTCTGCCCTTTTCTGTTCAGAACCAACACAAGCTGCATGAGAATTTTATAGCAGGAAATCTGGTATACATATCTAAGAATTCAGCATAAATATTGTGTGTGCTACCTTAATCTGCCTATTAGAGAAATGGGTCATGTTTCATGACTTTTCAGGTCCTGACTCAAGGACTTCCCAAACCAGGTATAGGGTAATTAATAGCATTGGAAGTCTGATTGTACCTCTAATTTGGCTGATCATTTCTAAAATGCATCTGAACTTTTATTATCTACCAGTATCCTGTTGCAAGGAGTTGCCCGGTTAAAAACAAAACAAAATTCAACATTGTGTAAAGAAGCATGACCTGTTTTTTTCTGCATATGCTACATTTATGGTTTCATATGATGGGGGGGGGGGGGGAAAGAGTTATAAAGCAAGTCCTTATTCTTTACAAGTCTTTACACCACGTTGTCAATTCGGTTGGGTTTGATTCCAAGTTAATAGGAAGCCCTTACATCCAAGCAAGTAAGTGAGTAATCAAATAGGTATAGCTGCTGATAAGTGACAACAACACATTGCTATAATTTTTATGTTTATTTCCTACTGGAGCAAATCGTCACTATTCTTCTATGAAAAGTGTTAATTGTCAGATCTTCAACTAAGAGCAAAATCCACACACTCTAAATCCAACCTGGAAACCAAACCCAATTGCCAGGGCTTTAGCAAGGACTTCTAGTAGTGATGGGTATTTTATTCTTTATTCATAGTGCTATACTTAACTTTAGACAACTATAGCATAAATCTCCAGTTTCCCTAACTATATTTCACCTGCTTTAAAATTTCATGCAGTGTAGTTTTGTTTACTAAATTGTGCTAAATTACTTTACATTGGTGCAGTTAAAAATTAGTATCTTTCTACCCAGGGATAGCTGCATTTCAGTGTTGGAAGATGTGATCATTGTATAAGTTATCAGGATAAATAATATTTTCTAAAATATATGACACCACCAGAAAAATTGAAAAATGTAAATTTCTATTTTGTGTGTTTCTTCTTTCTTGTCCCCTCACTGAGCAGACAAAATTTTAAAGCCAGCTTGTCTTAAGAGATAAGTCAGTAGGTTTTCAACATAGTTCTTCCACTTTCTATGACTGTAAGATGTTAAAAAATGACCTTCACATGTAAGGCGGGAAATTTCTTTGTATAGATTACTTCCAGTTCATTTTAATATTGACTCTCCATTGAGACGAGATTATAAAAGTATTTAATGAAAGCATTTAGGCATGAAATGCCTGCAATATTGCATCCTACAAAACATTGCCAAATGGTAGTGCTAGGTATGACTGAGTAACACATAGAATAGGGATTCCCGTACTTTATGGCTGTTTTGGTTTTTTACAGGCATTCTATAATTTTTATTTACAGCTATTCTTTCTTGGTTCTATCTAAGCCATGGAATTTAAGACTGAGGAAATGTTATGCTCAGTCTGATCTTTCTGACTAACTTATTGGTTCTCCTTTTTTTCCCCTCTGCTCAAATACAAAGAGCGGGAGAGCAAGGAACTTCTGGGAGGGGTCAGAAGTACTTCATAGCTTGAGGGGCACAGGAGGCTAAAGAAAAGGCTGAGACCTCAGAACACTTATTTAAAGGAAAGAGGGAACATGTTGGAGACAACCATAGCAGACATAGAAGGGTTAAAGGTGTCTTTATTTAAAGCTTGAGAGTCTTTTTCAGTAATAAGGATTTGAAAGTCTTGTCATGATGTGAGATTCCCTGGAATATTCACTGAGGGTACTGAAGTATAACTGCCTTGCTCCTGAGTTCAGCAATGCTTCCTGCCTGATTAGGAACATTTCAGTTGTTTTGTTTCAGAAGTTTTCCCACTGATCCTACTGCTCAGCAGAATGGGCAACTCTCTTCAACGAAAAGTTGTTAAGGGAGACAGTTTCAGCAGAAGCCATAGTTTCAGCCAACGCTGCTGAGCTGGGGTAATTTTGTATTGTGTGCAGGAACATTACAACCTGTATCCAGAGGCTGCCACAGACTCTCCCTAATGGTCTGCATTACTAATTCAACTAATTGCAGCAATTACAGGCAGGAGATGCTGCTGGGAAGAGACACCAGTACACTTCTTTCCAACATGCCGCAGTACATGCTGCTCATTAATTAGACCAACACACACCCCCCCTCCTCCCACAACAACAAAAACCACAGAAGGAAAAAAAAGAAAAGAAAAAGAATCAGCAAAGGACTCTGTGCTGAAACCTCTAAGGGTTGTGAACAGTCATCATAGTTTGGCATAAGCATGTTGGGCAGTTCTTCAATATGCAAGAAATGGTTTGCATCGATATTTACCGTCTACCAGATTCCCAGTCTAAGAGGTGCAGCCCAGAGCAGGAATTACCTCTGCCTCAGAGTGCACTGAATACTGCTAGCTGCCTGAGTGATGCATATTATCTGGGTCTGTCTTGTATATTTTACTGTGCAGAAAGCATGTTCAGTCTGAACATGTGTCATGTGGTAAGTCTCTCAGTAAGTGCCTTCTGGCTGACCCTACATGATACTGGTATTTATTGAGGAGCCCAGAGTCTTCCAACCAGTCACATCTACTGTGGCTGTTTGAGCCTGGTTTGCCAGCCAAACATGCATCATAGCCCACTGTACTTTGTTCAACAGTATCAGTGTGATCCACCTGCTGACCTAAACAGCCCAGCAGGTGCACAGCACCTGTGCACACCTGAAATATTCAACAGCTCAGCATGAGCATTGTTCCTTTGACAGGAGACTCCAGCTTAGTGGAGGCACATTTACACAGGAATATCTGGAGTACTTAGTACACTTTAATTTTTTTTTTCTTGGATACTTAGCTGCCTCTGTAACAGCCTCGCAAATAACTAATTTTTCCCTATTTTCTTTTTATTCACATGCCAGACAACAGATGACATCGTTTCATCAGCTGAATGTTCCAGTGATGATGAAGATTTCATTGACTGTGAGCCCAGTACAGGTAAGTCAGGTCAGTCTTTTTTTGCCGGCTTTCTGATTTCATTTGCAAAAAACAATGCATACATATATTTATATGTGTGTGAATGTATACATATATAATTATATATGTATATATATGTGTGTATATGTATATATATACATTTATGTATATATACACTGTATATAGAAAAAATATACAGCCAAGCATCAGATCCCATGGACTTGGCAGAAGCAAAACACAGATAGGTCATCACTATTTGGTTTGTATAAAGCTGTTTGCAGAAGTAGAATTTACTTTACTGACACAGTGGTAAAACAAAAATATCAGTGTGGAGTGTGACAAATAATGAACATTTATGAAGTGGGGAGGGTGAACATTTGAAAAACAGAAGAAAAACAAAAATGGGTTATTAACAATGTTTAATTGTTCTTAATTGCTCTGAAGATGGATGTTAAAGGACACATTTGTCCATGGGATTTTGATACAGTTAACATGGTAATGTGTTTATACTAATTTTGTTGACTTGGGCCCAAAGAAATTGGGGAGCACCAAAGCACAGTTCAAACATAACAAAATTAGTAGTAATTCTTGCCTTGTTATCTGCAGTGATGCTTCAAAATGTATCCATTAAAGAGTCAGAAGGACCGGCCATGTGAAACTGACTCAACTTCTCCCTTTCAGATACATTTTGATATACTGATGACTTTTTTTTTCTGGTGAGATATATGATGTGATATCCGGCAGGCAGCTGCAGTCTATTTTATTTCTTACAGGCTTTTTCAAGTCTTCTTCTTTGAGGCTTGCCATGAGTTAAGCATTTCTATAATAGAGAACAGACATCATCGAATTTCTGTGTACATTTAAAAGAAAAAGAGGGAATTTGGTTAGAATTTTTAACCTTAAAGTGAAACATGTGAATAGTTTCAAGGGAGTTCTTTTGTTTGGCTTTGTTTTGTTTGTTTTTGCTTTGTTTTGTTTGGGCGATTTTTTTTTCCTTAAAAAAATACCAGGAAAGTACTATAAATGTTCCCTTTCCAGTATCCTGAAGCCATTTGAGTAAACACAATAATAACATTAAAATTCACCCAAGGCTAGTGCTGTCACATTTCTTTTCAATTCATCATGCTGTACCTGCATTTTTGGTAGAACTTGGTCCTGCAGTGACCTGAGATTGGCACTGCCTTGTAGCTGGGAACTTCCACCTGTAACTTTGACTTCCCTGTGATGGCAGGGAAGGCAGTGACACAGTGACTGAGGCTAACAGATAGCTCAGCCTGCTCCCCATCTCTTTTTTCGTAGATTTCTGTGGGGTTTTCAACTCCTCATCTGGAAGAAATGCAGTCCAAATAATACTAGATTGTGAAGTATATGCAGTGTGGGTACTGAGAGTTTCAATAAAGGTAGTAATGAAATGCCAGTGCAGCGATTATAATGGAAGTGAGACATGAGATTAATAGGACCATGCTAAAAGGGCTAATGTACCACAGCTGAGATCAACTGAAAGGATAGAAGTCATTTCATTAAAGCTTCACTAATGTGTCAAGATTTTTTATTTATATTTTGATTGCCAAGTATTTCAATTAAAGGACAAAATGAGGTCTTTATGAGACTCCTCCTCTTGTACATTTTTGTTTCAGAAACCACAGTTACTTCAGTGGCTAGAAATTGTAATAGCAATGTTGCCAGTGTCCTGCTGGTGGAAAAATCAAAGTTTGAGGAGAAATTTGGCAAAACAGGATGTTTAGCCTGAAATTTCAGATTGTTGTAGAGCAATATTCCCAGACTAAAAATAATCTCCTTCCTGACACACTTAGAAATCTAATGCTATAAATAGGTACAAACTGGATTTGTAAAAATGACACACCTACTAAATCCTGATAAACATTACAGTTGGCAACTATAAGTCACAACTTGTACCCTATTCCTCTTGCAGAGGAAGGTGGAATGCATGAGCCACTGAAATCTGAATCTTTTCTTGGGAATCACTATGGCATTGAGATTAAAAGTTACCTTGATTATATGTAAAAATAAATCTCCCAGATGGTCCTTGCTGATGAAATCTGCACTTCCAGATTTTGAGCTTTCCTGATCTCAGAAGCACTGGTGTACAGATTTGCCAGACGGAGGAGGAATATGCAGGTCATTTTTGCATAAACTTAATTGATTCCATCATAATAAGAAGGAAAAGTAACACGTTTATGGTGCTTCTCATTTTCTTTGTCTATCTTATTGTCTGCATTTCCAGTGCTTCCCGTGTCTGCAATACAGCCAGTATCAAAGCACTCACACTGCTCTGGATCACTAAAGCAATCTGAGCCAGCTTATCAAAATCCAGTGGTGCTGGCTTGGCTGAGCAGTTATGTTTGCCTTTACACTTTACCAGCCAAGTCAGGATTCTGGTCACACGCCAAGATCTGGTATTTAAATATATACCTCAGGAAAGAAAATATCCAGAATATCCTGCTTGTATTTTCTATTGTGTGGGTTTGGATTTTTTTAAACTTAATGTTGGTTTGTTGTTTTGTTTTTTTTTTTTAATTGGGCTCATTTGAAGTTTATTCATCCTGTTCTGTTGACAGGTCATTGCCTTCTGGCTTGCCTGATCCCTTTTAGAGCAAACTGAAAATTAAATGACCTAATCCAGTACAGTCTCCTTTTTGTTGCTCTGATAATGTGTAGCTTTTAAAGCTCTTGACTTTCTGCCAGACACCAGGACTTGGCCTTCTATCACCCTCAGTGCTGTAGTCCAGTAATGCAAAGGTTACTGAACTCACTACTGCAGCTGTGAGATATGGTACACATCGCTGTGAACCTGCTGTGCAGAAGCCAAGACAAGGGCAGCAGAGAATGTGGCCCTGCAAATCAGAAATTTTCAGATTTCATATGGTGAGAATCAAATCCCAATATCTAAACATATTACTTTGGTCCTAGTCCTGAATCTGAGGCAGTACTCCAGAGAGTCTTTTTTTTTGAAGCCTTTGTTTATGGTATACTCAAAGGCTGAAAATCATGTCCTCTTTGAGGCTAAATATCATATGAGAGTCATTTGACAAGGACTTATTGCCACTTAATAATTACTACTGATTCACTGTTCAATCCAAGACCTGAATGTCATAAGCATACACTCTGCATCTGAACACTTGCATCTCTTTAAAAGAAGTTGGTGTGAAGGAAATTTCCTCACTGCTCCATTCAGGATTTTCCAGGCTGTCTTGAGACACTTACTGTAGAAGGCCTGCTACCACTTTGTGCCCCTCTTCCAAAAGTGATTTCTTTTGGGAATTCCATAGATCCACTTGTTTAAGAAACAGAAGGACCTTTCCTGACTGAAGTAGCCAACAGACATCACCAGTAGACATGTATGTATATGTAAGGGATCATTTTAAGTGATGGCAATGACAACTGCCATCCAAAACTCATTTGTGTTTTATGTAATGCAAAAGAAACCATTGCAAGTTTAGGGATAAAAAATACTCAGCATTCGTCATATTGCAGAAAAGCTTAGATACCCTTATACCTTCAGATCTTCCAGAATGGCTTAAAGTAAGTGATACAGTGGGTATAAAACTGTTCATCTGGCCTGAAGAAGCATTTACATAACAGTCAAGAGCAGTTCGTCCCTTATCCCTATGGAAATGTTGCTTGTCCCAGTACATCACCGAAAAGCTTCTTGTTTCTGCACCAGAAACATGATGATTTTCTCTAGTATTAGTGCAGGACTCTCTTCTGGCCTGTTTCAGGTAGATCTGAACCCCAAATATTTAAGTTTTTCAAAGCACGAGCCAGGGTCCTGAGACTGTGCTTTTGATCACAGCTCCATGGTAGTGTTTTGCTCACTCAGCCATTCTCAGAGAATGACAAATTTATAAGGAAAATATTTTTACTCCAGACTAGGAAGCACTGTGTGATCATGAAGAAAGCAAACATTAATCTCTTTCCAGTCAAATGAGGAGCACCCCTAAAGTTTCATCTTACTGAAACTTCAAAACCTTGAGGATTAAAATTATGTTCTCCTGATAGCAGCTATTGCTGTCTTCTCAGACCATTGACCTTGTTCCTGTTAAGGATGCCCATTAATGGAGCAGTCTAGTACCAGGCAGACTGGATGCTGGTGACCAGGCAGCTGACTGGGATCATAACCCAAAGTGCTCATTGGACTACTCAAAACAGTGAGACCCAAACACTTGCCAATTAGCTTGAAGCCCATAATACAGCCTCTTGAAATCATCTGTAGGGCTTGATGTATCCTATGCTTCTTCCATGGTGCAGTTGCCAGTTTTCCCTTCCTATCTGCCCATCAATTTCTTATGCGATTTTTTTTCCAGAGAAATGTATTCTGTGTTTCCCAAAAGGCTTCATATATGATAAGGCTAGCATTGCCTAATCACACTGGTAAGCTTTTCCTATGAGGGACTGGAGATAGCAATAGAGATGCCAAAATCTACAGTTCTTTGCACTGGAAGTTACAGAGTGTTTTGTACACATACCCACACACAGGAGACACATACCCTACAGGTATGGTGTCTGTATCTATAATTTACTGGCCTGTACCTATCCACCTGCAGGCTGGCTGGCTCAGAGATTTATTTGCAGAAAACATGCAGAATCTCTCTTCCAAGAGTCTACAAATAGCCAGCACAGTACAAAAACCAGTATGCTGGAAGTGAAAAAAACTTAATTGAAGAAACCAAGAGAACTGCTGATTTGACTGTTGTCCTTAACTACATAAACCTTTTTTAAGTACCTAGGGAATTTTCACTGCTCTCCTAAAAGAAACATCCCCCACAATCCAGTGCCCAGTTAACCCCCATCTCTCCCTCTGATAAGCAGGAGTTCTGTTCCTTTTCTGATGTTGTGAACAAGAAATGGCCTTTAAACTTGTGTGCATGCCTCCAAGTACTCAGAGAAGTAGACTTCCCATCACAAAAACTGCATACCATATGGACCCAAAGGTGTCCCAAGGTGGAATAGCATCACTTGTTTGATGGAATTTCCTAGCTACAATCTTACAACCAAAACAAAACAAAACAAGAAAGTTTTACTAACCAATCATGCAGATGACTTACAGGAAATTTTTTTTCTTTTCTTCCTTTTTTTCCTTTCTTTTTTTTTTTTTTATTTTTACATTAGGAGTAGTGAGATTGGTTTTCAGCATATTGGTCTTTCTTTTTATGTAAACTCCAAAGGCCCCACCCATGAGGGCATTTTATCTATATATGCACTATATATACAGTGTGCATATATGTCTATATGCCAGAGTAATAAATTGCCAATATCAGCCGTAGCCCCTATCATCCAATCACATGTTTACACAGAAATTCATGCCTTCATCTAACCCTGGCATTCGCTGGTATGAACAGATGCATGATATTGTTATATCTTGGTGAACAAAGCACGTTACTTTCTTTTTTATTTTAGAATTCTTTTCTTCCTTTTATTTATATTTTTACTTTTAATTGATAATTTCATCTACCAATTAGCCTTGGGGTAGGGTGGGGCAGGGAGAACAAAAAAATTATACAGTTATATCAGTCGATATATACACACATACTCCGTGTATATATAGATAGATATATACATTGTATATATTTGAAGAACATTTTCTATCGTTTCACCTCATCTTGTGCCGCATGAATTTTTGGTGATTGATATTTTAGTTTCTTTTATATTTCTTTCCCTTTTTTTTTGGGCTCGTAATCGTGCCATACTGCTATTTTTTAATTTTTAAAATCATCGCTGTACTTCTCAATTTGTATTTTTGGAGTTCTTCCAACAAAATAATTATTTAATCATCTCAAGAATGAGATGTAGATCTGCAAAACAATAAAGGCAACAAAATCTTTTCTTGCCATCCTTAAGTAATCCACATTTTCAGACATCCCAAGAAAGTTGTGTGCAAAAGAATGAAGAGTCTTATCCTTCCTTTATTCTTATTTCCTCTTCTCCCTACCTCTTTTAAACTTCTGCAAAATCTCTGTCTCATTTTCTCCCTTTTCCCGTTTTTTTCAATTGAGTTCAGGAAAAAGAAAACATCCGCAAGAAAAAACCTCCCCTTTACCCCTGAGTTCTCCCAGGAAAAATCCTTCCAACATAAAGAGCCCTATAAACTGCAGATGGCATAAAAAGAATTTTATTGCAATGCAGAATGTCTGTTGTATCTTTTATTTCTGGATCAGTGCAAGATCATTTTTCTGGCATGCTGTAGTTTAGTTGATGTAACTAACCATGGCCTTCATTAACCGGTGCATGGGCTGTGATGATGCCATCTTGTGTTCCATCAGAGCTATGCATTCAGGCTAACCGAGCAAGTCCGTAGTGTATGATTTTGGGGGATATCGTTTTGGTTTTTTTTAATTTACATTATAATTTATTCTTTTTGGAAGAGTTATGCCAGTACTGTTGGCTGCTTCTCACAGCCTCAGAGTTATATATCTACTTTGTTTTATGGAATATTTTTTTTTTGCTCTTCTTTTATTTCTCAAGTAGCAATTTTGTGTCTTGTCCATCTGTCTTGTCACTGTGTCTTGGAGTCCATTGGTCCAGTGTTGTTATGTGATTCTGTTCTCTGTTTGTAAGCTGGTGTTCAGCTCCTCAGCAATCTGTCAACCCCCTTCCCTTTCCCCTCCTCTCTTCCCCTCCTCACCTGCCTGAGGGGGATCCACAAAGAGGCACCAAGCTTTGAATTACTTTCTTAAGCTCCGAGGCTTCAGGATGGATGTTGCAAGATGTCCACTCAACTTCATAAGAAACACCAAGTTTGCAACTGTTCTGTTTTCAGTAGTTTTCAAACGGTTATTTTTCACTCCTAGAAGTAGCTTACTGGCACAATGCTGGAATGGCTCCTTATCCAGCTTTTTAGGGGATTTGTGTGTAAATACTGATGTATTGGAGTAAGAACTCCTATTATCTATTATCTATGCTTTAGGTGCCAGACAATGCTATGAAGGGTGCAGACTGTGTGTGAAATGGGATGTACCTAGGCCTTTTTATAAAAGACAGTCTTGGAAAGGGGGTATCACTGTTCAGTGCAACTGAAATGATATCTGTGTGAATGTATTTTTTAAATCTACAGTTCACAGTTCATTTGTAGGTAGGAGAGAAACAGCTAGGAATGTACTTAGGATTTCTAAGAGTGGTGCATCTTCACTCTGTGGGATCAGTCTTCTGTTTGTCACTGTGTGATGTCTGCCTATGACTGATACTGGTGAAAACTGGCTTACTGATGTTTACTTGTATAACTTGAACACAGTTGTGGAAACACATCTGGACTGTCTTCTGCCATATGCATCATAAATGTGTAATAATGCATAAGGCAGTAGAAAACAATCTGAGTTTCCAGGTGTCTGCTTAAACTTGAAACACTATTTAGAAAAAATATTGTTTGGCTTGTAGAGTAGTGCATTTCCTGGTGTACTTCATTCAGTTCCTGGAGAATGTATTAGCCACGTTAATGGCATAAGAAAATTCAGTGCATTAGGATACATCAGATGGCATTAGGGGATCACCTCACGTTAGTGGAGGAAGAGACAGACAGTTTTCTTGCAGATAATGATCACTACAAGTATGCTTACACATATTTTTAGCCTAGCTAAAATTCCAGGGTTTTTGTAGGAATTAGTTTGTTCTGAAGAGAAGATAATGAAATCTATGAACTTTTCTCACAAGAGCATGGTATAAAACCTGTTTAGGGTAAGAGTTACCAGAAGAGGGAAGTGAAGGGATATGTTCAAGTCTCTAACATGAAATTATTTCATTATTTCATTTAACTTTTCCATTATATGTTTCCTATACTTTCAGAGAGATAAAAAGAAGATAGCTTTTTCTCACCAGTGGGATTCAGTGGTCTTTTGTTCAGTTCAGTTTTCTTAATTCATATAATCTGAGAAACACTACTAACTGTAGTTATTAAATGAATCAGTATTTAAAGCTAGCTTTGTTTATATTTTAGATCTCTATCTGTTTTTCACAACTAGTAGTTCTTACTGAATCTAAAGCTTTTTCTTGGCAATTGCTTAAATAAAGCAACTGTTTATAAAATTGTATTATAATCAAAAAGCTCATAGTTTTGTGTAATACTGCCCTCTGGCAGATAGACCAGAACAGTCCTGTTATGAGACTAACAGTGAAAGAAACCATTTTTTAGCTCAAGTGGCAGGTTATTAGAGCAGAACAATCAGAGTTTTAGCCCCCTGCATCATGAAGTTCAGGGTAACCTTCAGATTGGAGTATTGTGATGAGTAAATCAAGTGTCGGGGCATCAGGACAGTAAACTCCATGCTGTGGTAAAGCTGATGTGTCCTCCTGAGCAGTGATTTTTGTTTGCCTTATGTAGCCTCTGCAATGTCTGCGACTAGCCCCCTGCTGCAGGGAGTGAGAGGTTTCACTGCAGCGCAGGAGATGCTGTGGAAGGTCCCATTGTGCTCTGTTTTGTCCCACTAAGAACATATATGAATACTTGGAACTTGAAATAGTCCTTGCTTTTGTTTTCTGTCTCAGGGCAGGCTGTTGGCTTCTGTTTTTGTGACTTTTGTCACTGAGCAAGGGAAAAAGCTGAGGTTTCAGTTGTTGAGGCCAAGAATAAAAAGCCTGAACTCCAGTGCCACTTCCAGCTTTGCTCTCAATTCCTTCTGTGACTGTATATGTATATTGTTCATTTGCCTACATGTAAGGCAGGGTAAATTAAATACTTCTAGCTAAATGAAGAGAAGATGAAGAGAAGGGAGATTTAATTAGTATTTCAATGGACTTTGATATTCAGGTGCAAATTGCTGTTCAACGCGCCAAAATTGTACTGTACTGCTAACTACCAACAATGTACAAATAAACTATGTTATTGTTAAGGTTTTAGTACTATATGCTATCTTCACTTGTTGTGAGAAGTAACATTATTGCGTATTTTTATACGGTAGGTGCAACTCCTAATCTGCTAATGCAATGGGGGACACAAAAGTCAAGTATTTTCATGACAGGAATGACTGGTGTAACATTGTTTCCATTAAATGTCCCTCTTTCCTCTAGAATTAAAACATGGAAGGGAATGAACCATGCTCAGGCTACATAATTTAATGTCATAAGTGGACAGCAATACATAGATCTTTTAGATCAGGACTGAAATCACTCGGACAGGCATTCTGATCAGAATTTTGCTTTAAAAACTTTACAGTTTCTCCAGGCAAACTTAGCTGGTGTAAGTTTCCCTGGTTTTGCATTTAAGATCAGGAGAAGATCAGAATCAGACCCACAGTCTGGCTACCTTGCCCTTGCTGCCTTCCAGTCTTTTTTTAAAGCGTGTTCTCTAAACTCAAAGCCATGTGCACTGTCACATTCTGGCAATCCCTCTAGTGCTGTGCCTATGTTATCAAGCTGACACATGTCTAAAATACTAAGATATGATATTTTCAACCTGCTGGGACTTGCTTTTTGTCCCTGTTAGCTTTGATTTTCAGCTTCATAAAATATATGGGAAAGAAAATAAAAATAACCAATGACACATTCAGTGGAAGAGAAGAGCTAGCACATGACTCAGGAATAGATTTTGCATCAAAAGCAAATGTATGTATATTAGACCTTTAAATGTCTATAGGAACTGATTATTTACTTTTAAACAAGAAGAAACTATCTGATTTCTGAAACATATATAATATCTGTTAGAAATAAAATGTGTTGAGCATACACAAATACTAGGGACAGAGATACACTTCTGCAGCTTAAGGTTTATATTTTATATTTCTTTTGGTCCTCATGCCTAGACCTGAGGTTGCTTTATATATTAGAAGCTCAAAATGTACTGATGGTCACATGAACTGTAACACCTGAAATAGTGCATCAGTAGATCAGGAAAACATATTCTACTTCCATTTTCAACCCAAGTATATAATGAGATACCAAAGTTTGTAATTATCTCAAAGGGGTTATTAATTTGCCTTCATTCTGCCTCTCTGTTTCCAATCCAATTTATTATTCACAAGTGCTAGAAATCAGTGCTTTATCCCAGCTGTAAGCAGCTGAAGATACCAGTTCCTAGGTAAAGTGTAAGATTTCTGTAATACTACTTACCTTAAATGCTGTGTGAGGAGCAGGAGACAAAGATCATACCAGTTTTGACACTAGGTATTAAACAAACAACAATAAAAAAATTAGACTAACTTGATTGGTAATCTCATGTGTTTATTAATTTGAGAACTTATTTTATTCTGCATTTTCATTATGTTTGTAAATATGCTGTTAAAACCTTACAAAAGAGCCACAATCAAGGACTCTTCTTTTACTCCCATTAAGTCTCATAAAGTGCTTTGGTCCCATGGGGTGGTGTTACAAGGATCATCAGCTCCTCTTTTGGCATTGAAGAGGAACTACAAATAGTAGACAGACAAAGGTACAAAATCTCAAAATTAACTGATTTTAGAGCAAGAAAATCCCAACACTTTCATCTCTTCACTGGTTTCACTCCATCTCAGTGTCAGAACAGTAAATGTCAGAGGCATCAAAAAGAGGGAAAAGTTGTTTTGTCTTTGAGGGACAGCAGAAATACAAACCAATTTTGTAATTTTTTTTCCTTTTTTCCCCCTTTTTATAAGAGATGCCGATAATTCAATTTTTTTCCCCTAGTACTGAAACCAGTATGACCAATTTTAGGTACTGGTTTTAGCAACTACTAATTTTCACTGGTGAAATCTTGGGGGCTTCATAAATTTTTTATTTGACAGATGACTTAAGCTTTGGTGTTGGCAAAGTACTGTGGGAATTCCATCTAGTTCATTCTTAACTCTGTGTTATATCCCAAACAAGAAAATGTTCTTTAACTCCTAAAATGCAAAATTCAGCTTTTACCTTACAGTGCATTTTCAGTTTGAAACTGATGCTCAAAAAAAAGGAAAAAAGGAAAAAGAACATTGCATTCTAGCAAGGTATCTAATTACAATACTTCACTACATCTGTCTCTT
>VXAU01001242.1:250057-261396 GCA_013399695.1 Formicarius rufipectus | reverse complement strand
TTTTTTTTTTAAATTTCTGAAAATATGGGTAATAATCTTCACCTGTAAATAACTTGGGGGCTTCTTGCACCTCTCTTCAGTTATATCTTTTCTCCACTCTTTAGGTCTTCCAGAACATTAAATCATACTTACCTCCATAGGAAACATCTGTCATGAGCTATGTACAAATCGTGTTAAAAGACTAAAACATTTGATTACATTTATCAAAGGAGTTGAACCAGTATTTTTCAGAATCTTCAATTGGTTTGTTCACAGCTTTTCATTATATTTTGAAAAGCAACAGTAAAGCCCATCCTTGAAACTGTGTGATCTTTTCTACATAAGCGGTTTTCCAAATCCACCACTTGTCCCTTGGGAAAAAAAGAAAAAGGTAAACAAAAATTATTTTGAAGAGAGAGGAAATAAAGTCTCCTTCACTAAGGTGATATTTTTAGACACATACAGTAAAACAAATTCCAGATGTGCCTGCAGCACCCCTATTCTAATCGCAGGATTGTTTAAAGATGAAAGCAACCATTTGTGTGTCTAGCTCATCTAGCTCAGTCTGTTAGTGTTGATTGTTCCTCCATGCAGGAAGAGTTGGGAAACCTGGTGCAGTACTTTTTTCTCTATCTTGCCTCCTCTAGAAAAGTATTTACATAGTTCTCTGCTAAAGAATAAGTGCTTTGATAGTACTGTCTACAGCAAATGCAAAGACCTGACAGTGTGGGAAAAATGAATCCCAGTCATCTATACCTCATTTACTATTGAACTAGTGGATTTTTTATTCTCCAGATAACGTTTTTTTCTTTGCCTCCCAGATGACCTTTCCTTCCTGATGATGAGTTGCAAGTTTTCTGTTGGCCTTTCTCATAGCTGGCAAATATTCAAACACAAATTGCTAATTCAGATAGTTTAAGAAATTCTTAAGACCTGCTAGGTTTGGCACTCCTCAAGTAAGAAGACTATATTCACATTAAGTCTTTAAAGTATCCTGAGTAACTTGAGCAGTTTTACTTCCTTTTCCACATCAAATTTGCTTAGTTTCCATTAAAGCTAATTATTTAAAAGTCTGAACAGCAAATGAGGTGAAAGCCATTTGGACTACCGTAAAACCAGACTTTTTATGAACACCCAGCTTTATGGTGTTCTTTGGAATATCAATTGCTATTGATGCCTATTGCTTTTTCCTTTAAATCCCCAAAAAAGTGATATTGTTGATTATATTTTATTGGGATTTAATCTCTGATACCAGCTGCACATTTCACATGATTGTTTAAAATTAATTTTAGTAGTTAGATCCTGGGGATGGCTGCATGTGTGAAAATCCAATACCTCCAACAATGTCTTATAGCTATATAGCCATAATTTTTCCAGCAATGAAGAGGAGCTTTGTGGATATTATAGCTATAGCATTAGCATTTGCTAAAACATCTAAATTTTAGATTTATAGGCTAACAAGAGATAGTTAATCCTTTTGTGGATGAGGCCCTTAAGGTCTGTCTGAATGCAGGACTTGAAATAAGACCTTGGAGTCTTAACTCTTCTTTCACTTTCCAACCTCAGTAATCTCTTCCTTTTAAACAAAAGCAGCATTTTGATCCTGCAGTTTTCTTAAACTGTCCCTCAGATACACACACCAGGAGGTGATTTTTCTGGAGATCCAGCCATTTGGGGGCAATAACAGCTTTTTACTGTAAGGTGTCGTTTGTTAGTCAAGGGAGATTTCATAAAATGTAAACTAAGACGATAGAGCTTTCTACAGTGAAGTTAAAGATTTTAGATATGAGCTTAGAGCAGTGATTGTTGTTCCTTGTTGAGCAGCAACTCTTTATCAGTTTTCTCTTTTGTTTTGTCTTGTGCTGTTCTGGTAATGAAAGGCATAGAACTGTACTCATCATTTCAGGGTTAGTACTGACAAAGCTGAGTAGAGTGGCACTGTTATCTCTGCTCCGTTACAGTGGAGCCTCTGCTTATACACCACCCGAGTTCTGAATGTAGTTGGGAAGCTTCATAAGCATAAGGAACTGGTGCAGTGGAAAGGGATTCTTTGCACAAAAGGATTAAGGGACGACAAATGCAATTTCATTTTATAATATCCAGTAATTTTGAGCTTTGTGTTCCTGACTGAGGCACTGGGGAAGGTGCTGGAAATAGAAAGTAAGGGAAATACATCTATATATATGAGTGTATAAACATGTTTACATCTGTGTAATGCATTGTGCATATGTGTAAGTATATATGTATAAAAATCCCGTATTATTCAGTTATGTAATATGATGACAAATTTCAGATAGTTGTAGCAAATATCTTCTGTGTGAAAACAGAGTGCTGGTATGATCCTGTACCAGTCCCCAGGAGATGGACTACATATCGTATTTCACGTCTCTGATTCTGCTGTAAGAAATTATTCACGTGCTCTACCTGTCATTTACTGCTAATATAAGTTAGCAATTATGCATATAAACATTACTATCAGTGAAAAAACTGCGGCAGGTGAGTAGCAAATCATGCTCTTAAGTTTCAAAGGTAGGATTGTTTTCCAGAACTGAGCATCAGGTCAGAAAGAGTGAATTAGGAAATCCATGGCATATATGAAAAAAAAAAAAAAAAAAAAAAACAAATTGTATGTACAAGGAATTCCTGGGAGACATTTGGTGATAGGCTTAAAATACTAACCTCAGAACTTTTCCACTGCATTCCTCACTTGTTTATAGCTCCCTTCCAAACCTTTTGTTTGGAGCATTTATGAGTGGGATGTTGATTTTTCTTTTGGAAAAGGAAGCAATCAGCACTTGGATCTCCATAGCAGTTTGGAATTTGGATGCAAATTAAATACTTTCATAGTGAAAAAATTAAAAAAGTTGTGTGTAGATTCCTGTATATATGCTTGTGCTTGCATATTTGCTAATTACATTAACCACATGGCTGAAGAAACTGGCAGCCTGATGAGATGTTGAGTGACTTGGGATGAAAGTAGAAAGTATTTAGCAGTTTATAGTATTAGGGCTAAATTTTTATAGCTATATGTGTGTGTGGGGAAGTCATATATAGAGTTAGCTAGACCTTAAATCACAGTCTGGAAAAAATTCTAGATGATTTAATATAGAGCAGAGATTTTAGCTGGAATGTTTGAGAGGTCAGCTGTTGAGTGCAACAGCTTGTTTTTATAAGGTGTGTATCATCTGCATTTTTTACTGTATTTCATTACAATGCTTTACTTATTTCTACACAGTTTGAATACATAAGAAATGCCTGTTGGTTTTCTGAGATCAGGCAGCTTCTGACTTGCACTTAATTTTTTGAGCCCACTTGGTGTATCTGTATTCTGCACATTAGTATTCTTGAGGGCAGCAGAGATAAATCCTCCTTTTGCTTAGAAAATATGTTCTGTTCTTTAGAGTAAGTCATTGCATCTTCCATTTTTATTTCTGCACTTGATAGTGTTCTGGATCTTTTTGGTCTTATCTGACAAAGCACCCAGCCTTATATGTCAGGTAACGTGTTTGACCAGAAATGTCTTGTTAGTACTTCAGTAGCGTTGTATATCTCAGACAAGTGTTTCACAGGTATTTAAAAGGAGCTTTTCAGTCCTTTAGTAAGAGTGATGAATACTACTGTTTGCATTTCAGAAATATCATAATCAGAGAAGTTAGAAGGAAGCTTCCTTCTTGATTCAGTAACAAGCTTTAGCTAAGAGGAACATGGAGAGATGCATGGAGAAAAGCATTTGTAGGGCATGCAACAGTAACAGAGGTGGAAGGCAGATAAATTACTGTCAAATTTAAAAGAATAATTTCAGTAATAAAGGAGAGGAAATGTTTCCAAATAAAATTGTTTTTTTAATTATGAAAATCCATATTTGTTAAAGCAAAAGGAATGTTTCACCCATAGCTATACCTGAATGCTGTAGATAAGCAAACAAAAAGTCTTTCCTTCTCTTCTCTTATATGTGTATTTGCCTCCAGGGTGTAGTTCACTAGCTTGTAATGCTTTTATATCCTGATGACCCCTGTAGATCCCATGCATCACTGGGGTTAGGGGATGGGTTCCAATCTGTTTCTTACTTTGCCCTTGGAGTCATTTACCAATCTCCATTTAAAAGTTCATTCAGTCATATTTCTGCAAAATTGATGAAGGCAATAGGGTAACTACAGGATTGCTGAGGGCAAATGTCTTTCCTTATGAGTGATGATAGGAGACCTGAACTCATCTCCTAGATCCCAGTCTTGGGTTGGCAGTGAGTTGGTATGAAGAACAACTTTAGAGTCAGAAATAGATAAGATACTTTTCAAATTGGAAAGACATCCACTGAGGCATAATAAGCAGGAAACACCATAGCAGAGTTTTTGAAGTGGAATGTATTTTTCTAAGAGAAAGGTGAGGCTGAAGAAAGAGCAGAAATGAAGTGGGTTTTTTTTCCAGTTAGCTCTATATTCTGCCTCCCTACTCAGGAAGTCAGAGCACATACAGCTATCATCTTATCTCAAAGCTTAGTGCTTCTGTGCTCTTTATAGTTATATGTTTGAATTGCCACTTGGTTCCCTTTCTCTGTATTTTTCAGCTGAGGTTACCACTACTAACTTATCAGACAGTGAAATAAGACAATAATAAGGAATTGTGATGGAGATATAATGCGGCAATGGCAACTTATTATTTGGCTTCTTACACGCTTCCATTTTGATGAATAACTCAATGCTGTGGGAGGTTGTGAAAAGAAGCCACTTTGCATTAACACTTAAATTTACCATGAAAGACTAACAAGAATTGTTTAGGCACTGGAAATAACAGGAAAATCTGCCAATTCTTCTCCAGCATAATCTTGATCTATGTGCCTCTTCCCATTTAATGGCTTTTGCAAAAGGAAAGGAAGGACCTAGATGAGCTGTTTATAATTAGCCTTTTGAGGGTGAAACATTTCTTATAAATTCCAAACAGTGCTGGCCATTAATACCTTAATCAGCCAGTGAATCGCAGGGCATTAAGGTTAGAATTTGAACACCTTTTTATTTCATTCACAGTGCACAAAGATGCAAGTTTTGCCAATAGCAGAATTGTCAAATAAAGTGTTTTTTCTATTAACATAATATTTCCATTTTCATCTCTTTTTTCATTGTGCTTAAGTCCATCAATTAGAATAAAAGTATGAATAGAAATAATTAATTCATCAGAAAAATAATTCTGTGTGAGAAAATTTTGTGGCTCATATAGATAAAGGAAATTAGAGACTATGAGAAAGTAATAGACTTTCCTATTAAAATATAACCATATAACGTCTTACTTCATAGCAGAGGAAAGCCTAATATGATAAGATTTTTTAACTTCTTTTAATTAACTTTCCATCCTATTAGACTTGATTTGCAGTTAACTTTCATTTCACAGGTATTCATGATTGTTATGCTCCTGTGAATTACTAAACCATGAAGCTCAGACATGATGGTTAATAGCTGTGCAAAGTCATCTTTTGGTTGATTTTCTAACAGTTACCCTAAAATTTAAATGTAAATACTTCAGGTAATACAGTAATATCATGGAAAATATATTCAATTTTATGACTATATATCTCTTTAAATAGTGTTTCCACAGCAATCTGACCTACCCTGGTCTATAAATATTAACCACAAAACAAAACCTGACCTTTTGAAAGGTAGTGCTCCAAATTCTTTAACAAAGAAAACAATCAAACATTTGGGATAGTGGGCTATAAATTATCTTATCATGGTGTGAAGATAAGGGAGAAAGAATGCCAAAGCCACTATAAGCAAAATTTATCAATATCAGAAAGCAGTTATCCTGAATTTTTGTTAAATAAGCTCTTAAAGTCTGTATGGACCTGAAGAATTCTGATGTCCGTCTCCTTCGCTTTATTCATGGACATATGATTTTTACCTGTGATACTGAAATAGATACAAGTATCATCATTATAGAATCATAGAGTGGGTTGAGTTGGGAGGGACCCCAAAGATCATCTAGTCCCAACATGCTCACCATGGGGAGGGACACCTTTCAGTAGAGCAGGTTACTCGGGCCTCCATCCAACTTGGTCTTCAACTCTTCCAGGGATGAGGCATCTGTAACTTCTCCAGGAAACCTGTTCCAGTGCCTCACCATCCTTGCAGTAAAGAATTTCTTCCTAATATCTAATCTAAACATACCTTATTTCAATTCAAAGCCCTTGTCCTCTCACTGCATGCCTTTGTAAAAAGTCCCTGTCCAGCTTTCTTGTAGGCTCCCTTCATGTACAGGAACACTGCTATAAGACCTCTCCAGAGCCTTCTCTTCTCTAGGTTGAACAGCCCCGACTCTTTTGACCTGTCTTCATAGGAGAGATGTTGCAGCCCTCAGCTTTGTTGCTGTCCTTGGACTTACTTCAGCAGGTCCATGACCTTGTTATGTTGGGTGCCCCAGATATTAATAATATCGTTATTTAAAGCAAGTTAACTTTTGGAATGAGATCTGTTTCTCTTCTAATCCAATCTTTTATGAAAACAGAGCAAATACCCTTCCCAGCCACTTTTTTGCTGTAATGCAACCTCTGATAAACAGCTTAAAGCACTGGCTTATGAATCACAGTAGAGTTTATTCCAGTCATTCACTGTGTTGAAAAAGAGAATTCAAACTTGCCTGCAGCAGCCTTTCACTGCTGCAATCCTGAACTTTCAGAAGGAAATTTGCAAAGATAGCACCCTCTCTTTATGCTTCTGCACTTCATGGCCAGTATTAAACTTGCCTATAAAAACAGACAAGTAATCCTGCCAAAAGCCATCCCCAAATGTCTGAATCACACCACTAGCCTCTCTTGTCTTTTCCAAATGATAGGCAGAACTAGCTCACATGTAGAAAGTTCCTTTACAAAGGGCTCCCCTGCAGTGCCTCAGAGCTGGATAGCTTGTGTTTGTTAGGTCTATTATACGTCTGATGCAGTTACAAGTGCTGCCTAGTAGGAGAATTGACGTCAAAGCACAGATTAATAGTAATTTGCCATTCTGTCTCCAAACACCTCAGCTTGAGGTCTCAAGAGGATTCTATTTCATTTAAATGTTATTGCTATCAAAAGGAAAAAGCATCTCAGATCTGCTGAACTGGTGTGAGACAACACCTAACACACTCCTAAAGAGGTTGGCATTCCATTTTTTTCCTTTCCAGAGGAAGAGTTGCGACTGTATTTTTGTCTTGCCTTGTCACAACCCTTATCATGGCCTTTGATTAATAAAAGAAGTAAGTTTAGTCATGAAGACACAGGTAAATGAATCTTACTCAAAGCCTGTTGGAATAAGCTTCTTCCCAATTATCACACTGTAAATTGTCTTCACTCTACATTATACCAGGAACTGACGTACACAGTGTTGAAAAGGCAAGGTTTATTGTTTCTTCTTACTAACTGCACTATTTGGCTGGATAAAATTACCAAGGACATTGTGTATTGTTTTTAGTTGGAATTCATCACCATGTTTGTATAGTTCAACTTATACTCATTCATAAACATCCCTGTTTTCTTCTACAGTTTGTCAAACACTTCCCTTGGTACAATGTGTATGCTCTTAAAGGTCATTGGTCAAGGTCTGTAGTAGTACTAATTCCCATGTATCCTCAAGAATAAGATGTAGCTATGTCAGTGAAGGGACTTCTAAAGTGGAATGCTTTAGATCTTGAATGTCTTCCAGAGAGATAAGTAATGCCTCGGATGATCCTGGATTATTCAGCCATCCAAGAGGTAGACAACACTTTTCTTTCTGTGGGTTTTTTTTTTAACAACTCCAAGATAAAAAGCACAATGGTTATCTCTGGATATTCTGCAAATGCAGGTTCTTTCAGCACTGATTTATGTCTCTTAGAGGAACAGGAAAAATGAAGAGTTACTGAGGTCAAAATTAGGATCACTACTTTTCCATCAGAAGAGAAGTTTATGTTAAGAGAAGTTAACAGAAACCTTTTGCCAGTGATTCTACTATGCTTTAGATCTTCCTCTCACAAAGCAAGGGAGGAAGCTCCATCCACTGAGTTACTTGCAGCCAGACTATCTGCAGACTTTAAGAATGCAATGTGCTTGTGCTAGTTTAGGGATTAATTAGATGACTTTGTAGGATCATTCAGCAGAAATGGCCAATGCCGCCTAATATCCAAGAGAAAATGAGTCCTGTCTATTTCTGAAATTAACAACCTCCTTTCAGGTAATTGTACAGAGCAGTAACATCTCCCTTGAGCCTCCACTTCTTCAGGCTAAACAGCCTCAGCTCCTCCTCGTATGACTTACTTTCTAGACCCTTCCCTAGCTTTGTTGCCCTTCTCTGGACACGCTCCAGCACCTCAGTGTCTGTCTTATAGTGAGGGCCCCCAGAAGTGAACACAGTATTCAAGATGTGGCCTCACAGTGGTGAGTACAGAGAGACAATCACTGCTCTAGTCCTGCTGACCACGCTTTTGGTGATCCAGGCCAGTGTGCCATTGGCCTTCTTGGCCACCTGGGCACACTATTGACTTATGTTCATCCAAGTGTTGAGCAGCACCCCAGGTCCTTTTCTGCTGGGCAACTTTCCAGCCGTTCTTTCCCAAGCATGTAGCGTATCGTGGTTGTTGTGACTCAAGTGCAGAACCCAGCACTTAGTCTTGTTGAACCTTATACAGTTAATCTTAGCCTATTGGTCCAACCTGTCCCACAGCATGTGATTTCTTGGTATACAACTATCAAGAAGGTATGTGGTAGACATGAAGTATTTACTAGCATTAGGACAAACTGATGATATATATTTTTACCTGTCTGCTTCATAGCTGTATACTGAAGAAAGGAGGAGACAATGCTTTATGTTTGCAGGTTAACAGAAAATTGTGTACATTTCAGTATATGATAAATATGCAGAAAACTTTTACTACATGGGTTTAGACCAAAGATAGTAAACTATTCCTGCTCCTACTCAAATTATTGGATGATGCTCTGCTACTGAGTTTGTCAGTATGGTTTGTGGTTAAAAAATCCCTCTGGATTCAGAAAGACTTCTTTCCACTTTTAGGATTAAATAAATTTGGCTTTACATTAAAAAAAGCCTTAGCTGGGACGACTGCAAGTATCAGTCTTCAATCTTTCCAAAAAACACATGAGATATTTCTCATGGGAGAAAGATTGAGTAGAGATGCATGGGAAGGATGCTTTCAGGCCAGTGATATTGGGTGGGCTGCTTAGCACTGGAAGCATCAAATACTTTTTGATTTAGAGGACTGTGAAAAGATAATAAGCTTATGGCAAACACCTGAAAAATTCTTTACTTCAGAGAGCTGTGGCAGTTTAGCCCTATGATTTCCTTAGCTTCAATAGCTGTAAATGTACTTTCATATTTAATAATAGTTTTCTAGCTCATTTCTATAAAGAAGTCCCATTAATTAACTTTTACACACAAACCCAAGCAGAATGTCATGTGGGACTTTGTCAGTTGTGTGCATGTAGATGTTCTTACTATAGTTTGCTTTTTTATTTCTGAGCTTCAGATGTGCCCATGGGCTTAGAATGAGAGAACTTTTTTGCCAGTACAAACAGCTGATGCAAGGGAAGGGACATAACTAATTTTTTCTTCTTAGGTTCTTCCTATCTCTGTGTGTTTTGGAGCGGACCAGCTAATTCCATACCCTTTACTTGCAGAATATTTTTATTCTGAGTTGGGAGTAGGAATGAGGGTTGGCTTGAAAATTAATATTTTAGTTCTGTTAATCTATAAGCTATTTGCTCTTTGTGGAGTGCTAAGCATTAATTTGGCTGGATGTCTGAAAAATATTACTCTTAAGTTTAAAAACATGGAAGAATTAACAGCTTGTTTTGGGAGCTAGTACAAGCAGGAAGAACCATGTAAAAATACCAGGTTTCTCAGATTCCTGTCAGATTTCCTCACTCTCCCTTGGGATAGCAGCCTGTAGAACAGTGTCACCCATTTTCTCTTCATTTTCTCCCCTTTTCCTCATATGCCAAATAGTGACTGAGGTGTGGACAATCAGCAAAGCCACGCTGCATCTACAGCTCTTAGGAGGGTTTCTTGCTGGATCTAGCATTTCTAGTGTTTATATGAGAAGAGGTCAATTCACTAACTTTTACACAGCTGTAGAATGTACTTAACCAATTTTAGGGGGAAGGAGAGATCAAAGTCTCTTAGTCTGTGTTTGTGTATGCACTTATTTTACAATTAAAACATTCAAAGTTGGGAAGATTCTTCTTTTCCTTGGTGTAGAGACACATGCCTGAATTGGAGATTGTTGGGGGGCTCTTTTGCCTCTGTATCTAGTTAACATATATTTTTGCTACCAAGTATTTTAGCCAGAGGAGGAAATGCTGCCTACACATCTTGAAGCTAAAAGCAGATGCATAGCTAAAAGTACCTATTTCTCTATTTTGTAGGAAAAAAATTTACAGAAAAATGAACACTTTCTTTTCACTGGTACCTTGGTACTATCAGCTGCTTAGAAATATGTGTCATTAGTGTCTTTGCCCAATGCATATAGCTTTAAATGACCATAAAAAGCTACTGCTGCCTGTTATAAACTTCAAAAAATAACAGCAATTTGAGAGCCCAGATTATGCAGTGGTGAAATATATGCTCCCTTTTAGCACTGAAAGTCTTAGCTATGAGTCCAACTCTAATTAGGTCAAAGTACAAAACATTTTAAAAGCAACTATTTTCTGGCCTCATCCTTGTTTTGCAGTTATGGCACATGAAAATACAGAAAAATAGTCCAAATATGGAGGGATGCATGATTAGGCCAGCAGGGAATCCTGGACTTTTGAAGTGCGTCTGTAGTTTGGCTGGGCAACTAGGTCAGAAAAAGCAGCTGCTACAGCTGCTTAATAAGGAGATATATTGATAAGAGTTGCATTGCAGTGCACAGAACTCAAATAATGTGGGGTTCAGTGTGTTAAGGAAGAGAGAAACTGGGAGCTTGATGGACCCTGAGGACATGAAGTTGTCAGGAAAGGTTTAGGTTGCATGTCAGGAAAAGGTTCTTCACCCAGAGGGTGATTGGGCACTGGAACAGGCTCCTCAGGGAAGTGGTCACAGCACCAAGCCTGCCACAGTTCAAGAAGCGTTTGGACAATGCTCTCAGGCACTTTGTGTGTTTCTCAGGTCTGTACTGTGCAGGGCCAGGAGCTGGACTTTGATGATCCTAGTGGTTCCCTTCCAACTCAGAATATTCCATGATTCTGTGATTCTATGATTCTGTGACTAGAATGGTAAAAGATATAGAAGTTCCTGAGGCTAGCATGAACCTGGATACAGTATTGAGGCCCTAGATCCTAGTTTGCCATCTATCATATTGCTCTTTACCACACCGACACAGAGAAACAAGCATTTCCTTTGAGTTTTGGAGGGGGTTTTTTGGGG
>VXAU01001242.1:235072-245183 GCA_013399695.1 Formicarius rufipectus | reverse complement strand
CGATTCAATTCTTTAAAAAAAAAAAAAAAAAATCCAAATTATGAAAGTGTCCCTGGACTGCTTTGTCTGTTCCTTTCAATGTGTGCATCTGGTTTGTTCATCTTTGGAAATGTGTGGAATAATTTTTTCTTTAAAAATAAAATTTCAACCCCCCCCACAATTGTTCTTATCTCCCTTCTTCCTGGGAACAAAGTGCTCTTTTTCATTTTTTTTGCTTTTTTTTTTAGTATATCTCTACATAGTTATATTTTGATGTATTTCTTTTCAATGGTTGAATTTCTATCTTAGATTTGCTTTGTTCTAATCTAATAATGAAAAAAACAAACAAACAAAACAAAAGAGTTATGAATTGTTTTCTGCAATTTTTCCCTCTATTTCTGTCTTTAAGTAAGGAACTACTTCACTGGCAGAATCCTACAGCTGTATTTTTGAGATTCTCCAGAGAATCTGAATATGCAAGCAATTTAACTTGACAGCGGGGAAGGGGGTACCAACACAATCATTATATTCAAAACATTCATTTGATGTGCTCAAGAAATGATTGTCTCAAAGTACTGAGAATACTGATGGCAATTTGATGGACTTCAGAAAAGTTGATTCTTGAAAGAAAAAGGCTGTGGGTAGCTACAGATGAAGTTGTTCTAATTCCAATGCATAAAACTAGTTTCCTTGGTTTTTTTGTTTTATTCTCTGGTTATTATTATTATTATTACTATTATTATTAGTTTATGTATTTTTGCTGCTATTTTTAGTAGGGAAAAGTCTTAACTGTTTTTATAATTTGAGAGCCTTTAATGAAAATGTAAATATTAATACTATAATTATTAATTTTTTTGTAACTTGCATGTTGAAGAAGTTGCAGCTTAGGGTTTGTGAGATTGTCAATGTTAGAGTTCTGTTCTTTCTTTTTGTTGATGGGCATGAATATGCTCATTTGTTTTTGTATATTGCCCATCCCTTCCTTACAGCCAGAAGCTCTAATGCTGCTAGATCACTCCGTACCGCCCTTACATGGACATGGCAACTGACTTACACATTCACTCCCATCATCCTCATCTCCTGTGTAGTACACTCATAGATTTTTACACTCCCGCTCCATCCACCCAAGGCATTTTTTTCTTCCCATGTTTCCCTCCACCACCCCTTTCTTTAGCATTGTTAAAATTTTATGTGCAGTCATCCATTCCTTAAAACACACACACACAAAAATTATAGAAAAAAAAAAGAAAATGTTTAAAAAAATATATATGAAATTGACCAAAAAGGCAAAAAAGCAACCAATTTTGCTTTTCAAAAAACATTCTATGTGTAGATATGCAAAGCAAAAGTAACATCTATAAATTGTACAGGATTTTTCACTGCAATATGCTAACAACTTTACATAAGATAAAAAAATGCAACCAAAAAACAGTGGAAAAAAAAAAAAGAAAAAGTTCAAATTTATTAAGGTGCAAGATTTTTTTCTTTTCCTGTTATGTGGTGTGGATGTATGTGTTGTTGCCTCCCTGTATCGCCCTTTGTTGTAAAACAAATATATTTAAAAAGAAATAATAAACATTTTGCTAAAAAAGTTTTTAAGAAACAACAACGAAAAAAGCAAGTTACAAGAATGTGGCAATGCTACTTGTCCAAGAGCATTCTTACACAACTTTCTTTTGTAAATTTTTCCTTTCATGCCAAAAAACATGCGGGCAATTTGTTGATGTAAGTTGACTGTTATGAAATCAATGTGGTATGCTTTCTAAATATTTTTCTTTATTTTTGATTACTTTATTTTTAGAGGAAATAATGTTTTTGATTTTTTTTTTTTTTCCAGTTCTCATAGGTTTTATTCTTTTTTTTGCCGATAAAGTGAATTACTTGTTCTGTTTTTCCTTTTTCTGACCTTGTTGCTGTGGCTTTTTTGTTTTCTAGTGTATGGTTTTGTTTTAGGAAAAATATATAACTTTATTTATTTTTTAATCAGTTTGTATTTGCCTTTATGTTACGTGCTCTTTGTATATTGTCGATTGCCATATTGTATTGTGCATAGGAGTGGGTGAAGGAGTCTGAGGTAGTTTGCTTCTATTCCTTCTTGGTCCCTCTTTAGAAGCTTTCTTTCCCCTTTCCCAACACAAATCACCAGTAATGCTACTTTCTCTCATGCTACTTAAATTTTATGTAGCCTGGTGGTGTAACCTTCATGTCAGTGAAAAAATATGGGACTTCTTTAGCTTTGGGTAATTCTTAGCATTTTCCTAGTGCAAGACTACATCATTCCTACTTTATTCCCATGAAACTATTTTATTTCAAATGGTTTTCTTCATGACTGTTTATATGCCTGATGTCTGGTCTAAATGATACTCTCAAGTGTACTCTCACGAGGTAAATGCACCCAGCATGTTATGACTGGTATCAGACTTGCTATCATCATCCAGAAATGATGCATTTAGCACACATCCTGCACCTCTAAAATTCCTTGTTACACAAGAGGTTTGCATTGGTTTCATCAAAAAGCAGTAAGTACAAGTAAGAAGAAGCTGCGCTTCCTTATAAACACTTATGTTTTCGCCATTTCTGCATTGTAATGCTGTGCTCAACAGGTATCTTAGGTTCAACAGGTATCTAGGTTCAATTGTCAAGATCCTTCAAGAACAGATGCTGAAAGCAGAACAAGTAATTATGCTGAGTAGGAAGATGTCACCAGGTAATCATGAAAGTTTAAAATAATGGTGAGAGATAGAAGAGGGCATGTTTCAATTGGTTCAGAGCTGCTCAGTGTCTGGCCAGAAAAAAACCTGGTTTTGCTCTAGAATCTTCCTTGTAGACACAATATCAGGTACTCTCTGGAGGGGATTAATATCTGTTTCACTGAAACTCCACAGAGGTGACCAAACATTTACGGCAATGAAACACAGTTCAGTCTTACCCTGGGATTCATGACTTCTCAAACTCTGTACCATTCTGTTACTCATGAACCCTCTGCTGGGAAACACTGCATTAATTAATATCCTTTAATATAGTTGAGGGGGGCAGAGTTTAGGAAATGCTTTTCAACCAACTCCACTGGAATCTAGTTTTATCTAATAACTTTGAGGATGATATTGTTTGTGAAAGGGAAAGGTGATTTTTGAGATTAAAAGTTGCAGTATTCCATTGTGGAAATCACATTTCTCTCTCTACTACTCTCTGTCAGTTGCAATTAAGTCGGACTGCAAGAATATTCATCTACTAGGTTTTAGCATCATTTTCCTGTGAATCAGAGACTATATGCTGAATAATTTCTTCTTTTTATCCTCAGCGGACTCAAAGGAGAATTAACTCAATACCTTTAGACTGAAATTTATGAACTCAGTCTTTAATAAGGAATTGTTTTGTTGTTGCAGAGGGGTAAAAGGTAAGGAATTACTTCTGTGGCAAGCATTCCATACTGAATATGGAGCCAAACTTCAGAAGAACATCATAAGAATAAAATGAAAATTGCAAACTTTGGATGCAGAATTTCAAGTGCCTTCAGAAATTGATAAGTTGTGCAACCTTTATGGATGGCATTTAAAAGCTCTTTAATCACAGCTGGAAAAGAGAGAGATGATAAGGTGTCTTCCTTATTAACATCAGGAGAAGATGAATCTTTCAGGCTTTCTTTTTGTCCTGTACCAGTCTAACTCCCGATACAGCTGAAGTAGTTGTGGTTCTAAAGAAGAAAAGCAGTAACTGCTACAGTTTTTCATGTGTATTTTCTTTATCCTATTTTTTGGTGCCCTCTGCATTCATGACTTTCTCACAACACCCTCACAGTTCATAAGGCTTCCATTAAATTTTTAACACTCTGTTTTTTCAGCGGTAGAGAACTCTTACTGGAGATCATCTCCAGAGGTATGAATTATATATCTATAAATACTCTCCTAAAGCAAAAAGCAGGGCAGCTCCAAGGCTAGAGCAGACCTTTATATCCCTAGTGCTCTTGGTAGTTTAAAGAAAAACGCAAGTCCATGAAAGTAGTATATATGCTAGATTAAAAGGCTCATTTTAATTAATATATGCACACTTTCTTGAATGAGAAGCCCAAAGCACTGGGCTATTTGGTATAAGGTTTAGCACCTCACAGGCTTTCATTCTGTCAGTGGTCCTTCCAGTTCGATGTTCAGGGTTTTTTGTTGTTTGTTTGTTTTCCCCAGGTGTACTGTTGGTGGACAAACTAGTTTTGCATCTCTATCACTGAAGGGAAAACCATTTTATCTGTTTGTCTTTTTTTTCAGTTCTTTGGCATTGTGTTGTCAAGGGAAGCTTTTTAAAAAACTTTTTTCCAGTTGGAAACACCCATTTCCTGCTTAGGAGAGAAAGCACAGAATAGGTGAAAAATAAATCTGGAAAATTCTTCTGAAATATTTGAATTTCTAAAATAATCCTAAATTTGCAGCATACAGGTGAACACAACTGGTGCGTAAGAGCCAACAGAAAAAAAAAACTGGGGAAAGAAATCCCTATCAGGAAACAGCCCATATAATCCACAAAGAGAATCTAAATCTCTCATGAATATTTTTTGGAAGCCATGGCCCAAACTGGGTGGCAACCTTGCCTTTTTATTTTTTCTTTTTCCATAAGCACAGAACAATTTAGTAATTGAACCTGTATGTTTTATTCAAAGCTGCAAAGCATTAATTTTGCAACTGAAAAAAAATGGTAGACATTGCGAGTAAATGAAAACTTGACCAGCACTAAACCTGTCTCAAATATATTTCCCTTTCCAGATTATCATGTGAGGGTTTTCGGGAACTCTTCTTTATTTTTTTCTGAAATCTAAATCTTTAAAACTTTTGCCTTCCGTAGCAAACTGTTCAAGATCTGAATCCTGCAGAAGTTATTCTTGATAACCAAGCAGTGTTTTGTCTTTAAATCTTTCAGTTCTTATCTTGCAACCAACTTGGGCCCTGGGCAAGAGGCACCACTTCTCCATCAAAGGACCACTGGCTCCAGGCAGCTTCCACCTCTCTCAGCTGTCCTGTTGTGAAAGATGGTTCCCCTTACATGCACAGTCATAATCTGCTTGTCATCAAACTGCCCCTCGTGTCTCTTACTCATAGACTTGTAATACCAGTAACAGAGTTTGCAGGCATGATAAGAAAGTCTGCACTTGCTCCCTGCAGCAGATATTAGTGATCATATTTCTCACACTTTCCAGGGAACTTTTCAGAATTTACATTCCCTGTTATCCTTAAATAACACATTTCTTTTAGACTGAGTGGCATTTTTGTCATACCATATTAAAGGATGTTTTTATTCCTCTATAAATCACATACCTCAAGAAGTATTCATTGTGCTTGCATCCTGTTAGGCCTACAGCTTCAAGTTTGCTGTGAGTTTTGCATAGATGCCTGACACAGCAGTAAAAGAGAAGCCAGTTCTGATACCTAGGATGCCTTTTCTGACTTTCACACAGCTTCTTTTCAGTTTCACAGATTCTTCTGTTAGAGAAAGAAAAAAAAAAAAAATCAAAACATCATTACCACCTTTGTAGACATCTCTGTGATACTCCCCAAAAGTATATGTAATAACTTTACTCCTTGATGGAAAAGTGATTCCTAATGGAAGATTTTAAACAGCCCCTTTTTTCCTTTAATATGCAGGTAACCATAGTTACATAGATCATTGGGCAATTTGAAATAAAAACTAGTGATGAGATTAAAAAATTGTATCCGATTTAATCTGGTCTTCCTGGTACAAAAGTGATTTCTCACAAATATTGTGAGATCAAAACTTTTTTAAACTCCTGATTCTGTCCTATTGTATTTCGTCCAACAGACTTGGTGGAATATTCTCCATCATTTTTGTAAAATCCCACTTATCGTAGCAGGTTTATCAACTTTACTTAATATTTCAAGATGATGATGATCATTTAATAGTTGCAGTAGTCTCGATCATTAGCTCAAGTCCTCAACATCAACAAAAACTATAGAACTATAGTTTTAAATGCAAGGGTTATTGGGTCAAAAGGAAAGTCTTCATACTAAATGTAAGATATGTCTGATTCCTTACAGAAATTAAATATTAATAGGACCAAAATAATTTCTCTTTGGAAGAAAACTGCCCAAAATATTGCCCCAGTGTGTGGCAGATCAACGACATACTGATGCTGTATGCCAGTATAATAACTTTTAAGAACAAAGACACTTCAAAGCTCTGGATGAGCAACTAAAAGCTGCCAAGCTGATTTTTTTCCCAGTTGAGTGTCACAGATGGTGAATGGAAATCACAGATGAATACTGCTATTTAACAGCAAAACACTGATCTTAAAAAATTGTTTAAAGAAGCACTATCTATCCCTGACTTTCTGGAGCTTAAATTCCTGACTCATGCAATTTAATGCAATCCTTACTTAAATACTGTTATTTTTACACTTTTTTTTTACCAGGCTCACAGATGATCCTTCCCCCTGAGGCATACTCCAAGTTCATCCTGAGCGCACCTGCTTGCATAGATTATAGATGCTCTACTCAAGCCACACATAGGGCTTCTGGACATATATAAATCATATTACATGCTCTAGTTTCTACACTGCTCAGAAAACAGCTCAGATGCATGAGCACAAAATGCCATGTAGCCATTTGACAGACTATGCTTTCTGCTTTTTTTACATAATCTTTTTTTAAAACTTACAGTTTGCAGAGATTGAAACATTTCTTCCTTCTCTAACCAGTAACAAAAGAGGTATATGAAGATACTGAGGGAACTCAGAAAATTAAATATGTTCAAATTGGTCCTTTGTATCTTAACACTAACTTTGCATGAAAAGTATGCAAAATACCACATTTCTTACTTGGCCTAATTTCTGCCCTGGTACCTCTAAAATAGTTCTGACCTTTTCCAATTGATTAAACTGTGTCACCACTTAGTTTCTCATTAAGGAAAAGAGTAAGCTGTATTGCTGGTTCAGCAACCCAGATTTAATCAAACTGTTAAGTACCTTCTTCAGTATATTGCTATCTCCAATATGTAATTTGTTCAGATATATTTCTCTCCAAATACATTTACAAGGACTTTTGATTTTATACCTTATTCCTTATAGACCTTCCATGGATATTACTGGCAGAATTCGATGGGAAACAAGTGCATGTAATATATACAGTAAATTTGAGAGAGCAGAATTTTGACCCTAGTGCCATTCAGCACTGTAACAATGCCAACCTGTTTATTAGCAGTTATTAATACATAATTAAAACCCATTTTGGTATATTTATAATATTTAGAAACTATAATTCCTTTTTCATATCCTTCCTTAAGCAATGGTGAGTATAAATCAAAATTTTCAATGTATTAGAAGTACTTCTTACTGAGTTGCACTCCTTTGAACAGGTCTAGATGACTCTCATGATGTTAGCTGCACTCTTCAATGCTCACTTAAGTGGCTACCCCAAGAAAACTTACCCAAGGGACAGTTTATACACAAACTTTCAAAAGCAATATGACTCACTCTAAAAAAGCGTTGACAACCACTATTTCAGTAAAAGGCTATGTAATCAGAACTAAAGAAATTAGATAAATTAATAAAATTGACATCAGAATACAACAATGGAGTGTTAATTACCCATAAACTCAAAAGCAGAGATACAGTCACATTACAATATATAGACAAAACAGGACTACTATCCTAAAAGTAGCAATATTACTGCTTAGAATCCAAGTCACAGAAAGGATACACTGATTTTCTTGTTTCAGTTATAGCTTCTGCTGTAGCAAGGAACAAAGGTACAATTTGTTGTTCTCCTTCAAGAGTAGATCATAAGCCCACCTTTATTTCAGTCCTCTATAGTCAGCTAACCATCATGTTAGGAACAAGTAGAACTGATCACAACTCTCTGCCTATCAAGAAGTAACAAGAAGTATGTGTGAAGCCAACTTCTGCAGTACAATCCTGGGCTCAAGTGATAACTTGATTCATCAAAGTCCTTATTCATTTATATCAGCAATCACAATAAAATGTATCTTAATTTTTAATCAAATTGTATTACGAGAGTATCGAGAAGAACCAAGGATGAAGATAGTATGGCACTAGTAGCCCTAAAAGATGTAAGGAAAGGGACATCCCTATCGTCAAACAGAATGCTAAAGAAAGATTAAAAAGAGATTATCATTCAGTAGAGCTCTGTACCATCATGGACCCCAGTAAGTACTTGGTTCTTGTTCCATCCCTCTCTTTCATAAACCTTCCCACAATTTAAAAGTCAGAATATGATCAAGAAGAAATGGATGAATGGGAAATGCCTTAATGAAAGTACTTTTAAACTACAAGAAGGTGAGTAGATTAGAATGGCAGAGAATAAATAAATTGATATTTTAAATTAAAAGAATCAGAAGAGATAAAACTGGAAAGATGAGTGGTAAAAATTACATCTATGACAATTTGATCTATGGAACTCAAAAGTAGCTCTTTTAAATAGTCTTCTAACCAAATGCTGAAGAAAGATCACTCTAAAAACTTCATGACCACAGAGTCACTTGAGAGTATCTTCAAAACTCAAAAACTTTGTGTCCCCAAAAATTCAGAGTATTTCCCTGTACATACCTAGCCTAGGTAGGAAATGGAACATGCAGTTTACCAATGTTCAAGCAGGGTGGGAGGGAACAATGAAAAGGACCCCCACGAAGTTATTGTCAGTAGTGTGGCTAGGGTGAGAAACCTGATCCCTAATATCTTTTCATAATGCCCAGATCCTCTCTTGCTCTTGAGGTCAGTGAAGAGAAAATGGTGCATTGTGTCATTGAAATGTACTAATCTTCTTTTTTTTTCTTTTCCATCCCAGGAGGTGAATTAGTTATTCCTCTACTTGTAGAAGACCCTTTAGATATCCCTCCTATTGCTACTCGTGCACCTTTCATTACACTTCCCCCTACCTTTCGCCCCCTCCTCACCATTATTGAGACCACCAAAGATTCCCTGTCCATGACCTCTGAGGCGGGGTTACCTTGCTTGTCGGACCAAGGCAGCGATGGTTGTGATGATGATGGCTTGGTGATATCTGGGTATGGCTCAGGGGAAACCTTTGACTCTAACCTACCCCCTACTGATGATGAAGATTTTTACACCACCTTCTCCTTGGTAACAGATAAGAGTCTTTCCACTTCCATCTTCGAAGGTGGCTACAAAGCACACGCACCCAAGTGGGAATCCAAGGACTTTAGACCTAACAAAGTCTCCGAAACTGGTAGGACTACTACCACGTCTTTGTCCCCTGAGCTGATCCGCTCCACAGCTTCGTCCTCGACTGGGATGGTTCCCAAATTGCCAGCCGGCAAAATGAATAACCGTGAGCTCAAACCCCAGCCTGACATAGTCTTGCTTCCGTTGCCCACTGCCTATGAGCTAGACAGCACAAAGCTGAAGAGCCCGCTAATCACTTCCCCCATGTTCCGTAATGTGCCCACAGCAAACCCCACGGAGCCGGGAATCAGACGGGTTCCGGGGGCCTCAGAGGTGGTCCGCGAGTCGAGCAGCACAACGGGGATGGTCGTCGGCATTGTGGCTGCTGCCGCCCTCTGCATCCTCATCCTCCTGTATGCCATGTACAAGTACAGGAACAGGGACGAGGGGTCCTATCAGGTGGACGAGACACGGAACTACATCAGCAACTCAGCCCAGAGCAACGGCACGCTCGTAAAGGAGAAGCAGCAGAGCTCAAAGAGCGGCCACAAGAAGCAGAAAAACAAGGACAAAGAGTATTATGTGTAAAAAAGAATACTTATTTATATATAAATATATAAATACTTAATGAAATTTAACTGAAATATCAGAACCATTGCAGCAAACGAGATGATTGGGAGATACCATTTGTGGGAAAAAGTATTGGGAAAAAATTTCAGCAGTGACTGTTAATGTCTCAGTCATCGCTTGGAGTCAGCAAACTTTGCCCTAATGTATTATAAAGCACACTTAGCGTTCTGGAGATGGCGCGCACAGCTCTGCTCTGTTAGTGAACTCGGACATCTCCAAATCTCCTCCTCCGCTGAACTTTCTGCAAAGGTAGAAGACTTCATGGCTTACTTGTTTCATATCTCCAAGTGAGTCTTTAACAATGTTCGTGATCCTTGACTGTATCAATAATTTTTCAGTTTACTTATTTAAAAAAAAAAAAAA
>VXAU01001242.1:200380-235039 GCA_013399695.1 Formicarius rufipectus | reverse complement strand
AAAAAAAAAAAAAGAAAGAAAAAGAAAAAAAAATACAAACATTATTAAACAACAAAGAAATATTGAACAAACTGATCTGGCCGTGTCCAGCATACATATAATTTTTCGAGATTGGAGGAGGGGAATAAATGATTTTGGAGATTGTTGGTTTTATTTTGTTTTGTTTCTTGGGTTACTTACTGTTTGGTTCTTTTGGTCATTTTTGGGTGTGGGAGGGAAGAATGGAGTGGAATAGTGCAGGGAGTGAACCAGGACATGTGTTGAGAAGAAATCTCGGAAAAAAAATTCCATAACAAATAAAGAGAGACTATTGCCATATATGAACTCAAAAGCTACCCATGGTGTTTACTCTGCATATCTGGTTGTGTTGTCTCTAGAATCCATGGTCTTGCAGTAAGTTTTTTGCTAACAATGCAGTGAAAGTGTCTGATGGGTGGTGCTTGAAGGAAATTATCATGGAAAGCTGGTTCCCTTGGATCTGGCTCCAGTATTTGCAACTGAACTGCAAAGTAGACAGGTTTGTGTCTGTTCAGATCAGTCATTGGCTTTATTTGAGTACAGCACTTAGTATGCATTAGCAGAGCCAAAGTATGTTTAACGGGATTTGGAGATTCAAAAAAGAATGCTTAAAAATTATTGGCTATTCTGAGCTGAATATATTATGCAAAAATAAAGGAGCCTTCCTCTGGGTTCTGGTTCTGTGACATTGCAATGCATGCAAAAAATAATAATAAATCGGTTTCATAAAGAGATCAGAAAGACACCACTGGAGTTCAAATCGTGACAAGACCAATAAATGTCAGAAAAGCTAAACACTTGTAAAAGAATGCAAAATATGTAGTTTTTGACATATAACTGTTTTTCATATGTAATATTTTAATTTTGTAGCTTGACAATTCAGATCATCTCTGTCCTTCCATTTGCCCAATTCCCCCTTTTCCTTCTCTTTTATATAAAAGAAAATAAATAAAGCTGCTGTGACACACAAAAAATAATAAAGAAAACTTAATTTAATAATATAATATATATATATATACACACAGATATATTTATCATGGTATGTTTGATGGGACGACTGGAACAGAAGTTCTGTTATGGTCTTAATGTGGAATGAGAATGTTCTTGAAGAAGAGAGTAAAAAGAAACAGACAACAAAAGCAAACCTTAAAATGTGAAGTGTGTGTTTTAGCTTTGTCACAGTTACCTGTGTCAAAAAAAAAAATCTGAAATTTTGTTTACATATTTTACTACTATTTTTTTGCTAGTATAATTTCTATATGGATACCCTGATGGTGTATATACTGTTTTATGGTTAAATTGGGAATTTCTTTTTGTTTTATTTAACTTATTTCATTTGGTTGTTTGGTTTACTACATTTTCCCAGTTACTGTGGAAAGGATTATCTTACTGTACAGAACAATAGCGAGATGGTTTGACGGCCATGCCTATCATGTGCAACAAAATAAATGAGAGAGAGAGAGAAACAGATAAAAAACAACAAAAAGCAAGAAGGATTGAGAACTCTGGAATATCAGAAATGTACACTTTTGCTGTATGCAGATGAAAACTAATCAGCTGTTTAGGTTTAGAAATCTACTCTTGCTGGTGTTTATAAGTCGCATGAATATTTGACTCTGAAGAAGTGTCATCAGATACACACACGCACATGGGAACTTAAATTCAGAAAAACAGTCTTCTCAAACATTTAGAGAAGATGCTTTCATGTTAACAAATATTTTCAGTGCGTGTATGTGTGCGTGTGTGTGGTGCGTGTGCGTGTGTGTGAGGTTGAGCTTTTTTTCTTTTTTATTTTTTATACTAAAAAGAAAAAAAAAAAAGACAGGTTTTAAAAAGGTATGAAAGCACGATTTTAGATGACTTAACTGGCCGAAACTATATAAAGTTGATTATATCTTGATGTCTGTAAAAGATTGCTGTTCTTGGAGTCTTGGAGTCTTGTGAAATGATTTCCTGCTTTCTTTCTTCCTTTCCTTTTCGCTTTCCTTTTTTAAGTTAAAGGAAAAATATTTACACTTTCCTTTTTTGTGTAAGTTTCTATTGGACGATTTTTTGGGAACATGTGCATTTCTGTATGTGGGCTTCTACCATATCCCTGTTGCTTTATGGACAACCTGAACGATTTTTGAGTTTTTGTGATGTTATTGCTTTTTTCCCCTTTCTTTTTCTTCTTCCTTTTTGATTCTTTTTCTTTTCTTAGTTGCATTTTGTTTAAAGATATGCTTAGCAATAAAATGTTCTTCCCAAAGCCCTGGATGTTGCTGGGTTTTTATTTCTAAAAGACTTCAGGGAAATTCCAGACCTTTAAAGGAGAAAGTAGGCTCCCCTACCACCTCAGTGGGGTAGATCTCTGCAATATACATTTCAGTCATCTCAGACGAAAACATGCCTAGGACATTGACTATGTATGCCCTTTTGTACATGCTGCCTGTTTTTTTATGTGCTCCCTTTGAACTGTGTAGCTCTTCCCATAATGTTTATGGGATTCTGGATTCCTCTTCATTGGCCAGGAGTCTATGCTTGATGTGCTGCAGCAGCCAAATCCTTTTGGAGATTTGGACAGCCAATTTGATGCAGAAAAACCTTCACATAATTTTATATGGGAATCAGATTTAGGTATTCTGAGTTTATCTGTCACTTCCACATACTACTTAAGGAACATAGTTTACATACTTTGGGTGCTACATGCTAGGGATCAGACTTGGGCAACTAAAGTAAGTGGTCTGAGTGTTGACTTCCTTCCAGGTAGGCCCTGAGGGTCCCTAAACCCCAATGACAGCTACTGACTGCCCTTAGTTGTCCTACTGGGACTAGTAGTCTATTATGATTCTGGCCATCATGCAAAATTGCCACTATCCTGTCTTCCTCTAGCAAGTTGTGGAGAACTTCTGTTCACAGTAGTAGTATGTGTTCTTTTCAGATTCCATCTTCCCAAGCTACCTGCAAGATTTTTTTACTTTTTGGAGGCATCTGGGGCTCAGCCAAGTGAGTGTTTCACAGCTCTTTCATTCTTCAACAGGTTAACTTCACCTTTTGCACCCTTTTTTTTTTTTCCCCCCTAGGAGGAGTCCACAGGTCTTTTGAGCAGTGTTTTCCACAGGTTTCACTTACAACCAAATTAAACTCATGATAAAATGTTTGCTCGGGTGTTTCCTGTGATTTTTTACATTGTTTTTGCTCGCATGTTTGCATACTTGACAATATGTATGTGTGTATATATGTGAAGTTCTTTAACTTTTTTTCAGTTGTTTTGTGGGTCATATTCTAATAACTTACAGATTCTCACAAGTAGCAAAACCAGGAATTTAGACCAGGTTCTGGACTGAACTCCACTCTTGTTTCCCTCCCCAGATCATTAAATTCCTGGGTGATGACTGGCACCTAATACTTCCAATACTGGAGCAGTCAGTTGGTATGTGGGAGCTCTAGGTCTGAACCTAATTGCCTCTTCTAATACTGCAGAAAATTTCCTTATCACCATGCACTTGGTGTTCTGCAAAAATATTTTCTCTCAGTGTTTCTCTTTAAACCTGTTATACTTCATATCATTATGAAATATTATGTGAAGCAAGAAATTTCAACCTGATTTACCCTAACCCTCTAGCTACATTCACACTTTTTTTTTTCCATTTTGTCTGTCACCTAATGATCATTTTATTACTTAGGTTAAATGAAAATGTCAGAAAGAAGGTTTCATTGCTGCCTAAAAAGCTTAGGATTATTGTGTGTCTTTGGCTCCTCACTGAATCATAGAATTGTTGAGATTGAAAGGGACCTCTGAAGATCAATCATAGAGTCCAAGTGGTACCATTCCAAAGCAGTCAGCTACAGCAAATTGCCCAGGACTTTGTCTATTTATGTTTTCTATATCTCCACAGGTAAACTCCACAACCTCTCTGCTCTGTGTGACCACCCTCATTGTAAACAATTTTTGTTGTGGTTAAATGAAATGTAATACTTTTTAATTTATTCTTATTTTCTTTTACCCTTTTTTTGGGTACTGCTGGAAAGATCCTGGCTCTCTTTTCTTTACAGCCTCCCTTCAGGTGTTTATACATATTGATAAGATTCCCCATAAGCCTTCTCTTCTCCAAGCTGAGCAGTCTCAGCTCTCTCAGCCTTTTTCATCTTCATGGCTCTTTATTGGACTCACTGCAGAATCTGCAAAATTTGGAGCAGACACAGTTGCCTTACCACATCACTGTGCTAGGGATATAGCTCTTTTCAGGGACCGGGACTTGGCAGTTGCTCCTCTTCTCAGCATTTTCTACTGGTAAGTAACATCCCACTGACTGTATTACTTTTTGATGATCCCTCTCTTAGATGCCTAGTTCTGTTCTTCTGAAACTGCTCAGCACATCTCTGCTTATTGCACAGTTACAGACATTCTTTACAAGTGGTGAAACGAGTCATGAAGATCTGAGAACAGATGGGCTATAGCCTTCCCAGTCCTGGTGTTGCAGAAAAGGACTAGTGAGAAGCAAATTCAGTGCTGGTCCCTTTTCCAGATACTTCCATCCATGCCTCTGCTCTGGGAGGAAGGGCAGTCTGTTTTTATTCCCCAAGAAGTAAGAACATATTGGTCAGACAATTTTGCAATAATGTTTAAAAGACAAATATCCTTCCCTCTCAATTCCATATTGCAAGTATCTTCAGTCGTAAGGTGGTGATGATGCCCAAAGAAGACAAAGACACGTGAATTATAATTAATTAACGTGACTTGACACTTAGAGCCAAAGCTAAGCATATTACTTTTATGGAGATGCAGATTTTAATTCTATCAGTCTAGAAGAGGTGTGCAAGATCACAAAGTTCTGTAAAGTGCCATATGAGAACACACACAGTCACATGCAACTGTTCCTATTTTAGCATACATCCTGCTAGATGCCCAGGTTAGATCTCTGGAAGATATTTCTCATTTGGTAGAAGAAATCACTGCCTTTTCCTCCCCACATGGAAAGGATGACAAAGAGCTGGAATGGCAACAAGACTCACCTTTCAGCTGTCGGCCTCATAGGATCTTCTTGGGTTAGCAGAGGTACTAGCACAAGAAAAAAAGACTATTGCCTGCTGTTTGACTCTGGATGGGACCCTAGCTGAGCTCTGAGAGCATGTTTGCAAAGGTGGTAAAAAAGTATTGTAACCTGGGGTGTCATGATAGCTGAAGGAGGTTGGGGAGCAAGGTCTTGGCTGATTCTTACTCTTTATTGGCAAAAGTTTCACCACAGCAGCAACATTGGTTGGGTTATTTAAGGGAAAAATTAAAACTTCTTGTTCATTTTGGTAAGGCACTGCCTTATGCATAGCAAGCTACCACACCGTTTTGCCTTCAGACAATACACATTGCACGTATTCCAATAACTCCTGTCTGTCCCCAAACGTTCCTGATAACCCCATTTCTCTGGAGAGTCTGTTCATGTTGTCTTTCACAGATCTGCAAATACAGTGCCATTCAAGGTAATTTTTCAGTAAATGGTTGGTCTGCAGGGATTTGATGTTTATAATTTTGGCACATGAATTGCATGAGAGAGGAAAAGAGCACACACAAGAGATTATGTTGGACTGCAGATAGCTGAAAAATGGCTTAATTTCTAAAGGTATGAAGGTGGTTAATTCTTATTGAAACAGGGGAAATCAACTATATAAACACCTTTAAAAATTGAGGCAGTTTCAGTGTAGTAGTCAGATAAAGTTAATTAGTTAGTGTTAATTGCTTGGGCTTTTGCAGTACCAAATGGTGTAGGCATTTGGACAAGATTCTGCTCTCTCTCTCTCTTACATGAGGTTTACATAACTCACCTGCCTTTAGAGTAAAAATGAAAGATGGTTCACATCTGCTGTAAATTGACTGGAGAAAAATCCATTTCAGCATACTAGGACGAAGCTGCATGAGCATGCTTTTCCTTAAATTCAGTTGATGCAGAGATTCTGCCCCCAAACCAACCAAAAAAAAACCAAAACAAAACAAAAAACCACAAACAAACAAAAACAACAAAAACAAACAAAAACACAAACAAACACAAAACCCTGCCACTTTTCCATACCTTGTAAAAACCCAACAGAAGCACAAACCTGTACTCCTGCCACCAAGCACAACGTAAAGCCATTCAGCAAGAGTTTTCATCTACCACTGCATGCATCTCTTTTGTCTACCTGTTCACAGAAGACAACAAAGAAGCAATGTTCACATGGGTTGGCAAAATCCTGAGCAAGCAGCGGGTATACCTTAGGCACCCTTTTCTTCAAAGGCTCATAAGCCGGGCGCTATGCCTGACAGCTTTGGTTGGTGCATATGGAAAATTAGACTCACTGGAAAAGAAATAGATACATTGTTAGAATACTGTGAAAAAAAATTCACTTATCGTGTGGATTTCAAGAGTACTTACATAAAGTGTTAAAAACACTGGACAACAAAACAGGACTGAATCACACCATAGGAACAAAAGTGGAAATGGGAAAAGTAAAGGCTATGTAAACCATTAATAATTGTATACATATGACCACCTTGGTGCAGACAGTTCTCACAGGTCTCTATCTTAGAGCTTGTCCTAGTAATTTAAATTGTTACTACTATCAAATGAAGGCAACAGCAAACTTTAGTCCAGTGGAGAAAAAGATAAATGAAAGGATCACTCAGAGGGTGATGAGGAACCCCCTTCTGAGAGCAGTTTCCAAGGGCTATTTGTAAAGGCAAATGAAGAGGGAGAAACAGGGTCTGCCTGCAGTGCACAGCCATGCAACCAGTGAAGCAGTAGGTGAACAATGAGATTTTGATTTCCAAAGGCTGTGCCAGGGCTAAGGCTCTTCATGTAATTTGAATCAAGCCCTTTCCTCCATATGCATTATGGACTAGAGTTTATGGGTACTATGCAGGATACTCTGCCAGTAGGTCTATTTGAACTCCGTAAGTATTTGATCTCTATCACCTCTTTCTGCATCATACTATTATTCACTTCTGCCTGTTCCCGGACTCACAACCATTAATTTGTATTTGTGGTTCCCTTGTGAACTGATACTAGTACCTCCACTGTGCAAGGATGGAAACTGAAACAAAGATACTTGACTGAGGTTATATAAAATATCCATGGTTGTAAAAAGATTAGGTCTCAGTGCTTCCAGCCTCACACTGTTTATTCATGCCTCCAAAACACGCTCTGCTGCCAGAGGTAGAACACATCCAGCCCTCCCATTAACATTAGCTTCTCCAAATCAAGAGCTGTCAGAAAACTTAGAGCAAGTTGTGTAAATACAGGAGGTTCTAAAAAGATAATAAAAAATTTTTAAACTAAGAAAGGACCATTAAAAATGGAAAATATTAGATTTCCAACTGATTATTTAAAATGTTCTGAATTTATACATACTGGTAAAGACAGAAGAACATACATGCATTTGAACCCCAAAAACAACTTCTCATCTTCCAGAGTTTAGCTTTACCATCTGAGAACTCCTGAAGATTGCCTGCATGTGTAATATTTTTCTACAAACAACTTTTTATACAAATCATGATAACATCAATGACAATACAATTTTATTACACATAATTATAGGATGTAAGATCAAATGCCATACCACAGACCTTCGACTCCTGAATCAGTGGGATCTGAAGTTGATTGTTGTCTTTCACAGTCTACACTTGTATGTATAATGTTGCCAAGACACTTTAGATAACAAAGATATTGTTATCTAGATAAATTGAGTCATATATATTATGAACATTCAGAACCTACTAAAACTTTCTTTGAAAGTGATGGCAAAGCTTCCTTGCAGTAAACAGAGTGCACTTAATTTCCATGAATCTCCGAATCTCTGCAAGTTTTGCTTTTAAAACGGTTTGAGTTTTTTCTTTTTTTTCTTTATCTCATGTTGTTCACAGATTTGTTTCTGTTTTAATATTAGCCACATTATGATCATAAAGAATAACAATTATTGTATGCACTGTAAAGACTTACTTGGTAACAAGGGAAGTTTTTTGAGGACTATTTCTGCTCCCTCAAAGCTTTTCTAACACAAGAATTGAGTGTTTAGTAAACTATCAAGCATCTCAAAGACTTCTCTGATGTCCTGAGGTTTCTGGGCCCTCAAAAACAGAGTTCATTTTAAATGACCATACTGTCATTTACCATACTTACATACACAAAGAGACCTACAAGTAGATTTACCATTCTTATGTTTCCTATCTGATTGCATATTATTGCTTTTTCATTGATCTAGTGTCTTAGCAAAAGGGAAGAAAATAAACTGCATATCCAGTGTATCTGAGTAAAGGTAAGCCAAATCCATCAACAGGACTATTGCATTTAACATAAACATGGGCTCTTACAATTCCAGGGTAAATGGACATAAACAGGCATAAAATGGATATAATACTTTACTATTTAGCAGTAAGATACATTGCAGCTTGACCAGTTACTACTGAAGACAAGAAATGCTTTGTCACTGATTTCAGAGAGCATTGGAGCAGGTCTTCGCAGAAAAAACTCATCAAGAAAAGATATAAAGGGAAAGTATGTGCAATTCTGAAGCCAATTGCAGTGTCATGCCTGGATTTCCTCACATAAGTTAAAGATCCATACGTTACTTCTCAGCTTCTCAATCACTAGGATGAAGTAATATATCCCATATGCTAAGGATCATTTCTTACAGTAGCACCTGTGCAGATACACCTTTGTTGAAGCTAAAATTCTTACAAATCCTTTCCAAACAATATGAAGTAGAACTAGAAATTCTTGCTTAAAAAATAAAAATTTAGAGCTATCAATAAATGTAAAATATGGATGCAAGATGGTTGTTTTGCCCCACTTAGAGCAGTTCCAAGCTAGGATAATATTTTTGTTGCCATGTTCAGCACTGTCATTTGCATAACTGAGGGAATTCAAATTCCAGATACAGACCTTGAAGATTCCACAACAGGAGTAAATGTATATTATTTTAATGGCATTACATGGTAACATTTGTACTGACAAGTCTTAACCTGAATAATACTGTCCTTTGTTGGGGCAAGGGGGAGGGAAATTGGCTTTAACTTACAACCCTGAACTTAGTGAAAGCTTGGCACCTACACCCACCCAATCAGGAAAAATTTTGCAAACTAATTGATCAATGAAAAAAAATTATGGAACAATTTTTTGTGTGAAGATTATTAAAAAAAAAAAAAAAAAAAGGAAAAGAAACTTAAGCTTCACAGCTCTGTGTCTTAAACTGCAAGCCTAGCAAGCAGCTGCAGTTCAGCTGTGCTCTGCTTTAACTATTGCCTGAGAGGTGCAAACATAATATGGTCTCATAACCCCCAGTGGCACTACCCACTTTTGGAGGTAGGATGCGCTCTTGCTCTCACCCTTTCGTAAGTATCTTTCAGCCTTTACTCATGACAACAAATTAAGTAACTTTTAGCACTTCGTTGCCCCTGCATTTCTGAGCCATAGCCCTTTGTCTGTAATGCAGTCAACAATGAAGACAACGTGGCAGCCAGGAGACAGACACAAAAACATTCAGCTCAGAGGCTTGTGAAGTGCAGAGATGTGGAAATGCATCCTCCCACAAAGCACAGGATCACATGTATATCTACTACAGCCAAATTCTGTAGTGAAACTTTATTGAAGCAGAGGGCATGCTAGTAGAGGAGCATCAGTCCCAAGCATTTCTCTATTATTTGATTTTCCTTTTGTGTTAGCCCTTGCTGGAAATAATAAAAATCCAAATGAAAGGGCTCTTGTTAGTGAATTAGGGAGCTAGCAGGCTAGATGAAGTGCTCATCAGTATCGGGAAGGAGGGGAGAAGAGTCTGAAACTAACACACACAGAGTAAACATAGATATCTGAGGTTTATGCTAAGAACATTTCTGCTTCTGTGCAGTTATCTCTTACTGCCAGAATAGCCCTAAGGATTAAGATGGTTTATTGGGATCAAATGCCTTACAGATTATTATATTGCTGACTGTTTACTCGTTTGCTTTAGAATACAGAGCTACGCTTATATGCCTGTATGTGCATCTCTCAATCACAAATTCTTTTCCATTCCTTAAATGGGTCAGAATCCCAGACCATCCTATTTTCCATATCCGAGATAAATCTCCAAAGACATTGTGATATGCCTATGTAGCTAGGCTATCCCTTAATAGCATTGTCAGCATTCAGATCTCAGCACTTGCTGTCAGTGATTAACACAAAACTTTTGCTACAGGGCTTTTTTAGGCAGTGAATGGGTTAGAGGCTGAATCATCTCATGGTTAAAATAGCTAAGGGCTGGGAGGGAAGGAAATCTGAAGTCTTAGCATAGAACATTCTTTTCTGCAGGAATGTCAACTGTGCATTTAGATGTATGAGATTTTGAGGCCATTTAGCACAGACTTTCTTTAACTTCTCTGGTGTATGAAATAGGTGCCTCTAAGCGAGAGGATGGGGAAAATAAAACAAGCCAGCCTCTTGCTATCCCCAGTTAAATTTCCCTTTACAAGAGAGCTGAGAGTTTGCAGTCTCAACTGGTCTCAGCATCAAGTATCTGTATGTTCTTCCTGAGCCTGTTGTGCAGAGACTAACAAGTCCCACAACCAGATACCTTTACAGAACCCGGTCTGATAAATGTGAGCTGGATACAGATGAACTTCCACTGTTTTGTCCTGTCCTGTCACTTTTGAAAAGAGCCTGACTCCATCTTCTTTACACCCTCCCTTCAGGTATTTATGTACATTGATGAGATTGCCCTGAGCTCTCTCTTCTTTAGCCTTCTATTCTCCCAACCTTTCCATACAGGAGAGGTGCACCAGTTCCTACACCAAGAGTAACCCCTCTACTCTGCCCTGGTGAGACCCCACCTGGAATTCTGCATTCAGCTCTGGAGTATCCAGCACAGGAAGGGGATTGAGGTCTTGGTTCAGGTCTAGTGAAGGGTAACCAAACTAATTAGAGGGATAGAGCACCTCTCCTATGAGGAAAGGCTGAGAGAATTGGGGTTGGTCAGTCTGGAAAGAGAAGGCTTAGTGGTGATCCAGTTGTGACACTCCAGTACCTAAAGGGAGCCTACAAGAAAGATGGGAAGGGACTCTGTACAAGGCATGTAGTGATAGGACAAAGGAGATGGTATTCAAATTAAAAACAGTAGGTTTAGATTATTCTTTGCTGTGAAGGTAGTGAGGCACTGGAACTGGTTGCCCAGAGCGGTTGTGGATGCCCCATCCCTGGAGGTGTTCAAAGTCAAGCTGGAGCGAGCTCTGAGCAACCTGGTCTAGTGAAACTCCTGTGTCAGGGAGGCTGGAACTAGATGATCTTTGAGGGCCTTCCAACACAAACCAAGCTATGATTCTGTGATTCATCTACATGGCCCATGGCTGGACTGTCTCCAGTATGTTCATGTCTGAGGAGACTAGATCTGGACCCAGTACTCCAGGAATAGCTTTATCAGTACTGAAGAGAGGGGAAGAAGGGCCACTGCCCGCAGACTGCAGACAACATTCCTGCTAATGCAGCCTAGGACACCAACAGCCTGATTTGTAGCAAGAGGATGTTGCGGACCGATGTTCAACTTGGCGTCCACCAGGACCCCAGGTTCTTTCCTACAAAACTGTTTTCCATCTGGTTTGCTCCCAGCATGTACTGGTCTCTGGTTCCTCCCCAACTAAGTGACCTTGGCCTTCTCCTTATTGAGCTTCTTGAGGTTTCTGTTGGCCCATTTCTCCAAACTGTTGAGGTCCCTCCAGATGGCAGCACCACCCTCTGTTTCATCAGCTGCTCCGATCAGCTGTTGTCATCAGCAAACTTGCTCAGGGTACAGTGCCCTATCATCTACATTACTAATGAAAATATTGAACAGGACTAGACCCAGCACTGATCCCCTATGATTCCCTAACTGCTAGCCACTGGCCTTTGTCTAGACTTCACACCCTGTGGGCCCAATTCTTCAGCCAGTTTTCAATTCACCTCCCAGTGTGCTTATCAAGCCTGTACTTTAAAACTAGTATTATTCGACATGTCTTAAATTATCTTATGCAAGAGCCACCTCTAGGCCAGGAATCAGAGAGTAAGTCCTCTCACAGCTATTTTAGTGGCCTCAAAGAAATTTGACTTGTAACTCTAAGGTTTGTTGGGGTGGAGAGAGTGAAGGTTTGCACTCTTTGCTTCACAGTAGTTTTGTAACAAAATGGAAAATTGAAAACATCTTCCCTTGTGCAGTAGGCAGTACAGTGATTCAAGTGTTGGGACTCTGAATTTGCATATATCCCTCAAGTAAGAGATACGACAGCCTTCTGATAAATCATAAGCTAATCTTTGCAGTCTGCCTTGGTGCTGAAGTTTTTTAACCTAGAAATCAGGACTCTTGTGTTGAAATTAATAACTCAAGAATCTTAAGTTTGCTTAAGTCAATAAAAATAGGCAGAAAGAGAGAAGCCATGGTGTACAAGTAAGAGGATAACAATGAATATTGCAAGCTGTTGAAACTGATCTGCCTTGACACACCTCACTCCAGCAACTCAGCATCTGTTTAATGTAACAGCTCTGTGGATGTTGGCATGAGCTGTCCATCTGTGTCTCCATATTAGAGATTAACAAGGGTTCAGAGTAATGACTAAAACCAGTTTCAGTGTGCTTCAGATGCTAGAAAAACATAAGCTATTCTCACAAATTTTCCATCATATCAATTATGAGCTATGAAACAGACAAGATTTCTGACAGAAAGACCTGCAGGTAGGCTCACAGGAACAGGTTAAAATAGCGACCTTTTATTCCAGACATCTTCCAAACCAAGTTTGGTGTGAAGATTTTCTAAGCAATACCTGGCAGTCTATGCATTAAAGTAGGAAGTCTTCCAAGTGAAGTACCTGAGGCGATTAGGAAAACAACGTAATTTGTATAAAAATAATTTAGTCATGGTACTGAGCAAAACAGTTCTGCACTTAACAAATGTGCCATCAGAATGTTAATAGATGTTTTTTGTCTGGATCTCTAGTCTCACAGCTCAGCCAAAGACAGTGCACTTTAATACCATAATAGAGGTGTTAGTGGGGAAGGGGGGTGGGTTTGTTTCTTCTGTTTGCTTTCAAGTATAAATACTGCAGCTAGAATTGACACACAACACTGTCTAACAGTAGATTTCTCTGAGCTAGTGAAACGATGAGGGGCATCAAGTCCACCTCGGACAAATTTTGGTGATCAACTGCAACCACAGCTTACTGTTTCGAGGTTGCTCAGCCATCCAAATTATTAGTACTCACCTAACTTAAATCATATGTTGCTCTTGCTCATCACAGAGAGGGAATTGGGACCCATCAGTGCCATCTTGCCTGGCATGAGCATAGTCCAAGTAACATCTAGAAACAACACCGCTTAGCAACAGGAATTTTCACAGCCCAGTTTGATGTTGGGCTTGTGTGACTTGCTCCAAGATATTCAGGAGTGTTAATTTGCATCAGAAGATGTTAATGTTCGGTCCAAGAAGAATAACATTTTGTCTGGTGGTTTAAGTATTAAAATAGGGTAGAAGGAAGAACTAGGAAAGAGCTTGTTTTTGGGGAGAAGTGAGTGGGTGGTAAAAAGGATTAAGTGTGAGATTGTTGCTGAATTGTGACTGTCAATAATGAAGAAGCAGAAGCATTAAGAGTAGCAGAACTATATTAAAATACTTGACTGTGGGAAAATGGATAGGGTTAAAAATAAGAATTAGAGGGTAAAATGCAGCTGCTGCTCCCTGGATGAAACATGGTTGACATGTCCCTCAAAGGTTCCTTAAACAATGATAAGCACCTGCTACAGGGAATAGAACAGAGGTGGGGAGTAGTGCAGAGCCTCTGTAGTGCAGCCTGCCTCTGTAAGCATCCTGCAGGGAGGGGAACATGGTGATGCTTCATAGTTCACAGACCATACAGTATCTGTCCACCAAGGGAGGCAGATCCCAAGACAGCTACCCAAATAAGTACTTCTGACTGAAGCCACTCAATCTCCCCTTAAATATAAAGAAATAGTATAAAAGTAAGTTGGGGATGGGGGGGAATAGGAGGCAGACTCCACCGAAAGTGCTGGGACAAGTCGATGGGCTGAACCTTTCTTCCCCGCCCTATGCTTTATTAGACACCCACTAGGGCTTAGGATGCAGCTGCAAGGTGATAAGTCAATGCAAATTAAATAGCTTATGTTACATTCATTAAAGTAATGCTATTCAATGCAACACTACTTGTTGCCATCACAATAGCTCATTTTCACAGAGGCAGGTACCCTCTGCACCTTCACACATCTCTTTTATGATGGGGATCCTGGAGTGGGTCACAAATGGCTCGCTCTTTTTGGCAGTCCCAGCCCCTACCTGGGAGCGCTACATTGCTAGAGAGGTTATGCTTGCCACAGGAGCAGAGGATGGAGTTACACCACCTCCCCTACTGCTGCCAAGGCTACAGCCATGGGAAAGTGCAATCAGGCTTCAAGTTGGCAAGCCACCTAAAATGGCTCATTAATTAGGTCACTTCCTCAGACTGGTAATATAAAAAATGTTAAATTATTATAACAGATGATGTATACTTTCACATTAAACATTTTTAAACTGGTTAACTTTGCTTTCACATTATAATATCACCAGATCCTAAGAATTATTCAAGATTAACACTGTTAAAGCCTTGGAAAGCAAAAACAAATTATTAAATTATCATAGGAAACATTGTAATTCTGTGGAGTAAAATAAGTTTAACATTTTTATTTCATNTAATAATAAATCAAATTAAACATCTCACAAAGCCAAACTTTCCATCATTATTATACTATTCTTATACCAGTGTTATATCACTCTTATACTAGTGTTAGCAAAAAAAATGTGAAGTAAAATTTCTTCCTAATACAAAACATTTTTCTGAACATTTTTTCTCCAGAATGTGACTTATGTACAAATTTGTACACTCTGTCCACTGGTTCATTATTTCATCTACTTAATATGCTTTAATCTATTGGTTAAAAAATCATATTTCATGCATCCTCCATGAAAAAATGGTTATGTCTAACCTGTTAAAACTCAAGCAGACCACTAATGGCATATAAAGACCCTTGCAACCAAAACACATCCTTTATCTTGTTTACAAACATGTTGTGCATTGCAAGGTTTAATTGCCATCATTGTTCCATTACTAGAAACCATGTTTCCTTCACCTATCAAGGCAAACCACCATACACTTATGTTTAAAATTCAAATTCTCTCATAATTGCTTTAGAATCTAACAGAGCTTCAGTAACAAAAAATATAATTAGTTTCAACAAAACTTATAATTGGTTTCTACTCTTTTTATTTTAAGAAGTCTTCTGTAAGAAGTTCATAAACAACAAGCTCTGTACTGCCACACAGACAACTGTCTTGGAGTATAGAGACAGAAAGACTTAAAAAGTCATCACTTCTGCCTTATATTTTGTGCTCATGTGAGCACATAAACATAGTGTAGGTATATCTGTTTATAAAATGCTGTAGAACTTCCCCTTCTGCTGCCACTTTTTACCCATTAGCTTGTGCAAAACTGGAACAACTTTTCCAGAATGATGCCAGTCCTCATAGAAAGACTTGCTGGAGACTCTCTTTGTGTCTGATTAGTCTGTCTTCAAGCTTAATAATCTGTTTTATAGCCTATTTGAATGTGCCTGGTCTTAAGCATTCTCTGTGCTAAATAAAAGACCCTTTAGGTATCTGGTATTTTCTCTTTAGGAAGGTATTTATTCACTCTTTCCAAGCTTACTCTAAGGCTTTTTTAATAATCCAAAACACGCTGACGCTGTAGCTTTTTAGCTGCAGGATGTTTTCTCCTACTAACAAACCAATTTTGCAGCTCTTTTCTATCCCTTTCCACAATTCAATGCTAGGAAAACTATTGGATATAGAGGCTGAGTGTACAGGTCCACTGCCAGTCTCTTCAGTGTCTTGTCAGAAGATGAAACTACTCCTCCCTGCTCCATCTCCCGTGAAAAGAACAAAAGCAATTGCCATGAAAATGTTCTTCCAGAGGCCCTTAAAAATATATTTCATTGCCATGCCACATGCTTTTCCTGTGCTTTAGATAGGATAATAATGGAAATATAGAACATTAGCAATAGCCCTATCTCTTGCCCTCTTCCTAACAGCACTCGCCACAGAAAGTTTTTAACTTTGTTAGAGGATTTTGAAGTATGCTCCAAGTGTTTTTCTAGAACATCATGTAATTCAGATGCTCTGTGCATCACTTTAGGCTAAATGACTATTTTACAGTCACCTGTAATCTTAAGGAAAGGAATTCAATGGCAGAGGCAGATCCTTCCAATCCTATTTACTCATGGCTTTGGGTAAAGACAAAGGTTTACCCAAAGCAATTAGACCTGTCATAGCCCCAAAGGTGCAGTGCTAAAGGCTAAATCACCAGCTTCAGAACCAGTTAAAAGCAAGTTTTCATTAACATTTATTTTTACCTCCTTTATTACATGTGATGTAACATAACTATAGCATTAACATTAGTCTTCACCGTATATTTTTAAAGCACATTTATTGTAGCAATTAAAGCACATTTAACCAGAGAAGAAACATGGACCTCACCATTGCCATAGTAACACAAAAGAGCAGTAAAAAGGGTGGAAGGCTCTCATTCTCAACAAATAGCATGAGACAGAAGGAAAAAGCCAAAGGATTCACTCTCACCTCACATAAGTAAAAGCAAGGATGATCTAAGAAGGCATGAAGGGAGGGAATAGGTTAGTTTAGGACATATATCTAGTCTGAGCTGCACTTTCTTCATTCCTCACATTTACAAGTCCGAAAAGACACTGTGTCAAGAAACAGAAAAGAGAATAACACTGTAGATTGCACCAGACTGAGAGTTGCCTCCAACAAGCAGATTTACAAGCTGCAGCTTCCCTCTCTCATGTTCCACTACTACAAATATGTGATTGCTCCTATTACACCAATGCACCAAGTGTGTTGCTGAGAGTTTGAGTTTACACAGTGCCTGTGTTGAATTACAGCACTTTCAAGACTCACTGTACATAGTTAATTCACTTCCAGTTATTTCCAAATATTTCATCTGTTCTTGGTCTAACTCTCCAGACAAAAGCTGAGGTCACAATTTCTGTAATGCTCCTTGTATTGTTCCTCTAAAGATGGGGGTTTATTTCTTAATTACTTTGGGTGAGGCACAAATACTGAGAAAACTTTACATAAGGTGAGTCAGAAAACAATAAACCAAAAAGGAAAGTACAAATTTTATTCATAGTTTTCACATCACTCAGTTTTGAAAAGAAACTGGCAGCTGTCCCCAATTAGAAAAGCAGCTTAGGTTAGCTGTGCTGTATCATACCCGATGGGGCTAGCACAGTACAGCTATAGAAACTGTCACGAGGAGGAGGAAATCCAATTTCATTCCCTCCTCCCTTGTTCTGAGATAAGACAGTTCTGCAATTGCAGACTAAAGATTACAGATCATTTCCACATGCACATCCATGTCATACTCTTAACATTCTCATATAAGAACTGGAGATAAACTCCATAGCCATAGAAGTTAAAAACAGACTCAGCCTATTGCAAAACATCATCATGAAGGAACAGAAAAACAATAGCTGTAGCGGGAACAAAAGAAACAGCTAAATTAATGAAAATGTTTGAGGCTTGGAATACACTTTGAGCATCAATCAAATGCAAAATGGATACAACAGATTCTTTTTCTTAATTTCTGACTTTTACCAGGCTACTTCTTCACTTTGTCAGCTGGATAGCACCCTACCACTATCTGGGGGCTCAGCACAGTTAACATCAATGCAAAGGGCAAATTAGACTTACCATCATCATCCTATATGGCCCTCTTCCTCTTACCCTGCATTGCTGAGTTTCACAAAGTAGATCAGCTGTTGGGAATATGCAGGAAAACGGACTTTTAGTGAACATTTCTGTGAATAATCCATGAAGCAGTTCCCAAGAGAAGCAGGCCTTTGCCTATTTCAGGACACTAGCAAAGGAACAGCTCACAGCTTTGAGATAGGTTCTTATCTGCACCTGCTCATTAAAAGGAAAGCTGCAAGTCCTCCCAAATTCCTCTGGAAAGATTCCATGGGGTGGTCTTCAGGCAGAGTTAATTAACACCAAGACCAATGGGTGGTGGAGCTTAGATTGCCTTAGCATAGACAGTTTGAGCTATCCAATTATTTTATATAATCATATAACCAAAAAGCACAGACAGTATAAATACAGGACCGTGTGTGTAATAAAATGTATCTTTTACTGCTGACAGTGATGGTCTGTGTGTGTTGTACCTGCTCTCCTTCACCTTTAAAAGGTGCTCCCTCGCCTTTAATCAACAACTGCATTAAAGGCAACCTCAGGACAGACATTTGGGTTCATTGTTACCAACAATCCAGTGACATTAGTCTTGTAGTTGGATCTTGTAGATCTACACATATCTTCTAGATATCAATCTAAAAGACAGATGCTCTACCACTTGACTGAGGCAGCAACTTAAACCAGAGCACTGAAAATTTAAGACCACCCTAATTACCATAGTCTTGCAGGAGAACATGTCTTTCAGTCTCTGTTATTTGGTGCTCTAGGAGTCTCTGAATAGGAACTATGAAATGAAAATTGGATTGGTAACCTCTTGTTAGGGTGATCATTATGCAAGTTGATAGTTAAGGTCCACTCCTCCTTCAATGGGACTTCAAACCTTTATGTTTAAGGTTAGACTACTGAACTATCACATGCCACCTAACATCAAACTATACTTCATCTTTGCAGAATATAATATGTGTTAATAGCTTAAACTAAATCTGGGGTCTTAGATGTATCCATTATTAAGTTCCACTGGATATAACTATAAATTTGACAGCCTATAAAAGCGTATTTTTTATGTAAAAATTATGAAGAAGAACAATCCACATTCACCAAACACATAAACTCTGTCATCATTTCAGGAGCCTGAACTGGCTGAAAAACAAAAGAAAAAATAATAATTTGCTGTCTGAGGGGAAAATAATGAATAATTTACTTGACAAGCATGATCACATAATAGAAAACATATTCATGAATCTTCTTAATTGATGAGGAAAATAATTGAATAAACTCTGCAAAAAGAATGTGACAAATTAAAATGAAAATCCCTAGTCAGGTTTAAAGTTTTGTTAGGGCAAGAATATTATCGCAGAAAATTCAACAACCTGGGGTAAGGGCCACAAGATACTAGATCACACATCCTTGTTTCTCCTTTTGTTATTGCTAGGAGGATGAGGTGTTCCATGTTTCACTGACATTGCACAGTTTTGGTACTCAGAAGGCATTAATAGGTTCTGCTCTCATGAAGTGCTGTGAGATAGACCCCTTCAGTCACCCTTCAAGTTGTTTAGCAGGAGCAAGCTCTCACCTCCGAGCTCTGCAGTGGCTCCTGCTCTTCTTCCAGCTTGAATTCTGTGTTGTCAGGGTCTGGTCATGTTGCTAAAGGCAATCATTTCAATATGCTTGGTCAAGCGGCCAAGGAGGGGAATCTTTCTTGTGTAGCTGGGCCACTGGGTCTACTCTGCAGTACTTCTTACCTAGTTTGAGAGCCAGGTGGCCACAAATGATTGTACAGCATGACTATTTTTGCTTGTGTGATCTTCTGTACAAATCCGTCCTATCTCAGTCAAAAACTAGGCGAGAAAGCCAAGACAACTAAGGCTTCAAGATCTACCTTGCTCTACCTCTGCTCCCTGGTCTTCTCAGTGATCTTAGTCACTGATATGCTGGAAAAGCTTTGGCTTTTTATTAAATGTCTGCATACTTTCTCCCTCCCTGTACCTACCTCTCCCATCTCCCTTTCCTGTGTGTATCTTGGGAGCATCTCCTCTGTGCAGGATCAGAGAAGGCACTGTGTGCCTTTGCTTCTTGCAACAGGTCCCACAAGAGAGAACAAGACAGGGTCAACACCAATCCTATCTGCAGCCAAGGTCCAAACTCATGCAACCTTCAGTTTAATGTTATGCATAAAAAGGCTGGATGCAATAAATATTGCCACTCACAGGCTGTGATGATGCTTTAGAGTGAAGTTATTTGAGAAGGCCCCCTTTCAATACAGAACAGAAGCAACTTTTCAGTGGCACAACAAACACTGCCCTACAGATGGAGCAGGAATGCTTTGAGTTGTACCTCAATTCAGAGTTATATCCGGCTTCCAGCAACACAACCGTATGATTCAGGATGGCTCAGGTGTCCCTAACACTGAACTCTCTGCATAAACCCAGGGCAACTAAAGTTGGAAAAGACTGCTGTTTCTTGCCATTTCCTGGGATGTAACTAACCTGAGCTCAGCTCCATCAGTCTTCTGGTAGGTAGGGGTGGAATACACTTCCTTAGACCCCTCTTTTCTGTTTCATCTCAGTTCATCTAGGTATTTATGAAGTCTTGCCTTGCTTGGCTAGAAATGTATGAAGAAATGCAGAAGATCTGAAGCAGTGTCAGCAGAAATTTTGTTTCACAGGAAAACTGTTCTCAGCTTTGCAGAATATACCTATCCATCAGTTTGCTTTTGATACAGTCACAGACACCCCCACATAGACTATGTGATCTATAGCCTTTATTCTTTGTTATTGCTGTAGGTAAATAATAGTAGATTTTTAAATTGCAAAAGGATATATTTATCTGCCATGCATTGCTATGGTTTCAAATGATCTATTAATTTCTACTGGATAAAGCACAGCATTAGCATACATGTACTTTAATAAATCACTCTCTCCTTTCTCTCATTTCATATTTCTCATTTAATTAATAATCTAATTTCTCAGTTCACTGCCACTATTTTTCAGTGACCTCTATTCAAAATCACATCCAGTACCTATTTTGTTCTATTTGCATACACTAAAAGAATGTCCTTTAGAGTATGCCTGGATCCTTTCTGATTGCTGTTTCCCAGTGTAAAATTTTTGAGGGGGTGAAAGAGGGAAACCAAATGGGTTTAATCCATGTAGAAGAGACTGTTTTATCTGGATCCTTTGGAATGTATTCCACATTGTATGGCCCAAGGAAGTGCGTGCTCTGAGAAAGATAAATCATGCACAAATCAAAGAGAGGACACAAACACAATACTTCATGGTGCTCTGCACCTACTCAGTGAGTTTAAGGCAGTCCAGGGAGGTTTCAAAAGTATTCTCACACTGGCAAATACAGCAGTGTTATGAGACATCTCATAATGAGAAAAGTTAGGAGAGCTCTCATCACTTAGAAAATCTTAATCTCTGAATGTCTCAGTTACCAACTAATAAAACAGGATACTCCTGCTGGATCATCAGGTTTTGATGGCAACCGAAGTTTTACTACTAATTTCAAAGAGACAAGTATTGGAGCCATGCTAGATGAAATTAATCTCATTTTAGTTACATAATTAGATATGCCAGGCTTCAGCAGCCTTTACTGATCTTACATTCAGTTGCTAGATAACTGGAATTTCTAAGTATTAGGCCCCAGGACAGAAAATCACCCGCTACATATAAGCATGTACTGCACTCCATTCCTTAATTATAATTACTTACATATTGAAATTTTGCCACATACTAAAATTCCAGTCTTGAGACATTTTCTTCTGGGTCAGTCTAGACATCACTCTTGGATTATTCTTGCTTCTATAAGATTTGGTGCATTATAATTGTGTCATCCTGTTTTTGACCTACAAAAGATTTTGCACCTAGTGGTCTGTATTAAACTAACAGTAAATATTGTCCTTCCATATGATGTTTCAGCCATCAGAAGAGATCTGAAAGTATCCAAGTCTGTTTAGATGCTTCTCCCTCTTGTAGTTCCAGTGAAGCTTACACAGGAGCCAAGAGTCTATTTGTCCTGGATGGAAACTTTCACATCTCTTGTAAACGTGGTGCAAAATCAGCATTCCAAACATTTTTTAAACTACCTAGAGTATTTGTGCTCCAAATGGAGGCACATCAAGATGATAGGCACCGAGCTGCTGAGCAGTACTGTACGGTTCATTGTTTCTCTTAGGAGACAATGCAGGAAGCTGAACTGCTGCCCAGAGGGGCCTCTAGCAAGAGAAGGCGACCTGAAGATTTGCAGGTAACTACATCTGTTCTTTTCCCTACCTCTGAAGCATCCCATACAGTTCTGTGGCTCTCCATTTTCTGAGAAATGGGAAAATTGCAATTCTAGGAAATGTATCCCAGGGCACAATACAGAAATAACAGATTTGACTTCCAGGAAGTATGAGACCAGGCAGACAACGTTAGTACTGCCTCAGCATTGCCCCTACCCACAATGTACTGTCTAAAGTGCAGGCAGACATCTGAGCTCAGTTACAACAACTGCNCGAGCAGAGAGAGAGAGTTTATTCCGGAAGCAGGGACCTTTTATAGTCCCTTGGAGGGTGTTCAGATTCTCCAATGGGGGGAAAGGTATTGTGTGGCTTTGGGCCAACAGGGATGAGGGGATTAACATATAGGTGGGGAAAGGTTTCAGGTAGCAAGGTGGGTCACGCCCCTCTGTACCATGAGGAGGGGTCGCAAAGGATCTCTGGGAAGGAGCACATGGTTTTGGGGAAGTGGTACAAATGGATTCCGGGAAAGGGAGAATATGGATTCCGGAGGGGGACACATGGAGAAGGGTAACATACATTTTAAGCAATATTAAAACATTAGTTCAAGGTCTTATCAGTTACATTCTGCATCATTCCAAGGAATTATCAGTTATATTCTTAATCCATCCCCACAGTTAAGTATTCTCAGACTCTCTATCAAGGAGGCACAATCTCCCGAAATATCTCAGGAACATCACACTGGGGAAACAGGACCCAATAGAAGTAGTTCTGGAAGAGACTATTGCTGGAAGCAAGGTGGTATAAGCGTCAGCTTGAATAAGGAAGAAATATTCTATAATACAGAGATACAGTTGTTTATATTGGGGAAATTTTACACCTTTTGATAAAACGTTCAAATCCAGCTGCTGTCAAGGTCTAAGAGGGCTCTGGGTGTTTTACACTTGGTTGTTTTTACTTCCTTTGGTAACAATTTATCCTCTCATCAGACATCCACTTAGGTAATTTTTTCATTCTTAGCAAACAGTAGCAATCTAACATGTAAAAGATCCCATCCAGGTATTACGGTTGATTGCATAAATGGTTAAAGCCTGAAGCTCAAAAGTGATTAGTAAACTAAAAGATGGTAATGGAAAGCCCTGAGCAGAGATCTTGATGAAGATTCCACTTAAAAACAAAAAGCCACAATTATTTCTTCCCACACACTCAAGATTAATTTGAGAAATAAGGTATCTCAACAGGGGTACATTTAAATTGGACTGGTTTTTTGAATGTTCACAGAATACCAAGGCAGTGATGGCACCGGATGAAAGAGCTACACTACTGAGAACAAATACATGCATAAGAGAGCATGCACAAAATTACATCATAAACTTGGACAGAGCTACCCCGTCATTCTGTGCTTTCAGTGAAGGGTAGAAGTGCAGTCCTGTTAGGCTGGATGTACTGTTGGAGAGAGCCATGGAAAATTTGGTGGCAGATTTCTCCCCCTTCATCTCCCTATCCCAGTTTTTGGTTTAATACCAGAGATCACAAGCCCCTGTTCCTAGGCAGTGTGGTCTGGACACAGCCCTACTTGACAATTACCTGATTTTAACTGTGTTACTGACGAATATCCCTTGATTTCAGACTGCTTGATGGCTTAATCACTAGCTGCTCCAAGGTGTTTTCTGTAAATATGTAATTTCTAGTGTCATGCTCTCAATGGGTGCAGTTATAAGACCTAAATTCTCATTTCTACATAGCTGCAGATGGTTGTTCTAAATGTTTTCCTGTTCCCTGTTGCAGACATTTCCTATGCCTCACCCTGTAGGGAAGTGATACAGAGCAGAAAAAAACTTAGGAAACATTTTTTTATCTGTTACATGAGAACTGCTATAAAAATGCAGAACCAGTTTCAACATTATAGAGGTGCTACTATCATGTGATTTACTTCTCCGTGATCTTTATTTAAAACCACCTTTGAACACATACACATATCTCAGGTGGTCCTGTTTTTTTGTGTGTGTAATAATCTAAGAATTAGAAATTCAGGCCTGAATTCTCTCCTGTGTTTCCCAACTTTGCCCCACTGTCCTCATGCTTGCCAGTCATTTGCAAACTTCAGCAGTTTGAAATGGCATGCTTCTTTGGATGACTTATATCTGATATAAAGATAAGTATGGTCCTCTGCTTGTTGACTTCTTAACTCTTATCTTTCACTGACATCCCCTGTGACCTATAAGTCTGCAAGATAATCGTTACTCCATGTCACAAGTCCTAACCCTTATGTCAAGCTCACTGATTTACCTGATCAATCTTTTCTAACCTCTTTTTTTTTTTTTCCCCTTTGTTGTACCCTTAGCAAGCTACATAAATATTCTTCACGTTTTACCCTGGTCTACCCTTCCAGTAAGGTATTTAGAGGACCTGGGATCTCAAGTACATGAGCCATAGTTGGGCTTTTTTATTTTTGTTTCTTGGTGAAGTTCTTTTTTCAAGCTGTTGTTAGATCTTGCCCAAGGTAAGTATTTTTGTCTTGTGTTTCCAAACAGGAACTCAAAATCAGGCTTCTGACCCTGATGTTTCCTTTGTGTGTGACCTTACACAAGTCAGCCAGCCACTGCTTCAGCCTGTCATTTTGTACAATGGAAATAGTGATCACAAGTTTCAGAATTAGTGGAATGAAATACCCAGCTTGATATATTTTTAAAAGAAATTGTCAGTAGTTAGAAGACAGGAGGACAGATTATTCTGAATATGAGACTTGCTGAGATTGATTTCAGTAGAAAATTAGAAGTTCAAGTAAGATATCAGAGTCAAGATAATTTCTTGTACCAAAACTCAAGTCCTGTATTGCTTTGCTTGCCATATCAATGGGGTAATTCAAGTGCCTGACTTCTCACAAGTCACCTAAGAGTACATTGGGAGAGATAAATCAGTTCTAGTTTGAAAAACTTCACATTTGTCAGATTATATTCCCTACTAAAATTTGTATTTTCCTGGCAATCTCTAAGCAAGATGTCAGGAGTCTTGAGTTGCCAGCCTTGACTCAGGTTATTTCTTTGACACTGTCCAATAATTAACTCCTTTACTGATGAAAAATTAGAAATCTTGGGTTATTAAAATTACTATACCTTTTTGGCATCACTAAGTCTATGAATTACACTTGTCTGTGAATAAGGAGCATAAGGTCACTGAAACAATGCAACTTTTAACAGGGGTGTAAATGCTAATATAGAGAATGCCTGCAGCTTCTCAGCAGTAACAACACTGGCTGTCACAACTGTCATTTGCAATGTTCTGAAAGAGGTAGCTTAGGCCCCTTTATACATTTGTGCATTTATATTGTGTACTTATCAAATACTTACAATTTATTTGAACTATTGTGTATTTACAAATTGTACTAACCATTTAGCATCATCTTGGTATTTCCTTCAGTTCAACTCACTATTTGGCATTATTTTAGGCATTCTACAACTTTACTCTTTGTAGATTCCCAAACAGAGAGAATTTCAAAGTAATAATATTCTTTTCAGATCAACTCCTCTAGTAGTCTGTTTTTCAAGCTGCCCTGCGTTTGAGTGCCTGCCCCATGAGGCAAGGTCACTGTTGTATTTGAATAACAACCTTTTTGTAGCCAAGCTCCTTCTCCATATGCAGAAGGGATCATGCCCTGCAGAGTCCATTTTACTGTATTGTCACCATCCACCAGCTGCAAGGTGAGGCGCAGCCTTAATGACACGAGGGGAAGAGAGAGAGTGAGACCTGCTGTGAGATGGTGTCAAAGCAGCAGGAAGTTTCAAGAGTTCCTCCAGAGAAATGTCTACCTGCCTCTCTGCATTGCCTCTCTTCTATGTCCCAAAGTTTGATCTAAAGAGCAGCTTCAGACACAGATGAATCACTAGCTGTGAATCTGAGAGTGTTTTCAGAGGTGCAAGGAAGGGTCCAGCAAAATAGTGGTGTTCTGACAAGTACCTTGTTCTGCAGAAGAGAAAAAGTTCTTGATGCTTCTCTCTATGCTATTTTTTAAATTTTTTCACTATTCTGCAAAGCTTTAGAGCTTTCAGTGCTCCACTTCTCTCATGTCATGTCATCACTGGAGAGTCCTCCAGCTAGAAGAGCAGGCAGCACTGTTCATAAACGCCACTCTCAGAATCAAAGACAGGGACCTGTGAAAGATAAAAACCAGAAGCTGAGAAAGCATCTAAATATTTTTCCAGACATGCAAGGAAAGAGGGAGACAGCAAAATGCATAAAAAGAGCAGGGGCACTCCAAAGCAGCTGGCAGTCAGGACCAGTCAATCTCATCATCCAGATGTTTCTCTAGTTCAGGAGCATCTTGGTGTTCACACAGGAGCCTGGGCTCCAGTGAAATCATGAGCTCTTAGTTCAAACAACCTGGTTTCTTCTTTGAGAAGAGCAGCAGCTCCAGGAAAGAATGACTTCACAATGGAAGCTGGACATTTTGATAAACGTCCCCCACATGATTTAGTGCAATGGTAATGCTCTCCGGTGCTGTCGTGCAAAATCAGAGATGTGACGGAGAGATGAGAAAAATGAGTGTTTGAAACAGGGATGTTTATTACAGTGTTGAAATGCTTACTAAAGTGCTGTATTCCTATAAAATGAACTCAGCATTGGCAGAAGCTTTTCTTTTTCTTTCCTCCCTTTTCCCAAATAACTTGGTATTCATATTAATTACTACTATCACCAGCCTTCTGGGTCCAGTCTTGGTGTTCTCAAGGACAGTAACTTTGGTAATACATCCTGAGGAAGCTATGAAATAGCTCTTAGTTATATAAATTAAAAAACAAAAAAAGTCAAATAATTAGACCATATTTTCCCAGTAGGAATTTATGTCAGATAGGAAAATCTGTCATCTTTCTGCTTTGTTTTGGCTTCTTTGATGTGATACCTCATTAACACCAGTACTTTCTTCACTGCAGTCACTCTGTTTCTCAACTCAAGCTATCACTCCAAAGACACTACCTCAGTAAGCAGACAAATGTACGTGGATACACATTTACAAGCCCACATAGCTCCCAGGTTTCCTGGACTGCAGAGTTATCCTTTCTTGTCACAGAAGTAACCACTTTGCTGTCTATCTTTCTTGCCCTTAGGAACACCCTGTCTGTCACAGATACCATCTACCTTTGCTTTTAGACACAGGTAACTGATTCCTATTTAGTCCTAGATCAAACCTTCCCTTTTGAAAGGGCAAAAAGCACTGCTTCAATTCCTACCCTCGCTCCTATACTCAGTGTGTGTCTACCTACACTCAGTGACCTGGACCACACTCATTGCCCAGAACATGCATTTGAGTCAAAATGGAGTCAGCTTGTCCCAAGAAAGCACAGCACCTTGCAGAACTGGGCCTTATGGAACTGTCTGGAAATGGATGGTGAAAATTAACTGTAGTAGTTACTCAGCATTTTGTATGAGTAGAACTTCATAGTGGCTGACAGACAGCTGCTTCAATTATGGGAAAATGTCGGGAGTAGTGAGGAAGAAATAACACCACAGGAGCTTACAAAGGAAGAATATGAACGATGGAGGAAAATCTACCGCTATAGACGAGAAGAAAGAATAACAATAAGAGAAGAAAGAAGATAAAATATCAGAAATAAAGTTAAAAGACTGTTATAAGTGTTATGCTTTGTTATATATATTTACGGTTTTTAAAATTTTTCTTGTTATACATTTTCTATACGTTCCATAGAATTGCATTACAGTTATTTGATTGGTGGTTCTTTACTGCAGTGCTGCATATTTATGTTTGTACTGGTTCCACCCCTTGTTATCTTTTATGCTAATGTTGCCTCCTTTTCATGTCCAAGTTGGGAAGTTCCCGCCTATCCTTACCCTTATTTGTTAGACTCCTCCCTTTCTTCTAGCCTGTTCCACAGCCCCCCTATAAAAGGGAGTGCTGTGGGCTTAATAAAGGCTCACCCTCACCATCCTCAGGTGTCTCTGACTGCTCCTTTCCAGAACCCTTCAGCTGTCCTTGAGGCAGCTGACCCTCCCCTTATAGAGCTTGACACCCCATTCTATAGGAAACGGCACCTAAATCATCTGTAAACATCAAGACATTCCTTTATTCTGTACCTGCCACATTTTGCACTTTTCATCTGCTGCACCTAGGAGAGATTTTGGAGTGTATTTAGTAGGTAATTACCCTGGAACTGCAGATGCAGTTATAAAACGTAAAACTGGCCATATTTTCACTCTTCCTCTTTATGAACAACCACAAAACATCCCCTGTCCAATCAATGGCCCTTAAACCTGAGTGATGATATGTGACCAGCTTCACTGAAGATGTTATCCATTCATGCGAGAAATAAGCAGACACCATTGTTGGCGATAATTAGTTTGCACTCCACAGACCCATCACGATCCCTGGCACTGGGAGCCACTTAAGACTGCAACAGGCTGTTATTCTGAGAGGAGGGAGCTTCTGCACATGCTAGGCCATACCACAAATGCTCAGCTTTCACTTTTACAGGCTTTCTCATGAGAGTTGCTTTGCACAAGGTGTAGCCAAGGACCAGACTTTATAGCTGCTCTCTTTGAAAGAAGAATTTCCACCTGTTCATGGGGAAATACAGGCATGAATTTGAAGCAAATCCAGAAAAACCAGAGTGCCTATTCCAGATTTACATCACGGACAGACTAAAAATGGTTTCAGATATCTAAAAATACTATGCTTTGCTGAAATGACAATCTTTCACATCTGTTACACTGCTGATATAGCACCTGAATTTCATGGTGGATGACAGTGTAGAAATATGAAAGGCAACAAGCACATTTTCTAATCTAATTTTCATTTCTTATCCTATCACATTTTTAATTCCTCAGAGTTTCTTAGTCAGCATCCCAAATTTTCAGTCAGTTTTAGTTTCCATTTCTCCTGTATGAGCAGCTATGCTGCTAGTTCTTAAACTTTTGATGACATTTTACATCATGTAAGTTTTCTTTAAAATTAGTATCTTGTTGGAGATAATGGCAAACTTTGTTTAAAATAGATATTTCAGATCATTACAAAGTTTCATACACCCTATTTGGGCTTACACAATATTACATGAAACTTAAAATCCTCATGCAATCAGTATAGAAACAAAGGCTTACAAATGTCACTGTTGTCAGATCTTGGTCCTCCTTCTTTACCAAGGCTATTTTTTTCCCAAAATGCAGCTTCCAATCAAAATAGAGGAAAAAAAAAAAAACAACCAAACAAAAAACCCAAACAAACAAACAAAAACAAACAACAACAACAACAAAAAAAAAACATACCCAAAACACTCAAAATGTTCTTAATCATTTTGGACCAACTCATTTACAGGAAGTACTCCATGGGAAAATTTTTTTCTTCTGAGGAGTAATGCAAGAGGGAGACAGATTTTTATTTTTACTTGTTAATAGAGACAGTAGGAGTTTTTTAAACTCAAAACCATAGCTTTCTCAACACAGGCTAGTTGCATATACAGCAGGAACACTGTGTTCTACCTCTTGTGGGGCAGCATGAAACACATGTCAAGCATAGTGGTTTGGCATTGGGCTAACTACTCTGGGGAACTACTACAGGGCAACAACAAAGGAAAAATCATGAAAGTCATTGTGTTATTTTAAGGAGCCTACTACATGCTGATGCTTGTGACCATAAAAGGATCCCTATCGCATTGAAGAGATTTGTGTTCAAACCTCCTCCTGTTGGGAAGCCATTATGATGACATAACAGGTCCTGACTCCTGTAATTTATAAGTTATGTCCAAGCTGTGAAAAGATGAAACATTCCACAAATCAGTTTAATGGAGGTCATCATAGAAATGATCCTTGTGAACTAGAAACTGTCTGACCAAGCACAGTGTGCTGTGGTTTATGATAAAGCTGCAGAGCTGCACTAGGGGTTATTGGCCACAAATAGCCTTTAACTCCTTTGCACTCATTTTGGGGTTCACAGCATTGGAATTACAGCCCATGTAGTCCAGCTCTACAAAGTTTCAAGTACATATCCTCAAAGCTAGATTATCAACAGTGAGTAGTTCAGTACCTTAATAACAGTAAGGTACTCCCAATATTAGTGCTGCTTGTGTTTTACAGCCTGCTGCAACATCTGGGGTTGGTGCCTGTGAGCAGGGAGACCATGGATAAGAGAAATTTAAAAATACAGTCCTCAAATATCTCTAGATGTGAGTGAGTTCAGGGCCAGACATCATGTCAAAATGAAGAATGAGGAAGAGATCTTTTTTTTTGTATGGTCATTCTGCTAAAAGAGTGGAGGTGTACAGGTATAACTGGGATAAAAATTTAGCTTTCAAACTACCAGCTGCAGGGAGTTAAGGGACAATCTTCTTCTGCCTAAGCATTCAGCTACTACTTTGAGATTCAAGAGTTTTGTGTTTCAACTCCAGAAGCAAGATTTGCCTTAATTTATACAGAGCCACAGGAAACCTTCATTGATGTGACTGAGCCCCCATTTCAAACACAGAAAGAATTGACAGCCATTCAAACAATACACATACTAACAAACCTCTCCACTGCAAGAGGAACCACATTGCACAAGTCAACAAAATCTGCAAAGCTATAAAGTTACATGCAGTTTGCAAATATAATTTCAATAAATATTTGTCTTTTCAAAGATTCTAGAGAGCTTGTTTAGTTTAGGAAGGAGAACAAAACCATCTGCTGAGAGACAAAACAGCTTTGAAACAGTTTGGATTCCCTCTGAGCAGCTTACTGTTCAAATATCAAAAGGCACTGGCTTCTGGGTAGGGTATGCAAGTCAAGATCTGCTCAGGGATTGGTGTTCTTCAAACTGAAGCAATCAACTTTGAAACCTCACTCACAAGACCAGATAATTAATAGCCAGATACCTTGCTGATTCTTTGTAGTTTAGGATGCCCTGGCAGGATTTTAAATCCTATCATTCATATTTTCCTATCATGGTTCCCTTATTGATACCTTTTCTTTCCCTCTGATAAAGTTTTATGTTGCAACCCTTTGGACTTACTTCCTTGGCATAGGAACTCACAGAGATTGAACCTTGCACTGAACCTGGCAACCCATGATTTGCATTTGGGGCTAAGCAAAGGTCTTCAGCTGAACAGCCATTTCTATATTTTTGTGTAATAACTGGCTATCAATTGCAAACAAGTCTGCTCAAACCAGAAGTGATGAACGTTCAGTGCAACATGGTGCTGGAAGAGCTAGTACTGGATAGGAAGGAGCTTTTCTTCTCAAGAAAAGACATTCAAGACTGCCAGAGAAAGGCCAGTTATGTGAAGCATAAATTTAGTGTGAAAGTATACATTTTAGCTGTCTTGACAAATTAAAAGAGCAAGTATACAAGACTTGTAAACCTTCTGAAAAAAAAAAAAAGTTTCTCAGTTTGCTTGTTTAAAAGGATTTTTTCCCCCTTCCGAAGAAAACAGATTCAGAACAAGTCACACATTTTTTTTCAACAAAGGTGACATCAGACTAGGTCTAGCAATAACATCCTCATGCAAGGTTTAAAAATGAGCTTTTCCAACCATAAAATTACTAATTGTCTGCCTTCTAAAAAGATAAAGAAAATGAATGTTTCGTTACTGTCAAGCTCTTGATATCTTGTTTTATATGGAGCAAAATTAACCAGTCTCAGCTACACAAATGTGAAAATTTGAGATATGTCATTAAGCTTTCCTGAAAGAAATCATAAAGAGCTGATTGTCTTTATTTTTTAATTGAACTTCTTTCAGTCTGGCATACAGCTCCCCTCCCAAAAACACTGGTGCTGGAGCGGTTTCCAGAAAGAATGCTATCAAAGAGTTATTCCAAAGGGGTCTGAGGGCCTGGATACCCATCCCTTTTTTCAGCTTTGTCACCACTTTTTTTTAATGCCTTTGAGGAAATTGTTTACCTTCTCCAATCTGTTAGGGCTGAGGATTTTTTGCACAGTGCATACCGAGGAAAGAGAAGCTGATACAGTGCAGCACACAAGTGACAAATAAACTCAGCTGCAAGAAAGACCAACTGCAAGATGTACCTAATGCCTTGAGCACCTATGAGGCTTCAACAAACTGCACATCTGCTTTCAGGACAACAAAACATAAAAGAAACTTTGGAAATGATTGTCTGAAGGACCTTGTGTTGAATTTGACCCTAGGAATTTTTCTCCTTGCACTTCCCACACAAAGTCTCAATACAGATGTCAAGCACAGCCTATGTGATGGGCTCAGTTTTTATTGATGCTGGCTCTGACTTCCACACAGTTGTCTGGGCTGTTTTAAATCGTTTGATTTTTATTTATATGTGCATTTCCAAGAACTGCACCAATGTAAATAGTTATATTGTTAACTTCTTAGGAATATTAGTAACTACTCTCAGTCATATGACATTGGTAATACTTTTAGCCATAGTGTGTGCCTGTAAATTTCTTTGAAATCCTCTGATGAATATAAGCAATAACCTTACAGAAAATTTTGAAGGGTTTATGCAGCACTGGATTTTATGATCTGGCATATGCAACATATAGTTGTTAAGATGTAAAGGGACTTAGGTTCAGCTGAACACATACATGTTGACATCTCTGTTTGTTATCTGGAACCACTATGTGATCACTGGAAATCTAGTCAATATACTGTCATTGGAATTTACACTGTCCCTGATCTGATCAAACAGTTTGTCAACAGCCTTCAGTTTAATACTAAATTCTAATCGACACATTTAGATCAGATTACTATGTTTATAAAAGTTTATATAACTCGTTCAGGTATGGAAGCCCGCACTGCAGATATTTAAATATATGAATACAGTCCCTTCTTCCTGACCTAGGATATTTTGATTTCAATACATTGTCCAGTAATCTTTGGAGCCAAGAAGTCTAGCTGGTTTCCTTTTTTCAACTTCCAGTTTCTCTTTCAGTTTTGGATAGCAAAACATACACTTCTGCAAAAGACAATCAGTTCCAGCTATCTCATAACAGGGCCTTTTTAATATACAGCTGTCTATGTTTTATGTACCCATCCAAACATATTGATAGCAACCAACAGCATTTACATAATACACCATTATAAGTAGCTAGGCTGTAAGCAAATTTGCCACATAGAAATGGTTGCCAAGACACCAGTACTGTAGCACGAAGCTTGGGCAGATTTTATACACTTAGATCCAAAAACTCAATTCAGGAAACCTTTCTCCAGAGGCTTGTTGCATAGTCCCATCTTGACTAGCACTGTCTCTTAGACAGACAAAAGACAGACACAATATTGGTCAGATGCTTAGACTTCCTCTTCTACATAGCTTTGCTACACATTTTAGAAGCACCTTACTGGTATTGCACATGAGTGACACTTGCCACAGAAGATTCTCTGCTTCTTGCTTTACTGCTGAAAGAGGAGGTTTTCATGTTGTTTTGTTGTTCAGTTATTTATTGAATGTTTTCTGTATTTCATCTGCCTTACCAAAGGCAGTTATGTGACACATCATTATGAATTGTACTGATGTTTGAGATGGCTTTGAGTCCACCATGACCACAGTCTGACCTAGTAACAGTTCTACTTCCAACACATCCAAGTTTCCCTCTTGCTGTGGATAATTTAACTCTAGCAGAGAAAAGAAACCTTTGACTACCCTCATTCTGAAGTTTTAGGTGATTTTTTTGGGTAGCAGGCTCAGATTACTGAGCATCTTGAAATCAAAGACTGGGCCTGCCAAAGTGGTTAGCATTTTATGGGAATCTAATGTAGAGTGGAAATTCACTTGTGCTAGTGGCAGCACACTGTTCCCGGTATTGTTGTTGATGAGTCAGGTTGCTACAGCTATACCAGTAGTGTGATGCCCATACAGTTATTGTTCATCAACAACTCCCACAGACAGAAGGCGATACGAAGATCCCAGTAATTCAGCACTACCCCAAGAAGTCTTTCATTCCTTCCACTCCTTGTCCTCTATGCAGACATNATAATATTATATTTATATAAATATTATATAATAAAAATTACATTACTAGTACCCCTTCATCCACTGTGAGGCAGCTCCAAATTTTCCCAAACTCTGAAATCTTTAGGCATTATTCATAATAAATACAGAAGGCTGAAATCTGAACCTCAGGCTCACCATGGTAATGCAGGGCAAATCCATCAGCCCAGCATTAATGGCTGGAGGCTGGCAATGCTGTAGAATACATTACAGAGGAACCTGCTGTCCAACCTAGTTTGAAAAGAAAATCACGTTTCCCAAAAATTTGCTGTTTGACTGATTAAACCCAGTTGATTTTAAACAGCTACTACAACCTTCCACCTGACTGGCACTGCGTGCTCCGCACTTAAAGTGTTATATCCCAGGAAAATCACTGCCTGTTTATTCCTAGCTATCTAGCTTCATTTTCATAATCATACTCCCGTTCCTCTCCAGATTTAACAATATATAGCCTAGCAGGTTTGAATGAGACATATGCCTCCCAGCAATAACTTCCATAGAGACTGTATTTCCTAACTTTAGTATGCCAGAATTTTCCTTATATACCGATCACTTGCAGTGATTCTACCCATGAGGGAATCTCCCATAAACAATTTTGCATGTCCAGATGTAGGATGCCATGTGACAGATGAATTAGTCTTGGACATCATTTCAGCAAAGCGGTTTAGCTTCACAATTTTATACTTTGGTAGTTGCTATGTACAACACCTACCCTCCCCCCCAAAAAA
>VXAU01001242.1:185024-200356 GCA_013399695.1 Formicarius rufipectus | reverse complement strand
AAAAAAAAAAATTAAAAAAGCAAGCTTCCTATGTATATTCTGGTTTAGGAAAGAAATATAAAGGGAAGTGAATAATATAACTGTTGTTGTTGTCTTCTTTTGTGCTATACTCCAAGAGCTGCAGACATTGCTCAAAAGTTGCGACCTTCAGATCTCAAGAATCTTAATTTCATCACTGAAAAGTAGTGCCAGAAGCAAATTACTCTACTACCATTCAGTAGGAAATGAGAACATGCAAAATTCAATATAGTTTTGAGAGTTAGAAATATTTAGCTATTTTAAGGGGTGAATGCCTTGTCTTAAAAAATGTTCCATAAATTGTACATCAATCAGCACTATTAAGTCAAGCACAAGAAAATAAAACAGGACAGAATCAAAACACTGTCTTTGTAGGACTGCCACATTGATAAGAAAATGTAATAATTAGGAAGTTTAATGACATGGCCTGTCATCAGAAAATTTTTCAGCACTCTTTTTTCAACCACAGATCTGGCCTAGTAGGAAGTGAACAAGTTCAAAGCTTCTGCATTACTAGCAGCTTATCCTTTAGTTTGACTTTTTCACTTTATATTCTAAAAATATTTGTATTTCACTTTATATTCTAAAATTGTTTATAAAAATAAAGATCTCAAGAGGGAAGATATATTGCTTAAAATGAGTAGAGTTATAATATGGGTTTATTTGTATCTTTAAGAGCATATCAAATGAGGGGGAAACAGGAACAACCAAAAGGCAGTGCAGCTTCCAAGAAATTTAGAGAACAGTATACAAACTGAAACAGCTCAGAGAACTAAATAACATGGAGGAGAGAAAGCTTAGTAATGGAAAAGCACAGAGGACAAATGCCTTCCAGTACCTGAAGGGAGCTTATAAGAAAAATGGAGAGGGGCTTTTTACAGGAGCATGTAGTGACAGAAGAAGTGGGAATGGATTCAAACTAAAAAGGAGTAAGTTTAGATTAGTTGTTAGGTAAAAAAATCTTTACTCTGATGGTGGTGAGGCACTGGACCTGGTTGCCCAGAGAAGAATTGGATACCCCATCCCTAGAGGTGTTCAAGGCTAGGTAGAATGGAGCTCTGAGGAACCTGGTATAGGGGTTGGAACTAGATTTTTAAGGTCCCTTTGAACCTAGTCCATTCTATGATTCCATGAAATACATTCCAATCTTATTGTGACCGAGATGAACAGAGCAGATGAGAGGCAGGTGTAGTAGAACAGACTAAAATTAGAGGCAAGAAGGATATGCATTTTTGATAATTAAATCCTAAGCTAACGTTATTCACCTAAGAGAATGAAGTATATCAAAATGCAAACTATAATGGATAATTACCACAATTACTAACTATAAAACACCGAGCTACTGCAAAATGTCAGTGCTAGATTCTCAAAGGTAGTTGGCCCTTGAAACTGTAATCAAGCATTGTAAAACATCAACATTTTAGGACTTTTTTTGTCTTATAAAATCCATAGAAACACAGATGGTTGTGCCACCCATCTGGCAAAGGGGAGAGCTGAGTTCCAGTGTCTGTATAATTTCAGTGAATATACACATAAGATTAACTGAAGCAAAATATTTTCCCATTTCCCCTGTAGCTTTGTAATTCTGAAGCAGTAATATGTCCTCCTCTTTTCACTTCCAGATTTTCTGTCACTTATTTTTCTATATGAAGTGGTACAATTTAAAGGGAAGAAAAAAAAAAAAAAGGAGATTATTCACTCCATGATATTTAATTTACTAATATTCAGTCCATTAGTGTAGGATGTGGAGTTTCAAACATTTTCAGGTAGAGAGAAAATTAATCTCAGTCTCCCATCTCTAGAGTGACTAAGTCACTGAATAAAAGAGTGTAAGGTAAGACATTTTTCTTGGCACAGGGATCCCTGTGCTTGTTGTATTCCAAAAATGTCTTGCCTTAGACACTAAAGGGCAGATAGGTGGAGGAACACCTGTATTTCAGGTTCCAGCACCATTCACTCTCCATCCAATGAACTGCTAGGCATGATTAACAGGAGACATAGTTTCCTAGAAAACTTCATTAAGGAAAATTTAAGTATCTCATTCAAGAGAATAGAAGTTGGGAGGGTCAGTGCGGTTTTGGATATAAACGAAGACCTCCTGATCATTTAAGGTTAAAAAAAATCTGCCTCTTTTTTTTTTTTAATCTTAAAACCTTGCTCCATGCTCTTTACAATAGGCAGCAGGTGGCCATATAATGCTCTTATATAACAGATAACCTCTCTAGTATACTCAGACCAACTGTTTGAGATTCAACAAGGCAAAGTTTCAGGTCCTGCACTGCAGTCACAACAACTCCATGCAGTCCTGCAGGCTGAGGACAGAGAGGCTGGAAAGTTGACTGGTGGCAACAAAGCTGATGAAGGGTCTGCAGCACAAGTCTTATGAAGAGCAGCTGAGGAAGTTGGAGGTGTTTAACCTTGAGAAGAAGAGGCTCAGGGGAGAGTTTCTGTCCCCACAACTATTCCAAAGGACATTATAGCAAGGTGGGTTTCAGTCTCTTTTCCCAAGTAACAAGCAGTAGGACAAGAGTAAATTACCTCAAATTGTGCCAGGGGAGGTTTAAATTGGTTATTAGAAAAAATGTCTTCATGGATTGTCAACCCTTGGAGCAGGCTGTGCAGGCAAGTGATTGAGTCACCATCCCTGGAGGTATTTAAAAGACGGGTAGATGTGGTGCTCAGGGACATGGTTTAGTCATGGACTTGGCAGTGCTGGGTTAATGGTTGGACTTGATGATTGTTAAGGTCCTTTCCAACCTAAATTATTCTATGATTCTACGTGTTCTATATATCTCAAAGTGATATACAGTTTTTTATCCCTTTATGTCTTGTGAAATGACTGAAGCCATTTTTCAAGCTACATCATCTAATGTGAAAAAATTAATGAAATAAACCTCTGCCTCATAAAGTCCAAATAGTTGCAGCTTTCTGTGTGTAGATTCTCTGCTAGTATAGTTAATACAAGATTAGAAGAGGCTCCACTGCAAAGAAAGAAAAAAAACACATGTCCTTTGATCTTGTAGGATAATAGGCTGCAGTGTTCCCAGGTTACTGTCAGAAAGCAATCTCCAAGAGGCCAGCTAGCTGGAGCAAAAAATAGGTTTCTGTAAAACTAAAGTTAGGGGAAAAGTTGGAGTCCTTTGAATTCAATCACTTTTCAAGGCGTTCATCTCAATGGCATCCAAATACAAAGGTGAGAGGTGTGAAATAAAAAAATGGAATAGAGCAGAATAGTTAGTCATTAGAAGGTCACAGAGTAAGGCAGCTTTTTCTGGAACACATTAGCTTCAGTGATAAGCAAACCTTAAAAGTTCAAAAATCAACTTCAGATGGACAATCCAAAGTTCAGTTATTTTCCCAAACTTTTAGACTATACTCTTCCATGGAACAATAAAGCAGAGCATGTTCCACTGTTTTACATGGTGGAAATGAGACTAACAGGGAACAGGTATTTGCCTTCTAATTTCAGTAGCATTACACCAGTGATTTATCTGTCTTATCATCCAGAACATCTGCTAAGAACTGACTTTCAACCAAAAGCAACACTTTGGTTTAAAAACATGATAGAACTTTCTGCCACTGGAAAGTATTACTAATTCTATTTCCAGCTCAAATTTGAAACAGCAAATTCACAGAAGGCAGTGAAAATGGACTTTATCAGATATATATTTATTTACCCAGCTTTTTTTCAAAACCTTGCAGCAGGGGAGAAGACACAAGGCAGAACCATACTTTATCCAAACCACTTTATTTCCTCATTAAGTTACATTTTCCACCAAAAGGAAATAGGTCCTGTCTCCCTCTTTTATTACTGTAATAGGAATATCAGATTAGAAGTGCAACAAAGCTGCTAATACTAGTCCTGGAAGCTGACTGAGGGTCAGCTGAACAAGGTCTGATTCAATAGCCCCTACCTTCAGGAGAGCACTGAATCTCATCTTTGCTGCATCCTTAGACCACAATATCTGGTCCTATAGTGCTTGCAACGGTGGACTCAAGGCTGTGACGAAGAACAAGTTCACTGGATAGTCACACCTACAGGTCTCCAAGGAACCTCCAGGGCCTCCACATGCTACAGGAGCACACATGGACACATCTCACAAGCAAATGGGCACCACCTCTCCCTACTCAGCCCATTTCCTTATGCCATTTCAGACTTTCTTGTAGCAACCTCATGTGATTTCCAGGTGAGTAGGACAGGCTCTGGACTGTTCTTCTAGAGTTCCAATGTTCTGCTTGCTATAAAAGCACATGAATTTTGTGGCAGCTGATTACCATAGGCATAAAATGTGCTTGAAGTTAAGCATTTGCTTAATTGCTTTCTTGAATTAAGAATCAATCTGTCCTCCCAACACTGATTATAGCCCAGATCTTGCAGCGCACACTGACTCATGTCTTTGGCTTCATGGAGGTTTATTGAAGAATCAGTGCTGATTTCCAACATTTCTGAAATGTTTAGGTAGATGAGTGTAGAAATCAATCAATGTATGCCCTCTGCCACTATAAATCTTAGCTGCTATCAACATTGAGTGCCAAAAGATGTGAATAAAATATTTCACTCCCCAAAACAAAATTGAATGCCTTTGAATGGAGAGGTCAAGAGCGGTGGGATGTATATGGTATGTGTATGTTCATAAATCATTGATAATTAGATTACTTCTCTGTATTGATCACATTGCACTTTCCTAGCAGGTAGATTATCTAAGAAAATAATCACTAAATTAACTTGAAGATACCAACCTTCAAGCAAGATTAATGATATATAAATTACTTTATGAAGGAAGCAAGCATCCAATAAATTAGAAAACGCACACTACCATCAAAGCAAATTGTTAAGTATCTTCAGCAATCACCTTACTGAGAAGTTGACAAATGGTTTTCACATTCTTTCCATCAAATCATAAGTACTTTCTTGTCACCCACTTCATTGTATAAGCAAATATCTGCTGAGTTCCCATACGCATGCTATTGACACAGAATTTATTTCAGGGACAAAGTGCTTGCATTCACACATGTACAGGTGCATATACAGCAAAAAAAGGTTCAAAATAATTGAGATTCCTTTTGTTAGACCTTAAATTAAGACTTATTTGCATGTGTTTAGATGGTTTTTACCAAAATGAAAAACAAATGATCATTCAGAAGCAAGAGTCATCTTGAAGTTAAAAATACAGTGTCAGACCCTGACTAACAGTGTGCTCTGCCCCTTCCAGAAACACGCCTGATGATGGGGGTCTGGGAGTAAGTGTCTCCTTCCTACATCATCCTTCCCATACTGTCATCTTCTTAGGACTACAGGAAATAAACATTTATGGATGGTCTTCCTGATTGTTTTTCCTAGGGATATCACTAGGAAAATTTACATTTTACATTTGCATTTCTCATTTACATTTATGTACTGCATGATTTTCCATTAGCATCATCAAAAATACTTATGAAAACTAGCTCACTTCCACCTCTTTCTCAAGTTTTTAGCCTTTAGCATCCACTATAGTTACATTTTGCCTTTAAAGGCTTCTTTATGTAGTTCTAGGTGATTGACTGTAATTGATTACACTTCATAGTACTGTCACAGGATGACAGGGTGAATGGAGATTGTAATTAGCACTGTTTCTGAAAACATTAATCAAATATTAACCAGCCTTCACTACCTCCTCAAAAAGGAAAGATGTTTCACATTCTCTTTGTGGGAAACAGAGCCACAGAGAATGTGACTTGCCTGCAGTCAAAAAGTGAGTCATTCATAGAAGTGCAGAGCATCATGGTGTCAGGCAGCATGATTGACACTGAGCTGTGGTCTCATGGAGAAGGGATGGGCCTGGGCATATATGGGCAGCTAAGAGAAACAGGGCCCTGAGACTTAACTTCACCATTGAAGGAGCACACTTTCTGCTCCTGACAAATAATGAAATTATCAGGAAGAGTAATTTTGGCTCCTTGGAGATACGGCATTCTTCACAGGCATTCATACCTGCTATGCCACAGATCACAGCCATTCCCTAGTGTCATCAGCAGCAAGAAACCTGGCTTTGCAGAGCTCTGTCATAGAAAAGTGAAGCAATGGGTCTATTCTGGTTCCCCCATTCAGTTACCTGCTTCACTTGGGTCCTGAGCCAGCCCTGATAGGTATCAAATAGAGACAAAAGGGACCATGATCCCATCTGAAATTTTGAAAAGGGGTTGAGAACTCCCACCAGAGCAAATAACACTGTGAACAGCACAAAATTTAGGAGGAATGACTGACAAACTGGCTTGGTGGGAAAGGTTCCCAGAGGCATAGTTCATATAAACTGTACTTGCAAAGGCTCAATCTGGATGGTATTTCCATTGTCTGACATATTTTGCAAAGATGTTTTGTGGGAATGGATTAAGAATATAACTGATAACACCTTGAAATGATGCAGAATGTAACTGATAAGACCTTGAACTGATGCTTTAGTATTGTGTAAAATGTATGTTTACCTTTGCCATGTATTGCCCCCCTCCGGAATCCATGTTTTCCCCTTCCCAGAATCCATTTGTACCACTTCCCCAAAACCATGTGCCTTTCCCAAAGAGTCCTTTCGGCGCTCCAAGACCACCCCTCATGGAACAAGAGGGGCGTGACCCACCTTTCTGCCTGAAACCTTTCCCCGCCTATATGTTAATCCCCTCATCTCTGTTGGCCCAAAGCCACACAATACCTTTTTCCCCCATTGGAGAATCTGAACCCCCTCCAAGGGACTATAAAAAGTCCCTGCTTCCTGAATAAACTCTCTCTCTCTGCTCGGACCTTCTCCAAGCTGCTGTGGTGTCTTTGTCCTTTGCCCAGGGCTCTGGCACCATGTGGCCGGGGGGGGAACCAGGGGAGAGCACCCCCGCACCCTCTCCTAGATGCATGGACTAAAATCCTAGCCTAGGAGCCTAAATTCATATCGTTGCAACCATCCCACCACCCAACACACCAACGAGGCTCATCACCCCACATATCCAACCTGGATAATGTTTCATGCTTTTTACACAGTTAATGTAAATAAATTCTTTGTTACATTAAGTCATGAAGATGAGCTTTCTGAGGCAAGAAGATTTGAACAATATAGCTGAAGTTTTCTGTTGAAGGTTCTGTGTGACCAGAAATTATTTAATCAAACCTTGATGACACATCTTTAAAATTCAGAGATCATGCAACTCAGTAAGGGTGCACTGAAAGGAACTTAAAACCTAGAAGCATGGTGGAAGACAAAAACAAACTCCTCCCCAGCAACAGCAACACATGTACAGTCATTTTACAGGTCTGGACACTTTTGTGTGACAAACAGGAAGAAGCAGCATTTTTACCAAAATATATCAAAATATAAACATTAAAGATATATAAAGAATTTTGATAAGCAGATGCAACACATTGTTGCTTCACCGTTATGAAGATAACATAGAAGCAGAGTTCCATATTCGAGCTTTGATATATTACCTAGTCTTGTACAGAATACACATTTTCAAAAATAATGTCTTACTTCTGCATGGAATGCTATTACAGCCTGCAACGTTATTTCTGAGTATAACCATTATGGGTGGCATTTTCATTTAGCAAAGACCATTTGCAAAGGGGTCACAAAGAGGAAGGTACAAAAAAAGTCACACATTGCAAAGGGAGGGAATGGAGGACGGGAAAAAATGGACCAGTTTTCATCATTATGACTGAATGAACAATGGGTGCAATTGCCCACACTTGGGCAGATTCAATCAGTACACTGCACACTTTTACAACCACTATTCTGCCAAGTCCAGGCATTTGCAGGAATAATTTGTTGTATTGCCTTCTTACTAGGTTTTGTGTGCTGTTTCTCAAGATGCTTACCATTTCTGTGGACAGCAGCTGTATCCACCTACTTCTGCAAAGTCAGAGTGCCAGGGCCTTAAAATTGCCCTTCTTAAGTGGCAGTCCCCAGAGCACAGTGAATTTGTAGCCAATTTACAACATGCTTAATCTGTGAATCATCAAAACGTCAAGGGGGGGAAAAGATTTAAAAAAAAAAAATAAAAAAAGGAAATGGAGACGGTGAAGATATGAAAAAAGTGAATTATCCCCCAGTTAGCACATATGCTGGTATGACAGGCACAGCCCTCAGATGGATTCCAAACAAGAATATCACATTGCAAATAGCAAGTCTTGTTTCATTGCCCATTGTTTTCTCCAAAACAACTGATGAAGAGCTAGAAGAGCTGGAACAAAAATGGAAACTGGTGGTGCAGTGGCATGCTAGCCACATAGTCTCATGACCCATATACATTCCACAGTGCAATAGGCAATGACAGAATGAAATAAGGGCAGTCAGACACAATTCTACTTGGGTCAGACACACACTACTGAAGCAGAGCCATCTACTGACACAGAAATTGAACAAGACATTGAAGCTCAGCTGTCACTTTGTGAATGGTAATGTCACACTCCAAGTGTTCAAAGCTCAAACGATATTTGCTAACACCAAAGTCAAAAAGGACCACTTTTAGACACAACCCCTGAAAATATAGCTGGGAAATACACATTCATATGGTTGCATCCTGGCATAGACCCTGGGTTACAGAACCAGCAGCTGGGCAGATGACTGCAAATAAAAGGCTTGAGCCTTAAAACACATGTGCTGCATCAATCACTTTTTACATATGATGAAGTTGGTCTCTTTATGATCCTGGATGGCATAGATGAACATAATGGATCAAAGCAGTGGTCAACATGTTACCTGCATTTATCATCTCTTCATCTTCCCAGCAAAACCCTTATTCATCTATTGTTGGGGCAGGGAGTGGTAAAAAATTCTGCCCCCTTGGAAGAGGGTAGGAATATTGAGTCATTTCTCACGATAGTGTAAGGCCCTATATAAGAAACATGAGAAATAAGCCAGAAAGGCACATGATGACCCAAATGTGATTCTGTGACAGTCCATACAATTCTACTGACCACTGTGGGTGCTGCTTCTGACTCATTATTTAATGCTGAGCCACTTTGAGACTTCAAATGCAGTTATAATGGCTAAGTAAAACATTCCCCTATGAAAAAACTAGTTAAAGGGGTTATGTCCCTTTGGTCTTGCCTCAAAGAGGTATAATGCATACTGTATATCCTTGGACTTCATGGCATCATTTGGCACCTTCCAGAATGACTTTCATCTATAAGCACCCACAGGGCCCTTAACAGTTACATGCCCACACTTCTCCAAATCCAGCAAATTCCGACTGGGAAATTGCCAGGACCAAATTTACTACTGTCTGCCGGTTTTGTCTCATTACCTATCATGTATAATCTCTGCTGTGAGCTAGCAATAAGTGATCTTCCTTATTACCATTGCAATGTTCACATAATTAAATTGTTCTCAAATTGTAGGCTATAACACCTTACAGATTTAGATGGAATTGTCGTGACAATTCAGAAATGCTTATTCTCTCTAACCAGTTTATAGGAAGAGACACATCCAAATTGTATGCGGAAAAAAATGCTCTAATTCATTAGAAGTCATGTCATAACTGAGTATCTTGATTGAACTGCTCATCAAAGTCAGAAGTCTTAGGAAATCTTTGGGAATATATTTATCACCCCTGACAAAAGGGCTATCCAAGGAAACATGGAGCTTGAGACAGAAGATAAGTTTTGGAAAGAAATTGACCCCTATTCTCACAAGTTATGACAATTACCTATTTTTCTCTACCACGTGAACTTAACAGAGAAGAGCTAAAACAGCTTCAGTCTCAGTTAATTATGAAATTCATATTCTCTTGTAATTTTTCATATCTAGTACCTAATTTATTTTCTTTACATTTCACTAGAATAAACAGATATTTCTAATACTTCATTGTAATTTACTCATTGTAAAGCAGAAATTCATGTTAGTGGGACAAATATCACATTTTCCCAGGGGAGCATAAAACACATCAATGTGTAAATATATATTACATATATTACTCATGGAGTAAAATACACTTTACCCAGCTAGGGACAGTCTGGAACAGGGTCCTTCAAAACTGTATGGATTTGGAGGTAGACCACTGCTCCACTGCAACAGCAAAAAGGCCTTCTGTGGAAAAAGCCCTTTCATTAGCAGCAAGACAAGACTTGCTGCTAGACACAGACAAGATCTGAGCTTCAGAGCTCTGCAAAGCTGTGACACAAAATGTTTCCTATTCCTTTTCTCTTTGCTATTTATACAACAAAAGTATGGTGGAGGCAGGAACGTCGTTCTACAACAGCATCAGAAGAGACTTTGGATAAAAAAAGTAGTAAAGGGACAAGCTATGCCTTTAGGCATTACACATAAAAAATACAACAATAAATACATCAAGGAGGGGAAAACAGAAAATCTTCTTCATCTTCAAATTTTTGCAGACAAACTAGCTATCCAATACAGGATTTTTAATGATTAATGAAGTGGACAGGATTGCCTTTCCAAAGCTGCTCTGAGTACTAAATCAGAAATGACCTTTAACACTTCCAGCTGAGGGTGGTTTATCTCACTTCAGTTAGTATCTATCATAATTTTTTTATAAAAATTTGGTCTATTTACTTCTACTAATATTTGTTACTCCCCTGGGGATGGTTCAGGACCCCCCTATCAAGACCTCCCCTATAAAGAAACAGCGATCTGGCTGAGAGCAACTGTTCTGTGCACTCCCCCCATTGCTGCCTTTGCTAAGATCCAGGAGAGAAGAAGGAATGAGGTCAGGTTTGCTAACCTTTCCCCAGCTCTCAACAGGACCAGAGACACCTAGCTCTTCCTTGGATCTATCCTCAGCTTTAAAGCTTCAGGTTCTAGGAGGAAATACATTTGAGATTTTATGGTATATTAAAAATGCTACTTTTAAACTATCTTTTTATCCCAAAAGCAGAGAAGTATAAAGGGTAAGGAACTAATTTAATGTATAATACAAAACTAAAAGGACCAGACTTTTTAAAATAAGCTTTCTCAATCAGCTTTCCCTCATATAAGCCCCTTTCTGTGTAATCTCTCCAATGCAATTCCTTCCATGCAAATCAAAGTGCCTTTTAGGATGAGGAAGTCAGGCCAAGCGAATAAAAGATCCTCCTCTAGCTTTTGCACAGGATTAATCAAGAAAAGATGGGATAGAATAAAAAAAAAGGCAAAAAAAACCCAACAGAATTCTGTTCCCATCTGCTTTCACAAGGCAACTAACACTCCCACGCTTTCTTCAAGAAGGGTAAACATATAGGCAGACATTAAAAGCACTGGATATATGTATATGCTTAATATAAAAGAAAAGTGAGAGAAAAAATTAAAGGAGTGCATTCAGAAGTAGAATTTTTGTCATTGTCATAATACCTAACTTTTTAAGCACTCTTTTATTTTGGGTCTTGAAAACAAAAATCCTTTCATAATGTGGTGAAAGTGGGGACAGGCATTCAGAGAGAAAGAAGGAGGTTTGCGGTTTGGACTTTTATCACCATAATAGAGCTCACATGCATCACTTTGTATACTCCAAAATCCCTGATACTCACAGAACTGAAGAAAATAAAAGATGTGAAATACCTGTGGTGATGTATGCCAGTAGTTATTAGATAATCCAAGCCCTTAGTTGGTGCTTGAAACCACTCCTACCAACTTCAAAAACAAGGAGCTTGCTTTCAGTCTCCCTGACTCATTCGGCTCTCGTACTGCATATTGAAGTGTCTCCTTTTAGGGAGACTATGCAGATATCATAAGAGCAGATGAGAAGAACTATCTCTTAGTATTAACTCCATAAAAAGACAAAATAGTCTTTCATGGTACATAATGAGAATTATAATGACAACAATTAAGAAGAGTATTTTCTAATTTTAAAACTTAAGCTTCATTAAAATGAAAAAGTTTGATTTTAGAGCTGAAAAAAAATGAACCCAAGGCAAAAAAAAAAAGGCAAAAAACCCACCGAAACAAAACCAAACAAACAAAAAACACACACAAAAAAAAACCCAAACAAAAACAAAACAAAAAAAAAAAAAAATTCAGTTCATTAAGGTCAAAGATATTCCTGGGCTCTTGTCTGCAGTGTTAATTTTTTCCAGTAGTGATACTTCTGGTACAGATGCTGCTTTGGCCAGTTTCATAATGATATATTTGTATAGTTTTATTTAGCTATATATTATCATCACATATGTTTATGTTTGGAGCAGGATTGACTTTTGCATACTCATCAGCATAATTTTTTATTGTATTACTTTGTGCTCATTGAATATCTTTTACTAAGGACATAAGCCACATCTTACAGACACAAAATGATACATACAGGAGAAGAAAGAACAAGCACTTAACCCATAGAGTAGTGACAGACTTTGTGCAAAGTACCTTAAGCACAGTACTAGACAACAAGATTAAATTTAGCAATTGTTCATAATAGAGGAAATGTTGTAGCAAATCTAGGAATAAAAGCCATATTTCTTACCTTCCATGTAGGCTGTTAACAAGGTTGCAATAACTTATATTTACTGTAATTAAATCTTGTTATCTCCTGCAATTTCAACTCAGCAAGGTATCCAGCTATTCACAGCTTATTTGCACCTTTTCAGGAAAGAAAATATCGCAGATATATAATTAGCCACAATGACCTACATAGATGACATCTGCAAGGCTGCAACTGAATCCCAGTCTTGGAAGTGTTGGCATCCCATAGCAGGAATAGCTGCTTCGTAGGAACCCAAGCATTTCACATGTTACTGCCTTCCACTTTTGCTTGGCTTTCTCTTTATTTCTGCTCCTTATGCTATGGAATTGCTGTGCATACAAGAATGAATCAGGTGGGTCTGCAGGGAGGTCTGGGCACCAGTATACCTCCTTTCTTATAACATTTTGCTCAGGTGTCATCACTTTGTCCCACTTAGGGTTTAATCATGCAACTGCTCAGTGTAATACCTTTTCATTATGAATTCACTCACAGAAAGGGATGCAGTAAGAATCCTTTCTTGTAAGAAAATACTATATTCTCTGAACATAAAGAACACACCATTTTAAAAGGAATGTTGTCTCCATATGAAGAAGATGAGATGTAATACTTTGTGTTACTGAAGTAAAAGGAACCATCAAGATAGACTTTTAGACTCCTTTCCACATGAAGGCCAGAATTTTACCCACTAGCCCCTGCATGAAGCAGCATGGCTTGTGATTGACCTCAGATGTATCATTCAACAGCTCATTTTATTTTTTCTGAACAATTTATGAGATGGAAAATAAATAACTTTTGAAAGGTTTGGCTAACCTACACCCATCTTTGTGAGAGTCTCACTTGGCAGGTACAGAGGAAGAGTTTCTTACCTTGTGTTCATCAATAATCATTTAACCTCTGTTGATTTGTACACTCAGTAAGACAAAGCCTGGACTCCTCCCAGACATTTGTTCTAAGACATAAAGCACAAATGCTCTGACAGTTATCTGAGTCCAACGAACGGACACTGGTATATGCAAGTTCATTGTTCTCCACACTCTGATTTCTAGTCTTGGTGGCAATCCTGTCTTATCTCTTTATTGTGACTAGTACATGTCTTATGCCTCAAACATTAAGTTTCATGAATTTCTTCCTCAGATGTTTTCTCTCTTTCCCTTTTCATTTTCCAAGCACCTAGATCTTTCCTTTAAAATAGCTGCTTCATTCACACTTCTTTAACAGTCTGTTCCTGAGGGCTCAAAAGTCTACTCTCTTCAACACCTTATTTTTAAATTTCCTTTCCTCCAATAGATTATCTTCTACTCCAACTCCAACCTATTTTCCAGCTAGTACTCAAGAGAGAAATCTCATTGCTTCTAAAAATTCAGATCATGTTCTCCTTATCCCTCTCTGGGTTTAGCTCTGGCTGGTCATGAAAACAATTCTTCTGCAAGTATTTAATAATCTGTCTTTCAACTTAGATTAGTTTTCAACATGATGGACAGTTCCATTCTATTAAATCACTCTTCAGCAGTGTCATCATTTCCATTTCCTTCCAGAACAATTTCTCATTCTCTTACTCTTTCCCATTCTCTGCCGCTCCCTCTGTCTTTCTTCTCTTTCCACATTAATTCTTTCTGTGCAGCTTTAGTAGTGTTTCTTAATATTTATTATCAAGTTGTTTACCTGTTCCTTTTCTCATTTCTTTCATTTTTTAACAGTGAATGTCATAAAATTCCCAGAGGATGTGACTAGTTTTGGAAAACGAGTCCTTTATTAACCACGTCTCCTTTTATCCTTATAACTTGGTGAATGATACTGAACAGGATAGCAAAAACTTCAGACACCTACCCAGTTTAAAAACTACCCAAAACTAGCATTCAACAGTCTTGAGTGCTTTTTCCTCCAGTACAATCACTGTGAAACTTTAAATGCATTTTTGGCATCCCTCCGCAAGGCTTTTCATTAAACAGCAGACAAACATTCTTCTCCAAAGCAGCCTGCAACATTTCCAGCTCCTCACACTATTTTAATTGACAGACTCACAGAGCTTATAAGAGTCTTCATTAGACCTTTCTAATCTTCTACTGTCAGTATAAAGCAGATATTATCCATTGCATTACTGTTCTTTGACTGCCTGTTCTTCATCCTTTGCACATCTCTAATTACTTCCCTGTCTATTCTGTCCATCTAACTTTGTTGGTATTAACTTCATCTAATTTAAACAGTTGTCTGAAGGACTTTAATGGGCAGCTGGACAAGATGATCTTCACACTTCCAGCTGCTCTCCATGACATATATTCTACAGGTTTCTTCTCTTCACTTCCATCACAACCTTGATATCAGGGTTGATTCTGAAGTTTTCTCCTCCTGTGGCCAATCTGCTTCTGTGCTATTCTCTGCATCACCCCACTGGTTTCTGATAACATTTCCTTCCATAACTTTGTGTCCTCTCATCTGACTAACTGAGTCTTCCTCTCCTGATTTCATCAAATCCCAACTCCATTTTACTGTCTATGGTTTTTCCTTTACAAAACTTCCTCTTCAGAAGTTTTAATTCCTTTCTTGCTCATATTGGAATCCAGTACAGAGTCAGGGAGCAGTCAGTTTAGAAACTGTTTCAGTAGAAGTTTTTTCCATGGCAAGAAGATAATTAATAAAAACCAATTTCTCACTGCAATAATTTAGTGCCACAATGAAATTTCCATCAAGGAAACATACTGCAAATCCAGCACAGAATTTCTGTTTGAAAGTAGCAGCACAGAGGACTTCAGTGTGGTCAGTTATTCCATAGAAAAAACTGTTCAAATCTCGACAATTTCTGATTTTTTTTTAAACCTTAAGTTTTGGTGTATACATAAGAGTCACTCCATTCCCATCCAGCCAAATTCCCTTCCCTTCCCTTCCCTTCCCTTCCCTTCCCTTCCCTTCCC
>VXAU01001242.1:160272-184011 GCA_013399695.1 Formicarius rufipectus | reverse complement strand
TTTTTTTTTTTCCCCAATCCTCTGTTTTCATAGCTACTTGCACATTTACAGCCAGCTCTGCCTGGTTCTTGGAAGATTTTGTAAATTACTCTCAATTTAATTTCTTCCCTTCTAAATCTCAACTTCCTTGCTCTCATTGGATTTCAGATTAAAAGAACCCATAAGACAAGGACTTGTGTTCCTGACAATTCTACCAATCCTCTCACCTATCTGCTCTGCTCTTGATCAGTCCTGTATTACTGATTGTTCTTTTTTCCACAGCAATTAAGCTGCACCCTAAACATAAGGGCATAGAAGACTACAGACAATGTTGGTATGTGTTTGCTCAACAGCATTAGTTATATAATCTGGTTTGTGTCCTAGAACTGTTTGGTCCTCAAAAATAAGGTGAGGAAGCTGTTGTTGTAATTTAATATCTTCTGTTATGATGCTTTTTGGAGCACAGACCAATCCCTTCTGACCCTGACTGTATTAGGATTTAAAAAACAAAAACAAAAACAAAACAAAACCCCAAACAACAACAACAACAACAAAGGCACAAAAAACCAAACCATAAAAAAAAAAAGGAAAAAAGCAACCAAATACTATAGTCTTGATTCCAGTTATATTCATTCTCTGCTCAGCTGAACTCCCATTAACCTTAGTGACATTTTGCCTAAGTTAGCACTGAGTAAAACAAAATTGTTCTCTAAATGTGGTGCAGTATTGGTGCAGATACATAACACTGTGTATTGAAATATGAATACAAAACCTAGGTATTGCAGTGCCTCTCACCCTTTGATCACCATGCTGCTTCTGACTAACTGTTTTTGTTGTGACAATTTTTTTCCCTTAAGGGCACTCAAAACTATTTTGAAACTCAGTGTAGTGAGACATATAGGCCAGAAGAGTAGATGCCTAGCCTGATACGTCTGAATACAAGATGATATAATTCTTCAGATTAAACTTTTGGATATAGTTTTTGTCAAATCTGAATGTGACACATAAACAGACTTTCACCAGATCTCCACTCTTCAGAAGCTTCCGTATTTCACAGCTTGGAAAACCAAGTTTTCAAGAAAAAACTTGTCTGTGCTAAAGTCTTGGTAGGTTCTCCAGTGCAGGACTGGATAGTTGTGTTTACATAGTTATCCTTTATAAAACTGTTCAACATAACTGCTATATCTCAAAGTTCTTTTGCTTCTTTATTCTATTTTGCTTCCTCTGGGCAGATTGTTGAAAAAGAGAACTGCTGACAGTGCTCACGTGCCTGCACGAGGGGGCAGGAGAGGCTAACAGTTTTGGCAGCAAAGGCTGCCTGTGACAAGAGAGGAACTACAAAAGTGGCTTTTGCACTGCTTGTCCCTCTGGTTCCTTACCCTCCTCCTCTCCTTCAAGACAGCCCTAGCTCCACAGCTATTTAGCAGTAGTGGCTGGAAAATAAGTATGGCTTGCAATAAAACTTGTGTCAACAAAGGTCTGCAGTTCGTACTCAAATATACACAAGCAGGAGAGATTGTTACTAGGAAAAGGCCATTTTTTCATAGTAATTTCCGTTCCTATAATTACTTTGAAATAAATACCAGTAAGAACTGCAGTGAAAAGACAAATCCAGGACATTCCCTTCTCTTATGTCTTTTTTTCTGACCATAATTAAGACGCTGTGCTTTAAAATTGGGAAACACAAACACCATGGCCTGGGAGATGTGAAGAATAGGGTTGCAGGAGAAATTAGTAGGATGCCTCATTGCAGTCACAAAGTAGTCCAGCAAAATGGAGCAGAACTCAACTAAGCCAAGCCACGATTCCATGTAAACTCACATCATTCTCTTGATGCAGTAATACACAATTTGCACCTAATAAAGAGTGGCTCACATTCTTCTGTGGGGGAAAAAAAAGTGCTGAGAATAAAAAAGCCTTGTTCATATGTTTACCAAATCCAGCTATTTGCTACAGTAATAACCACTAAAATTTGTTTTGGACCACTAACCTTCAGTTTTCTCATCTCCCATACATTTTTTAAAAAATAAGCGTATAAACAAGAACCATGAGAATGTCTGATAGGTCTGAAGCTGAAACCAACTACTTTTTCTGGAAAATAAATACTTTAGCCTTGCAATAGTTTTAGAAGGCAGTAGACTGTTCTTTTCCTCCAAAGAGAGGAAATCAGGGTCCCATGAAGGCAAAGTGATTGGACATGGGGTCTGTAAGAAAACAAAGTAAATAAAGAGTTTCTTATTGCTCAGCATCTACTCAGGATCCATCACAAGTGCTGCAGTAACCACCTTCCTTCATCTGCACAACAATCCTCAGTGTCTCAGTCCTGCTGCACTATCCTACATAGGGAAGGATAACATTAATTAGGGTAGCTTATTAAGCTCTGAAAATACAAATAACACTACTGGGTATGAAGGGGATTGAAAAGTGTTGGTCTTGCGAGAAGTGGCTGTACTTGTGTAATTTCTGATGCAGAGAAAGTTCATCCCCCTGCGACAGCTGTCCACGGTGCCCTTTCCTGTGTACCCATCCCAACGCTTGTTTACCTTGTGAGCTGGCTCACCTTGCTAGAGCAGCTAACAGCTAACAAAGTACCAAGCCCACCTCTTGTAAAATGCAATGAGATAGCAGTCCATCTTCAGTGCCCTACCAAATCTCATCCTAGAGTGCCTAGAAAGCACAGCATCATCGAGTAATCAGGTGGACTCTAGTGAGAATGCTGCTACACCTTCTCAGCTCTGGAGACCCATGAAGAAACCACTACCTGTGACTGTGATGTCACCAAAAACAACTGGTCAGACATGCTATAGCACAGGAGGGAATTCAGCTCTGGTCTCCTACTAGCTTTCTGCACCTATAGCAGCAACTCAGGCAGAGGTTTCTGTTCTAGTATTTAGTCCTGGGACTGCTGGTCCTTTTTAACTGCTCCTTCATCAATGCTCTTATTCTGCCAGTGACTAACTCCACACCATTCTTGTCAACTTTTCCCTACTTCAAGGCCATCCTTTCTTCTATTCCTCTGCTAGATGAGTGCTTGGTTTCAGATCCTTCAACATAATGCATCAGGGACAAAAGGGTCACATCTTCATGCCCCAATACTGCAGGGTTAGTAGTGTGGTATCAAGGAGGATTGCTAGTTGTGCACCCAAGCAGTGCTCCCTGATTTATGCAAGCCCATAAGCTGACTTAAAATTAAGAATGTGTTTTAAGTACCTTGCTAAATCAGACTTCATTGAGTGACATTGCTTGTAAGGAATACAACAATAAATAAATCCAGCTGTTGGCCTTCTTCATGCTGGGTGGCCAAGACCACATTTTCAAAGCAGGGAGATGAAGGCTATAATTGAGGCTTCCCATGTGTATTCAAATCAAAGCTTTATACAAAACCTGTTAAAAGCTATGAGAAGTTTTGCATTGACTTGAAAACATTTTGGATGCCTGTTACATAGCAAACATTGTGGAAAGGCCACCACAGATTGGCACCAAGACACTGGAGGCAGATTTCAGGTAAAATCAACCAACTTGGCCCAAACACACCATTACTGAGTAATTCTGACCCTTATTCTTATCAGATCCTCAACATAGCTTCCAACAAAACCTCAAGTTTGTGTGCTGCCTCCTGGGTACATCATGATTACTTGACTTGGAGATCTCTTCATATTCTACCAATTCAACCATGCAAAAGAATATGTTTGCATAGTTCAGAAATTAGTCAATGCGTAAGTTCAATGGTTTTATTATTTAAGGGAAGGGCTCTATTGTGGCTACATTTGCCTTCAGCAAAAATTGCAATCAATGGCAACTGCAAGACAGAATTGCTCACTGCTGAGGTAGAGGTGAAACAGCAGTAGCTAAATGCTTCCCTCCTGTGATAGTATTAGCATGACTGCTAGAAAATATGTGCTTGAAAATGCCAGAGAAAGTGATTTTTCTGTGACAGAAGCTGTTTTAAGAAGAGAGAAAATGAAAACCACAACCACACTAAAATAAAACCTCTTTTAATGAGCTTCGGGTGCCTTCGGGAAAATTGAGATCTTAATGCATAAATGGTTCTACTGGTATAGCATTATATTTTCTGATGGAAGGTTTTGTTGGGTTTTTTGTTGTTTGGGTTTTTTCTTAACTACCAAGTGTATGCTTTTTTTTTTTTTTTTTTTTTTTTTTTTTTTAACTGAGAACAGGAGTTCTGTTGTTAGAAACAGAAAGCAGGAAGGACCAAATTGCTCTGGTCATCAGAGGAACCAGTGTGAGAGATGTTTACCTGAAACTAACCTAAATTCCTGAGGATACCCACCAGTATTTCCTGGAGGATGGATTGGTAATCAATTTAGCTTTGTGTTGCTGAGCATGAGTCATGGGAAATCATAATTATCAAGTGTCGGTATCACCCCTAAGGTAAAAGTGAAAAGAGGAGAGGGCATGGAAAAGAAATCTAATATGCCTTTGCAGACCCTTCTTATAGGCATCGAAAAAGGTCTGCAACACAATTAGAACAAAATTACACCTCTTGAACGTGTGATGCTTTTCAGTCTATTTGACTGTGGCAACCCAGCTGCATGCCAGGCTACTGCTCTCCTGTTGAATTCCTCTTTGTCATATTGCCTGCTCAGAAGAACGGACATAATTAGGCCATTTTATGTCTTATGTTCTCTTTTTCTTAATCTGTCTTATTTTAGACCACTGGAGAGATCAGTGGGGTCCCATTACTGTTATATAAATTGACAAACCAGCATTCTTATCCTTCACTCTAACACTCAAAGTACAACTCTATCATTGAGAAAGTAATCTTGAACTTGTCAGCTGTTGATAACCCAGCATCTGATAGTTTCCCATCCATATTTTTTCATGAAGTTGTATGAATGTGTAGTACTTGCCTTCAAAATGAGTGGAACAAGTAAATAATTACAAACCAGGACCAATCTAGTGTTTCCAGGTGCAAGCACTGTACTATTCAATCACATTGTCTTTCTGCTTGCTTTCCAGTGAATCTGTGCACATTGTGCACACTGACCCAGCATCAAGAAATGTGAAAAAGTTTCCCATATGAAAGTTATTTATGACATTATCGCAGCAAAAGGTCTATACTCATCCTTAATACTTCCTGCATGAGTAATCTAGCTATGAAATAAGGGGTGTTGAAGGCTCCTCCTTCAAACAAGTTCCATGAAAAAATAGCAGCTTTTACCCAAAGCATACAGGCCAGGCGTTTCTCTTCCAGAAGCAGTTTCAGAAGCTGAATCTCCATTTCAAAACACCACCTCTGAGATCAGTCTCTAAATCCAGACAATATAGTGAGCAGTCTCATAAGCATTGCCAGTTGGCTGGATCAGACTTTCTCTCATCCCCTCCATTTGGTGTGACTGCTATTCTTAGACACCTAAAATCATTATGCAATGATCGGAAGTCAGCCCTGTACATTCATGTGCTGTAACCAAGCTTTTGCAATAGCAGGGAGGGAAAGAGGGGAAGGAATTCCTCTACTTAAGGTCATGATGTCTAAATCCTGGTCTGGAACTGATCCTAACAAAGTAAGGCTTCAAATTCCTTTTTTTAAAGAGGAGTTTGTCAGATTTGATCAGACTGTTAAGCTTGATATTTTCTCAACTCCAGCTAGTCATTAACTTGCATGCTCCATGACAAACATTTCTTCTTTATTTTCCCCAACTCCAAATGTCTAGTTACACCTCAAGTTTCCCTTTGCTAATTCCATCTGCTTATTCCACACAGTGGGTTTCCAGAGTAGGAAGGAGCATGCAGCACTGCTTATGTCTGCTGCACAAACATCAGAGAGAGTGGGAAGAGGAGGCATAAAATACAAGTGAAGAGGAATATCTTACCTGTGCAAAGGGTACATCACCAGATTTTATTTTTTTTTTCTTTAAAAAAAGGCTGTTCACTAATCAATTGCTTCAGGAGAGACATCTGAAAGTGTTTTGTCTAACAGAAGAGAGGCGTTCACAGGCTGTGTTCAGGGTTAGGTTTAAGTTTACTTTATTTCTTCAGTTTGTAGCTGTCACAAGTCAAAATGATTTGTGGTGGTGGTCTTAGAGTAAGCACAGCCAATACACCCTTTGCCCATTCACAAACTTGATCATAGTGCATCTTCACCAAAGACAGTTTTGATTCATGTTTCATCTATGCTTAATATCTTGTCTTGAAAACATGCTCAGCAACCTGAAGGACCCATTCCATACAGGCTTTTGACTGTCACACAAGCAATTCATGTAATTGAAACCCTCTGTAATTAAATGCTCTATTTTATTCTGTGCTATATCGGGGCGGAAGTGTCACTGAGATTCAGATCCTTCATTATCTGCTACCTTCTGGACAGGCTCTCTGATGCCGATCTGTATCTATCCTTCTGTCATCAGTCCCGTAACAATTCCCCTCCACAGGACAGAAAAGAAGTGTCTTCAGGTTTCAAGCCGCTGCTTTCTTCCACTGTATGCTCAGGCTTTGGCCTACATTTCTATTTTGATTGCCAGCAAGATCCTCTCTACAAGGGCTGAAGGGAAAAAGCAGGCTCACAGAGGAGACCAGAAGATGTGGTTATTCAATATTGGCCCTATCTTTGCTGCTGTCTCCAGGTTGCTGTACCTCCATCTCTTTCTGCCTTCTTTTCTTTTGTCACACATAATTTGTCCACACATAATTTGTGTAGCAAGGACATTTGAGAGATGGAGGCCTAGCGTATATTCTTATCTTCTCTTCTAGGTGCTCCCACACTCTTGACCATCAATACGTGACAGCGAAATAAGTTTGCACTTTCACAAGCTCATCTCACCAAGAACAGAAGAAGAAAGTAGATAAGTCATTCACACCCTTGGCTGTTACTAAATCCTTCCTGGCATCAATGAGAAAGACCCAAGAAAAGACCTCAGGAATAGAAAATGTCTGGTCATAATACTAATGCAGGTGCCTTCTGTCACATGAGAGTTCAAGACCAAGACTAAAGGTTTGAACTTATTCCTGCAAAAATGAAACCCGAGTTTGCAAAGAAACTAGAAAATCTCTGTTACAAAATTAACTGCAGAATTGGTGGGCCATGATAAGAAACAGCACCTAAAAATAAATTCAAAGAAAAGCACACATCTTGCTCCCCCGAGTTGCTTTTCCTTTTACATTAGAGTTTCTGTCTATCTGCATCAATTAACGACCATTCAACAGCTTATATAATGAAAATCATTACAAATTTCAATCACATGTAACTTGAAAGAGGTATCCCATGTCAGCAGGATAACACCAGTTGCTCATTCACCTGATAGTGTTTTTATCACCCATTCTGAGTGCTAGGAAGTGGAGAGGTGCAAGGGACCAAAAAGGCACAAAGTGCACAGGAAATGGTAACAAAGGTTGTTCCCTTTCATCCAGATGGCAGACACATGTCAGCCATAGATCTGGCAATTCTTACATACATAGCAAAAAGTCCTCTCTGCTACTGCAGAAAGTACAAGTTGCTGCACTTACAAAGAGTGCTTTTAGAAAGATAGAAAATGAGAATGAAATTCCTTCCATGCAAGGTTGTTGTGCATCATTACTAGTTGCACAGATGCATAGCAACTGCTAAATCCATACACGGCCTGATGCACCAGCTGCATCTGCATGTCAATCTTGGCCCATCCCCAGCTTCTGTTATGTGTAGGTGCCAACACTGCACCCACACTGTTCACTCTGCATATCCTCATCCCTACAAGCTCTCGCAGGAGAGTTGCAGAAGGTTTACATTACATGTGTGTTAATGCCCTCCTTACGTATAGAAAGGCACAGGGCTTTGGGACTAGATGTTTGTGTATTTACACTCTGATTCATCGACCTTAGTACTTAATTGCTTTTCCCAAATTATAGCAAAGAGAGACTAGTTCAGTTAATGAATAAACTGTTCCCATTGTTAATTAATCAGTGGCAGAAAAATGGTTCAGGATCAGAGCTGTTCTGTTCTAGCCATGCTCAAAAGGAGATCAGTTTACCTCCTCCCAAACACTTGAGAAAGCCAGCATTCAGAGGTTGCCTAGCAAGTGAGCCAACACAGGCTGTGATACAGATTGTGCTGCCACAAACGTCGGCTTGACGCATTCCCACTTGAGCTCCCTCGTCACCAGCTCTGGGTATGTGACACTGCAAAAAAGAAGCATCTCCCAGGTAATCAGAGCCTTAAATAGTTAGGACTAAGTTTTGGCCCTAAGTCCTGGCAAACCATTTGGATGAAAGAAAGCTGGTGTGCTGTGCTCCTGGTGTGACATGCATAATAAGCAAGCTGTTACCACCACCACTGTCATCCACATTCTGCAAATGGTCTCAAGGTTTAACTTGATGTTGGAGCCATTAGAATAACCTCAGGAGTTAGTGTTGGACACATTCAGGCTTTGTCTTTGAAGCTGTTGCACTGTCATTATGTTCTACAAAGAATTAAATAGAAACTTTTTCCAAATCAAATTATATCAGACCTGAGACTATCTGGATAATAATAAGTAGTGAAGAGCAGGCAGTCAAAATGCCAGGCAGGAGTGGAAAGCATGTCATCAGTGAAGGAACAGCTCACCTTCGTGAGAGACAAACTGATGGCATCTGCTGTAGGTCTGCCAGCTGCTCAGATTTCCTTGCCGTGATTTTGTCTGTGGAAGCCAGAGGCAGGAGGGCCGGCTTTGCATGTGGTCAGGACGTTTTGTTTAGTTTGAGTACTCGACAGTCCATTGACCTGGAGTTTTACAACGAACTCAAAGCACATTTATCCAGAACACTATGAGGCAGAGGGTTGGAGGACTATTCCAGGAGCTGAACTGACAGAAGTGGATGTCCTCATCATTTATGGCTTAATCAGTTTGATCATTGTGTCACCAGGGCATTACAAAAATATCACTGGCTTCCAGACTGATCAATACTTTCATAATGTTTTCGCACATTGACCTTTTAATACACAGTTGACTGTGTAATCTGCCCTGATTGAGGAAAATAGCATTTTATCGCATTTAAAAAAAAAAAAAAAAAAAAAAAGGTTTTGGCATAGTATTACTATGCTCCACAGAGACTAGCTAAACTAAAGAAGAAAGGTCATAACAAGTCGCCTAATGCAAGGATGAAAGAAGTGGATATGAAGTCAAAGAAAACAGGAAATCAAATTTCCAGGGAGATTTGCAAGGCTGTGGGTGTTTTCTGTGTCCACTGAGGCAGTGCTGAAGCATCCACAAAAGTAAGCACCTCCTTCCCACAGGATACAACAGATGATGGTGACAATTCAAGTTTAAGTACTATGAAGAATGGTCTGAGAGGAAACAGGGAAATTTGAGAGAGAGAGGCGAAAAAAAATGATTATTCAAGGGAAGAATTAGGACAAACATGACAGGTGACCCAGCCAGTGGATGTAAAAGAAATTAAGGGCAGGAGTGATATGGGAGGGCTAACTCACTTTGAAAGTCCATGGTTTGGGGACCAGATGCAGAGTTAAAGTCCTGGGACTAGTGGATTAGACAGTAGTTTCTGAAGTAGCAACAGCAGGAAGTTTATGCGGGAAATAAGTAGCAGACAACCTCTTCAGGGGCAAATATCCTGTTTTCCTACAAATTTTCCTAGTTAAGAAAAAGAAAGAACCCAAATAAATCCCATATAATGAAGTCATCAGATTATTTTTTTAATTCTTTTTAAGTAAACAAAATGTTCTTTTAAGTTCTCTGAGAGGCATTAGTGAGTTTTAAAATAAGAAAAATTAACACCACATTTCCCACAACTGAGTCTTCAGACCACAGGGGTTTTACTGCCCACTCTGGTTTCCTTTGTTTTGTTAGTTGTGCTCCACAACAGAAACAATGAAAGGTTTTGTTGTTTTGGGAGGTTTTTCTGTTAAGAAACAACTTTCAGTTTGAGCTGTAAACCACTCCTGGTATATGTGACCATGGATGTGTGGGGGTGTGTGAGCAAGCTTGTTTGTGACAGAGGAAGAGTGGATACATGTGTGGTAGGGGGGAAACGACAGTTAAGAAGAAAGAAAAATCCAGTCTAGAGTGGAATTTAGCAGTGAAAGACGAGTTGTGAAACATGATTATAACAAGATGAGGTTATTTTTGTCATTTTAGGCCAATTGGGGAAGTGGGAAACCTAGAAATTCTCTCAGTTAATAGCAAGGCAATTCAGAGTTCATTAAATACTTGTGGTTGTTTTGCTGTTTGTTTTAAATCTCCCAGCAACAAGGGGAAGAAGATTAGCAAAAAACCATAGGAGTAAAAAGTTCCATGACACTAAAAAAAAAAAAAAATAAAAAAAAAAAAACTGAAAAAGAGAAAAAAACTTTATCCATATGAATAAAAGCTCTCTCTGTGCTGGGTTTCTTTTTACAAGCTTTGCTCATGCTGTAAGTTTCTACACTGTAGCAGCTGGGCTGCATTTTTTCACCATTCCTTCTAAAGCAAAAAAACCCGGGGATTTTAGCGGGACCTGGTGCAGATTACAACAGCTCAGGGTAACTAATCAACTTCTGCTGGTCAGAAAGAAAAGATTTGCTGCTGAGAAATGGCAGGAATTGTTTCCCTCCCTCAGCTAAAGCAGTGCTGAGTGCCATTTCCTTCTGGCATTTTCTGTGCTACAAGTTTTTCTTTTAAAATCATATTTACTTTTCCAGCAGTGACTTAGGCAGTTACTTGAAGTCCTGCAGCTAAATCAAATATTTAATTTTCATCTAGTGTCAGTGAAAGATAACAGAGCTTGGCAGGTACTCAGCATGAACAAATTGAGATTTCGATTACTACAAGTACCCCGATGTTTTCAGACAGCCATGGATACAGTCCATCCAGACAACGGGTAGTTAGTACCAAAGACATTCTTCCTACGATCCATTTTGCTCTTGCTCCTTTCCCAAGGCTGCCAGCAGACCTAAGTGGTTCCTTGCAATGCATGTGCTTGGCTCCACTGGGCTGAATCCCACCACATGGCATGCAGTAGGCACTTGAGAGCGATCTACACTCACTGCTGGGGCAGCACAGGGCTGAAATACTCACCTACAGGTTAAGCAGTCAGCATTCCATTTCCAGTCCTGCAAAGCCATCCAATTATTCACCATGCAATTACTTGGTAGTCAGTAAATAAAATTCACATGATCAGAAAAATACTGCTTTGTTAAGGAAAGGAGGAACAGAATAAATAGAAAATTAGGGGGTTCTTTTCCAGTAGAGAAAAATATTAGTTTCAAAATTTGTATCCATATTTCTTCTCCAGTTTGGGGATGTTTGCCTGGATCCATTTCTAGCCTTAAACTGCAGGATGACTTACCATCTAAAAAAAGCCTCACATTTGGGCAATGTGTCTTAAGTCCTTTTCAACTAATTCAGCCTGCAGATTCCAGAAGCTGGGCCACCTAGAATTAGCTCCATGTGCTGTTAGCAATTGGCAGTGTGTAAGGGAATAGAAGTATTATACAAAATCCTGGTAAAGGCTGAATTCTTCCTGCCAGCTTTAATAACTTTAAAGAAAAATTAAATTGCTCAAGCCTAGCAAATGTGCTGATGCTCCAAAGCTGGAAAGGACCCAAATTTACCTTCTGCTCTGTGTTTAAAGCCACAATTTGAAGACAACTGAAATAATAATAATTTTTAAAATAAGTAGACAGCACACTAGTAAAGGAGAGAACTTTAATTCTATTAATCCCACTACATACAATAAGGAAAAGTCAAACTTTCATCATTTTAAAAGATACATCGGGTTTAGGAAATACATCAGATTTACACAGGAAAACCAAGTGGAATGTTTAGCTTTGTAACCTAATGATCTATAAATGCTTCCTACATGGCAGAGGGAGGTGTGGTCCCACTCTCATTCAGGTTCAGCTAGGTTTGGGGGTCTGAAAATCTAGTTTAAGTTTGGATAGCCGTCAGGTTGCATGGAAACGTTGTTTGATTAAAGGGAGTGAAACAAGGTTTTTAGAAGGATGCATTCCCAGGGAATCCCACCTAATTCCATGAGAATGTGCTCACAGTGATCTGATAAAGCAAGCGGACTGGGCTTCAGAGCTTGTGTTCAAAATAGGTCCACAGGACACGCAGACCACTTCCCTGCCTCAGCAGGTTGCTCCAAACCCCCTTTCTGGTAGTGCAGTGAGAGGTGCTCTAAAAAAGCTGTAGGCAGATTCTTTAGATAGAGTCTACAGTTAGAAGCTATAAATATATAGCTATATTTGTGGTGTATTTCTAACCTAATGCTGAATGTCCAAAAAAGCTAGGATTATGCAACTACACTTGCAACTCTGCTGAACACATTTTAATTCCAGGACTTTTCTTATGATGCTCTGTTTCCATTTTCCTTTGCTTATATTTATCCTGCCTACTATCCTAAATATTTCCTGTCCTCTGACCTTTTTTCTTCTTGGTATTCAGATCACACAATTTTTTCAGACTGTTAAATCTTCCTATTTCAGCATCCCAAAATTAAACCAGATTTAGAATTTTCTCTCATATATGAAACCTAACATGACAAAATTAACACATCTCAAAGGGCATTTCTCTCACAGAGCTGAACATGCCAGGCTGACAAACTCACATCCTAGGACTTCACATATTAGGTCAAGCAACTGTAATTTCAGCTGAGCATTTCCTGCCTTTTTTTCCTCATGAAAACATACACTAATAAACTGATGCTGAGAACCTCCAAAGAGCAAATCACAGAGTTTAGCCAGCTAAAGAAAAGACAGAAGCCTCAGTCTGAACACAGAAATCTGAAAATATTTTTATCTTTTTACTTCTTTTCCTGCTTTTTCACCACAGAGGGAAAGTCCCATCTCTATTATGGATGCATACTACACAAATTTCCTGCTCTGCAAGTGAGAAAACACTGTGTCATAAGGGGGAGGCAGGAGATGCCTTTGCATGTTCTGTAACTACTATATCAAATTTATCATGTAGACTCCTGAGATTAAGAAGCTGGCATGTCTCAAACATATCCGACTTGCTTGAGTGTCACAGTATTGGAAAGAGACATACAGTGCTTCAGGTTTCGTCTGTATTACAGTATTATTAGTTGCAAATCATGCATGGAGACCAATTACTTTGCCCTAGAGCTATTTGGCTCTCCAGGCTAAACAACCACTAACTGTCTCAGAACAACTGCAGAAATGAAATGCACAGCTGACTCTTTGCATGTCTTGACTCAAGGCTGGGAAATAGCATGTCCACACTTGAGATTTCAAGGAGGTCTGTGGGAAAATAGCATGGACCAAAAAAAAAGGAAGGCATGGGAATTGTTTTGCAAGGCAGTGTGATTCTCTAATTGCTCAGAAATTAAGAGGTGAGATGTAATTAATCACTACAACTAATTCACTGTTTAACCTTGACAAAGTCCTTAGTGATTGATTCTGTGCTCAGATTTTCCTGTGCATGTATTCAGAATATTAGCTAACGCAAAGCAAGGAACTATCAAAGCCAACAACCAGACTGCTTCTGGAGTACCCCACTTACAACTTATTAGGTAGGAGCTACAGCAGTCATTTTAACTGTAGTCACGTTACCAAGTCTCTTTGCATGACGCAATTTCCAAACTTAAGTACCAGTTGCAAAGATGTCATACCCCAGATATGAGAGCCCTTTCCCACCATCTCATTGTTTCGGCACATCACAATTGTTGTAACAACCCTGAGGACAAAGCCAGAAAGTCTGTGATACACCTCAGGCCATCACAGACTAAAGCTGAAATATTTTGAGTCAGCCTAAAGCATTGAGATGATCAGTGATTACCATCTTTGTTGTGGGATATTTGCTTGAATGCCAAGTGCTGTTTTAAAGATTATTATTTTAACCCCCTCAGTAGTGCAGGATGGATCATCAGCAATGAAAGTACCAATATATTCAAGTTAAAAAAATAAATGTTCTATAGAATGCAGTAGAAATATGCCAGGGGGCAATACATACGAAGAGAGGTAAATGCTCTTATCCTCTTTAAATTTTTTGGTTCCTGCCAGCATATTGGCACATCTGTAATTGATCTGTTATAACAACATGCTCTTTCAGATTTTGGAAGAAACCATAGGCCTAGAAGGTGGTCACTACTGGCCTCCTCTCCCTAAAGAATAGCTAAAGCCTTTTCCAAGAGCACATGCTTTGCACTGTGCCCAGACTTTTATGTAAGAAGATGCTAAACCATCTCTTCTTATATGCCTCTGCAGAGGCAGCTCCACAGCCAAACCCTCAGCTGGAAGCACTAGCATAGGAATCAGAGTCCTTTTGTGCCTGCTGTGTCAAGGGAAAATTTACACCTGTAAACTTACACCTGCCTCAGGTTTGATTTAGCAGATAGTGACTTTTTTTTTTTTTTTTTTGGAAATTAAGGAAGGCAGGAGAGTTTAATCTCAAATAAGGCTGTTTACAAAGAAGAGAAAAACTGAGTGCTGGATGTACTGGACATACTATTTCTGTCCTCACAGAGTGCCAAACAGACTTTGTAGGTTTGTAGAACTTTAGGAGTTTAATTTGCAAAGATGTCTTAGTGACTAGCATTCTCAAGTCCGATAATTCTGTGGCTTATAGTTTGCTGTGCAAATCCACGTTCTTTAAAAACTTTTCCTCTCTTGAAAAATCATAATTGGCTCAGCCACCAGCAACAGTCAAAGATCAAGATTTTTTCCAAAGCTGACGAGCATCAAGAAGCATATGTTCCTCTGCAGTGAACCGAACAGTTCTACTTGGTCTAACAAAAATAACCCTATACTACTAGTATCTGAGGTTGTCTCATTTGTTCCAACTAATACTTACACATAATTTTTACTTACCCAAACCTGCTGAAGACAGTGAGATCAAGTCCAGGTTAATACAAGCAAGTGCTTTTTGTTGGCTAAGTGTAAGCTTTACCCTATCTCTTTAGTAAACAAAAATGGGCCCTTAACTTTTTTGTCCTGAACAAGGCATTCTATTGTCATGGGACAAGGTCAAAGGGAGGGCATTCACTGAATAACCACTCCGGGGGAAGGCAAACATCTAACATGTTTGATGAGATTTCCACTTTTTCTGGCTTGCAGATTAGGAGAAACTCAAAGTAGGCATGGAGGTATACAAAACAGAAAAGAGACAGGTCCAGAGTCTGCTGCTGTTCAGAGACAAGGAAGCAGTTTTAGCCTGTATTAAGAAAGACAAGAATAAGTCTACAAACTTTTCCATAATGTCTGACTCCTGAAATCAAGGTTCTTCTTATATAATTTCCAAATATTTTTGATTGTGCCTTAGTGTCTGTTTGATGTAGCAATAAAGCAAAGCTCTCAGATTTTGCATACTTGGAGAGCTCCCAAAACTCTAACAGAGGAATCTCAGTCCCATTTATTCCAGTTCACAAAACTGGCAGGTCACCTCTTTTGGGAATCTGGTAGTTTATGAAGCTAACTGTATGGGAGCTGAACTTTTTAGAAATTCAGCCTCCTAACATTTGAAGGGCACGAGATGTCTTTTGCTGTATAGGTGTGCACATGTGTTTTCGGGTAAGGAATAAAAGATTGCGACACTGCAATACACTGTGTTTAGAATTTTTTTAAAAATAGACAAACGAAAATAAACAGTTAAAAGCAACATCTGTAGGCCTTATAAATTGAGGACCAAAAGAGAAACAGCAGTATTTTGCTCCCTATATGTGAATACAGGTCCTTATAAGTATCAATCCTTTCTATGCCATAGACTAGATACTTGGAAGGTCTTCTCTATACTGGCAAAGCTTTTTGATGGACTATTTACTCAAGTTTGGGTGAGGGTTATGTCAGTTCCACTAGATCTGGCTCTCCCTCCACACACAGATCAGCAACACACATGCCACGCGGGCAGCACTGAGCACTGCATTGCCAAACCTGCACTGAGAACCAGCTCGTCAGCAGTTGCCCTCTGATCACCTGCTACAGAAAGCCAGCAAGAGCTGGTCCGTGCCCAAGCTTCACATGAAAGCCCAGCGTGCCAAGACTGCACTTATAATAGGCAGGACTGACTCCCTACCTGGCAAAAGCAGGTCAGATGCAAGGAAGAAAAAGGGATTTGAGTAAACTAGTATTTTGAAAGAGAGTGGGGAAATACCACTCCTGTTGTGCAAGCTTAACAGAAATTCAGCAGTGCCCAGGGTCACCGAGGCCTGCCTGGCAGCAGTTTCCAGACATGTGTTAGAGGATCTCTAGTGCAATACCAATTCAGAGAGCACTGTTCCAACTGTTGGGCCACTGATCATCTGACATTCTGCAGCTGCCCAGTTATTCAGAAAAAAAAACAAACCCAAACTCTTAGAAAAAAGCCCGTGGATCAGAATGCTGCTTAAGCAACAAGACCTACATACGCCTCCTGCATGAAAGGTAGAGATCTATAATGACATAAATGCATAAAGAATTGTCCAGGAATAATGTCAGACCTGTAAGAACTAGAACTGAAACAGAAACTATGTATAGTGTTGCAATAAATAAAGATTTCTTTTTAAATAACAAAGTCATCCAAAGGGACAGCTATGCTTTTCTTGCTCCCCTGACCAATATTGAAGTAGTGATGGTAAGAAAATACTATCATCTTGTATGGAAATAAGTTAGAAAAGCTGAATTCTTGTTGTAAATGTTACCAATATCGACTAACACCCCACAAAGTAACTTCAAAAGCAGAACAGTGTATTCAGAGAGTATTTACTATGCAATACTCCGTCTTTAATTACCCGTTTCCTTTAAAGACCTCTAGTGGCAATATTACTACATCTTGTTTTTTCTTACTTTAAACAGAGAATAGGCTACCACGAAGTTTATGCTTATATACATCCCATGCAAAATACAGATGAGTAAAACCTGGATTATATTTGCAATGGCTCCTGGATTTACTAAATACCAAGGCAAAATGTTGGCTGTTGATTTTCATACCTTGGTTCTTCAAAATCCTATGACTACTCTAAACCTTATTTATATGTAAGTGACTTTTAAAATAGATTCTGAATTAGTCAGTGCGGTCTAAGGTTTAAACGAAAAGGCTGAGAAACAGGAAATGTGGGAGAATTGGGTTGGATGAAAGCCTTGATAAAGGCACATGGTTTGTTTGCATGATTTTTAGTTAATAACAAGGGAGATTGAGTGTGTTAGGAAATTCAGAAAAGCGAAGTAAAGTTTAATCCTGACAGGAAAACAAACAAACAAACAAACCAAAACAAAACACAAAAAACCAAAACCTTTCATATGAAGGTAACTGAACTCATAAATACTAATGGAAAGTAGTTGTGTCCTATCGCTTAAAATTGGAATGGAGAAAGCCCTAGGTAATATATTCCAGGGGGCAATCTTAGAATCATAGAATGTTGAGGGCTGGAAGGGACCTTAAAGATCATCAAGTCCCAACTCCCACTGCCATGGGCAGGGACACCTTCCACTGGACAGGCTGCTCACGGCCTTATCCAACCTGGCCTTGAACACTTCCAGGGTTGGGGCATCCTCAACCTCCCTGGGCAACCTGTTCCAGTATCCTACAGTAAAGAATTTTCTCATAATATCTTGTCTCAATTTCTTTGCTTTCAATTTGTACCCATTCCTCCTTGTCCTATCACTACACTTCCTGATGAGCTCTGGCTTTCCTGTAGGCCCCCTTCAGATACTGGAAGGCTGCCATGATGTATCTGCACAACCTTCTCTTCTCCAGACTGAACAGCCCCAACTTTCTCACTCTGTCTTCATAAGGGAAGTGCTCCAGCCCTCTTATCAGCTTTATGGCCCTCCTCTGGACTTGTTCCAACTGTTCCATGTCTACCTTATGTTGGGGGCACTGGAACTGTATGCAGAACTCCAGGTGGCATCTCACAAGAGCAGAGTAGCAGGGCAGAATCACCTCCTTCGACATGCTGGCCACACTCCTCTTGATGTAGCCCAGGATTCCATTGGCTTTCTGGACTGGGAGCACACACTGCCAGCTCATGTTGAATTTTACATCAACCATCACCCCCAGATCTTTATCCAAAGTGCTGGTCTCCGTCACTTCTCTGCCCAACTTGTAAGTGTACCTCAGATTGCTGCGACCTTGCACTTTGCTATGTTGAACTTCATGAGTTTTGCTTCTGCCCTTATCTCAAGCATGTCAAGGTCCCTCTGTATGATATCCCTTCCCTCCAACATGTCAACTGCATCACACACATTGGTGCCATCAGTGATCTTTCTGAGGGTGAGACATTCCAAAGACTCATGAATAAGTCTGCAGGAATAGAGCATCCAATTACTTAAGGTTAAGAAATGGCTAATTCGGTACATATTCTACTGTTATACTGCTGATTTCAAGGCTATCTTCTTTGTTCTTCCCCCTAAACTGCAGACCAATACAAGCTCCAATGGGTTGAAGGCAAGAATAAGGCAAGTAAAGCTATGACTTTGTGAGGAGTGCTGTCGATAGAGCACATCTGCTTTCTGCTTTCTTCCTTACCTTTTTTTTCTGAATATTAGCTCTGTGCTCACGTTTTTTAAATAACTTCCCAGTTAAAAAATATATTAAAACGAGAGTTTGTCTGTTTGCTTAATTAATCACACGTAAGTAGACCAGCCTTCAGTTATACTTCTTATTTTCCTTGAGACTGGAATGAAGGCAACAAGAATTTATTGCTACTTTCTGAAGAAATTTTTTGTTTTAGTCAATGATCATAATTTTATATCGCAAAGGTCAATCACGAAGGTCAATCACACAGCTTCACTACATGGAAAATATTATTGTGTCTACTTGACATCTACAGAGCAATACAATTGCATCTACCTATTTAGAGATGCAGGGAGANAAAAAAAAAAAAGGAAAAAGTTAGTTTCAGCAAGATTCTACACAAATAACTGAATAGTCATAATGAAAGTTTGGCTGGCCAAAGAGCTGGTTTTACCTCTGGCAAGAAAAATTTTCTGAAAATATACACTGGCTGGCACATATTTTCTAGTAGTATTCTTTTAACATGCTATTGCTTCTTATGGAATACTTCTTTTAAAGAAGTCATCCTCCATGTTGATCCAGGCCTTCATCCTTATGGTTAAAAACCCAATAAAGTTCTAGCCTGTGAAAGTATTATTACAGTTTGCATTATGTGGTAGCTTCCTCAGAATAAAATGCACATCTGCAAATTTTCAATAGTTTATATAAGCTTTATTTTTCCTGAAGATTTCTACTTAAGAGTTAGGTGAAAAATGTCTGTCATGCTTGGTATGGCCATCTCCTTTTGTTTCAGAGTGAATGTCTTCTTTTTGCCGTGGGAAAAATATGTGTCTGTGCGTCTCTGTGGATGTATCTTTATTCTTTACCACATTCTGAAATAGCAATGTAAAATGTCTTGACATTTTCCACAGAATAAAAAAAAAAGGCAATAACAAAAAAACCCAAAAACTTTGCAATGAATTCACGGTTGGAATGTTTCTGGGGGGAAAAAAAAATCACAGAAGATTATATTTCAAAAGAGAGTGATGAATAATGGAAAGTATGAACTGTGAAGTTCTATTATATCAGTTGTATTTAGGTTAACCACATTTAATTCTTTAAAGCCTATAAATCCTTAAGAAATTTTAATCACAAGATGAACTTATTTGTAAACTTAGATATTGCCCTGAAGGAGACACTGATTGTTGCATTCTGTGGTGACTCATGTGCATCTCTGGTTCAGGCTGCCAGGAATCAGAAAACAAACTAAATAGTACGATCTTGTATGAACTGTGATTACATCTCCAGTAGAGTTATCCTCAGGACACCCCATAGCAATTGTTTTTAACATACTAAGATATGAACAGTGAAAACAGGGTGATAAAAAACAATCTTTAAATTTGAAAAATAGCACTGTTTACTTTCATTCTGTTAAAATTAAAAATTATTTAGTCTAAACATATATACACACTTACCAATAATATCCTATATTTTATTTGCCTGCTATATTCAAAATAGTTATTGTAAACATGCACACAAAAATCTCTGAGACAAATGTGAAAGCCTTTTTCCTTAATAAGGATACTACTATTACTTCTGAATTTTACTTCAAAATTCAAGAATCACCAACTTTACACAACTGTTCTTGTTTTTTTAAATATCAGAAGTAATGCAAGCTGCATTTTACTAACATATATATATGTATTCAAACTGAATTCTTTATGGCCTGTCAATGAAAACAGAAGTCTACAGTAAACTCGAAGCCCATCAAAATATTGCCATCTGTTCTTTTCTTTTATTGACAAGACAAACATATATAAGATATATTTAATTAAAGTATCAATTATTAAATAAATCATGAGTGACAACATATGGTAGTAGACACAATTAAAAAATAGTTACTTGGGTTCCTATTTAGCTGCCAAGTGAACTGATAAATCTGCAGATCATAAATGAGTGTCAGATGTAATCTAATGTTTTTTACTAGAAAGAAGCTTGACAAAATACTGGCAGATGGTATTCTAGATAATGATCCAGACTGCAATAATCTTAGTAAAGGCTTACTGTATCTTTTTACCTGGCCCTAAAGTGGGGAGGGAGGGCAGCAAGAAGATTCAACCAGCTTAGGCTACCCTGGCTCTGTAAATGTTTAAATCATTGAAGCAGCCCATTCACTTCTGCAGTGGAAGAAAACATGAAATTGATTAAAACAGCATAACTGCAACAGGAAGATCTTCCTCCTCCGCACTCAGTTTGGGAATGGAAACTTACCTAGTTCTCATGGTCTGTGTTCTTTTTGGGACTGGTTTTTGTTGTTGTTGTTCATTGGGGTTCTTTTTGGGGGATGGAGTTGGTTTTTTGGTTTGGTTTTTGTTTTTGTTTTTTTTTTCCTGTTATTGCTCTGAAGTGGTCAGTTCAAGGGAAATTTAGTCCTTTAAGGGAAAAACATCTCATAGCACCACTGGTTTACTCCACAATGCTTTTTCTCAAAGCACAGTGATCTTCCTCCTGAACAGAGGCAATAACAGTAGGGAAGGCTTTAGAAGTCATAAAGGACTGTTGTGTGCCCTGAAAAATCTTCCTTTTGCCTCACATTGACATGGATCATGATACAGGACAATGACTATTTTTCTACTTCCCTCAACTCACAAAAGCAACTCCAAATAGTTGTCATGAACTGGAAGGAGTATCTCCTGACTTTGTAACAGTTGCATATTCTGAAATCTGAAGAAAAAATACTTGTGTCCTGTAAAATTTCATTTCACATACAAAAAGTTAGAATTCCATGATCTACATAAATACAAATGGAAGCCTCATGAAGATTTTCACACGTAACTAAACATATAACAAGAAAACTCTTGCAATTAACATTATATAGTAATTCCCAATGGAATAAAAAGGGTCTGTTGAACTTTTCACCCCAACCTCATCTACTGTGATACTTTCACTGATAAAAATAGTGCTGGGAAACTTTTTGATCTGTTGACTCAGAAATATCGACCTCACTGAAAAATAGGATGACCTGAACTTCAGATCAGCTCACCACCAGAGTCATACAGTATAAATTAAGAGGTCACTCCAATCTATTCAAGAGGAGCAGAGTGTGATGCTGGACAGTTTGCCATGGTATGAAGCAACAGAGAAGCAACATTATACTGAGATACACAGATGCTGGTGACGGGCAAGAGGAATTTCCTGAGAAAATTTCTATGATGTTTACATGCACTTTTAGTCAAGGCATCCAGCCTAGGTGTTATCAGATTACTCTATAGTAAAGATGTACTTCTGGTTTTCAAGTGCTTTGAGATGTCCTGGAAGCATAAGTAACTAAACTGTGTTAGTTTCCATTAGGCGTGTTTAGTCTTTAGATGAATTGCTGTGGACAGTTTTAGTACTGCTGTTCACTCCATATATAAAGATCTGCAAGGATCACTTAAAAGGGAACCTCAGCAGTTTACAAAGATCTACTGCTCCTTCCAGAGCAGCATCAGCTACAAGACTTCCTTTTTTACAAAGCAAGTGCTTTTCATTTACAAGCATAGTCCACCAATTTCTGGTTTGGAAGGATTGGTCTAATTTCCTGCTAATCTCTAAGAAAACCTCAGAAAGATTTGTCTCATAAGACATCTGTTCAGGTTTAATGTATGGTACCCACAGTGCTCACTCCTGCATGAAGCTGGAGTGTTGGCTTTATGAGTTTTTACAAAATGTTGGCAGACACAGGGAAATACAAACTCTGGTAACTAGGGCTGAGATTAAAATCTGTGTGTTCACTCCTTTCCAGTCTGCAGGAAGCTAAATACTTTTGTTGTTATAATGTTTCCAGAAATCCAGTCTTAGCTCTGTAAGCTGGCATGTGATAAATTATGTTTGAGAACAAACCTACATCCAGATGACATGCACAGAGAATATACAGATAAACTGTACAAAATACTGTATTCTCCCATATCTCACTTGACCTTCAGACAACTGACATTCTTTTAAAAGTACTCATACTTGAAACGAAGATCTCAGCTGTTCTGTAGCCTTAAGTAAATGCACAAAACTGAAGACCGAAATGGGGGAAACATCACTAATGGTTGGAAATAATCACTAATAGGTTGGAAAGAGACATGGGAATTCAGGTGCAGGAAAGATATAAGGATAACGAACAGGGTTAAAGGACTTCAAAGGCTGTTCAATTCCTAAAGATAAGGCTTTGAAGAAAACTTCCCTTTCTGTTACCTGCACACCTAACCAGTAGCTAAGTCATGTTAGCTTTCCTATGGATAATATAAATACCCATAAGGGAAATACTGCTTTAGAAAATTTTATATATAGGCACAATCTTGGAGACAACTAAAACACTTGATGTATTCATGTTTCATACATATGACCTAAAATTAATTCTCCTTCTCCAGTCAAGTCACATAGCAAAGACTTACAAATCTTTAAACCTAAGGGATTTGAACAGGATACTCACTAAATGTGTTTCTATTTCACATTAGCTCTGTAAGACACATTTAAGCTGGTGGTTTTACTAACATGAACATTAGAAGCACACTGGAGTATACAGTGAGTTGATTTGCCTGTGATCAAATCTTTTAACCAACATTTAGGTCCTTTGTTTGAAGTTTATATTGTGGAACGGTTTATCACTCCTCAGGAATTCTCGGTCAGAAAGTAAGATTTTGAACAGTAGTCAAACATCTTGAAGATACTGCTCTATCAATATTCCATTTTCTAATTTTACTTTTTTTTCTTCTATCATGAACATCATCTATTCCAGAAAAATAAAAACAATTCGCTTACAAATATTTGAGTAGTCAGAGTCTAATTTTTGTTAACAAGTTATTTATTATTATCTCATTTTCTAATAAAACTGTTGTTTCATCTCATCTGCCTTCACCTGAAGCTGAGAAATAAGAAGCAAGTCCTGAGAAGGGTTTTTGTTTCCTTCAGAGTACTGGGTAGTTCCTTATAACAACAATTGATATAAAGGACATAATCACTATCTTCCAGACTACAGAAATATTCTCACATCTCGAAAGTCTCCCTTCTGTACATTTGTGGATTATTTTTGTGATGTGAACTAGATAGAGACAGTTGTTTACTTGGTTGTTCCAAAGGCTGTAAAATACACCATTTTACATTTCCCAACATTTCTATTGGGAACCCTTGGATGTAACGTTTTCCATGGCCTTCCTTTTGGTGATTTGTTTTGTTCTTTCTCACCTATATTCACATGCAGTTTTCAGATGCAGGGTCCAATAAAACTTACTGTAATGAAAGATGACAGAGAGAAGAAATTTCTAAAATACAAATAAATCACAAAGTTAATTTGTTTAGGAATTTGTCACACATTTTCTATTTGGTTTTTGTGAGGGTTCTTGGTTTGATTGTTTTGTTGGTGGTGTTTTGTTTGGTTTTTGTGGTTTTTTTAGTT
>VXAU01001242.1:113184-160195 GCA_013399695.1 Formicarius rufipectus | reverse complement strand
TTTATTTTTTATCTTTTATCTGTACATTGAAATGGGAGTGCTGTTTATAGCTGATGCTTTCACAACCAATTTGTCCTAGTTTTGTGTGCTTTACACAGCTTGGCATGCTTTCTTGAAGCACTTTTTTTTTTTGAACAGTGTAATTCAGTGCAGACACAACTGCTGTCCTCATAGTTCTGAGTTTCTTTCCCCTTCACCTTTCTTAAAAGTTGAGAAGTAGTCAGATATTAAATCAGTCCCACCATTGATAAAGCATGTGTGACTTAAGATCTAGTCAGGGTGGCATAGGCTTTTGTATAAAACACTGTTTTAAGTGTCCTTGATCTAATGTCAAGATTCCACTGTGTATTAGCAAGCACAATAAGAAGTCACAGAAGAGATATATTTTCTTTTATCATTTATTATAATACAAGAAAAACAAATCTAGAAAGAATATTTCATGGAGCACCATATTTTAACAAAATTTTGCTGGCTCTCCTGCAAAGTGTATTTTTGACATTTAAGCAATGACACACACATAGTCAGGACACACAGGATTTTATCAGCAGACCCAAAGAGACCCCTCTTTCTAATACAGAACCACTAAGGTGCACAGAGGAATGCCAGTGTGAGGGCATCTGAACACTAACTGAGTTAATCACTCTTTTGTTAGCAATCTTCATAAGCACACAAGCTTCCACTGTCTCACCCCAATCTCTCTTCTCTGAAGGCTCCAAATTGGGTGCAAAGGTCACTGAGTATGGTTTTGTCACAGACATGGTGTCAAGTTGAACAAAACTGGCCCATATTCCCTACCTGATACCTCTTATTGCTTTGGTTATAGTACTGATGAAAGTCTTAAAAACTCTTAAACCTATACTCCACATCACAGAAAAGCCACTTTCACACATGCAGAAATGTAACTTCCCACACACACCTAAACGAATAGCACTGACACCTTCTTGAGAAGCTTTGTTGGTTTCACTACCAAGATCACCTTCCTAAAAATCACTGAATTTTGTTTTTCAAAGTGTTCAGACAGTTGTTCAACAGTATATTTCACAATTCATTTCCTTTTTTTTTTTTCAGTAGGACATGTTTTCCTGCTACCTTAAATTTATGTCATTGTCTACACAAGGAAAGAGCAAAATGCTATAGTTTTCATCTGTACGAAATATTTTACATTCCTTTTATACAGTGCTAAGCAGAGAACAATGTAAAACTATAGCCTAGAATAGCTTTTTACCTTGCTCCAAATGAAAAAGTACTGGAAGTTTCCCATACTAATGTTGAGACACAGTATTGGGGTCTCTATTATATACAGTAGCCTTCCAGAATACTTTCAGGCACCTATTTTGTGAGCTTTTGCTCAATATGTATGTCACACTGAAGCACCTCAAGTAATATGGTTTAGTGCCCTGGAATAGTGAGAATGAGACAGAAGTAAATCCAGTCTCACAGCAGGCTAGACCAGCTGTGAAGTACAAGGCTAGCAAGGCAGGAAAATTTCTGCCTGGACCCAAAACAACCCACTGCTACAAAAATTTGGGGTATCTGACATATAGCCACTTCTATCATCAACTGAGGATGATACATGAAGTTTAATTTAAAACCTTTTCTATAAAATATTTTAATGTTGTCAAAATAAATATAAATGGGAAAAAAAAACCAAAGAAAACAATATGAGGTTATATTTCTATCAGCCACTTGGAAGAGATTTTTTTTCTTTTTTTTCCCCTCTAAGTCCAATTCTCTTTGAAGAAAGCCTTGCCTTCTGACCAGAAATTTTCCAGGGAAATTCAAGGATTTGCAAAATGTATTTCTGTCTTTATAATCAATGAGGTTGGATTATCTTTAAGTTTTAGGCAGGACAATCATGCATATTGCCAAGAAAGAAATGAAGTTATTTTGTACTTTTTCTTGTGGGACATCAGTGTGGATTTCCCATTTACGGGAGCCAATTTTATAATTCTTGTATACTACATGATGAACATGCATCTATGACTTACAAGACACAATAATGGAAATTCCAAAGGAGAGAATAGACAAATAATTGTAACTTTAGATATGCAAATGGGTATTAACAAACTGAATTACTAACTCAGACTCTTTCCTCTGAACTAAAGGCATGTTTCAACAGCTGTGCTAAACTATTGGCTAGCATTTCCCAGAGAAACAGTTCAGATTTAAGCTGTATAATAAGAAAAAGAAGACGAAAAGACTCACTAGTTAAGTTGTACAAAGGCTATGGAGTTGCTATGGATTAAAACTTTCAGATGACTGAAGAATAGGATACAAAAAAGAAGAAGATGTGCTGGGTATATCAATACATATTTTCACTTGGATTAACGTCTACCTCTTTACTCACCTGAGTAAAATGACTGTGAGACAAAAATAGAAGTTCAGAGACAAGCAAAGAATATGGACTGGCATAAGAATATGAGTCACTGTTTGGCTCAAGAAACAAAGAAAAGGTACATAAATTTATATATATATATTATATAATGACCAGCATACAAAAGAAAAATTGGGATCACTTCTGTTTATGGTGGTTTAGCGTATAACAACAAGAAGTGAGTATGACATTGAAAAGCAGTCAATTTAAATCTGAAAAAAAAAAATCTATATTCATTTGGTTTTCTTTGCTCTTAAACATGTTTTGGGGGTTGGTAACCTCCATTCTCACAAAATATTTAGATCCCTAAACTCAGCACTGGCTTCTCATAGGGATGATGACACATCAACGATCACTTCAGATGATGCAAAAATAAAAAGGGCTGAAGCTAATGAAAGCTCTCTAAGAAACTATTGCACCTTCCCCTGAAGCATCTGATACCATCAGAGGTACGATATTGAATTAAATAAACCATGAAGTTTAGCTATGTTACTGCTTCTCTCACATTAGGTTTAAAAATCCCAGTTATATATCCCAGTTAGCCATGAAGATCTACAACAATCTTCCACACTAAGCAATGAGTTACAGTAACATTAATAAATGGGAGGACAGAATAATTATTATTAGTGATCCTAAGACACCACTTATATGTGCATGCACATGTATACACATACATAAAAATGTATTATATACATATAACGCACACATAAATGTGTACCTATGTGTACAAAGACACATGGCAGCCGAGAAATGGGGCTCACCAGGAGATCTGAAGACCGTTTTTTACACCCTTCTCTGATACACATTACCAAACTCTCTGTGTGTGTGCATATGTTTAACCAGGTCTGGAGGAAAATATGAGTATGAGAAGCATGAATCTGAGTATAGGAGAAATCACCTGTGTTACTGTCATTATTTCAGATCTGTACTTGAAAGCACATTTTCAAATTCCTCATATATTGGCTGAGCTGGCCAATAGCCAAGCAAGAAGAAATACACAATATTATAGGGCATTGTGAAAATGAAAACATTTATATATATTTTCTGTTCTTTCCTGTGTTGGTATCAACACTTCATAACAGTGGGCAGAATGAGAAATTATAATAACTAATTTGATTTTTGCTACTTACTCTGTTTATTGTCTCATGTTTCTGCCAAAGTTGAGAGAAAACTTGGATCGTCCATCTCCATATGCAGTTTCATTTTCCAGATCTAATGGGTTAGCTTGTTGTAAATCTGCTTTTTCATTAGGCTTCATTAAAACATTATAGTTTTAGAAATACTTAATATGTACTCACAGTATTTCTTCAAACATAAGATTAATTCCTCAGACCCATTTGTATGAAAGTTCTGCCATCTTTTACACTCATTCACATTAATTCACACTGTTGTCCCTGTTTCTCTTCTGGGAAGGTTTTTGATAACATGAGTGAAACAGACTATCAGCTCATCTGGCAGCAGAACTGCAGCTAATCAATTCTAAGGCAAACAACCTATAGATATACTAACATATAAACATGTTCAGATAAACTAGCTATAAACTAGTTTCAGGTATCTAAGACAGTAAAAATCAGCATGACTACATTTCACAGGGTCAATGACAGGACAGGTTTCCATTTCAATGAGGTAAAATTGTGCATAAGTTCCCCCATCCCCAAAATACACCTGCAAGGTCATTATCTCAAATAAAAATAAAAGAGAGGAATAAGTTATTTTTTTAAATGCTAAAAATGAAATTACCTGTAAGCCTATTGCTAGACAGAAAGAGATGGAGGTGGGTAAAGAAATAGAGATGACAACCAGAGAATATTCATAAATGTGTGTTGTCAGCTCTGAGAACCACAGGTTTGGTTTGCATCAGCTGAGTTTTGTCTCATGATGCATACTCTAGATGGTTCTCAATGTTTTGTTATAAATAGTCCAAGTATTTTAGTTTTCAGATGGTAATGGATTTGTTTGATCACCTTTGACTTTTTGGTCCAGCTCCATAGATTTTAACATCTTTCTCAGCAGGCACAGGCCTGAAAACTGGATACAAACATATAGGTAGCAATACATAGTTAATAGGCTGTGTGGAGGTGTCCACAGAGAGTACAAATACCAGGCAGACAATGGTGCGTCTTAATCTGAGCAGCCAGTTGCCTGTGTGGTGCATTGCCTGGTGGCTCACATAGTCCCTGAACAAGACATTCTCTTCTAAGAGAGGACAATCGTCACACTCCACCGCATTTCTATGCAAAGTAACTGCAAATCTCCTGCTCCTCACAGGTTCCTTCTGCTGCCTTTCCACGGAATGCCTTCCAAGCAGAAATGCTTCCTCTGGCTCCCCCCAGAGATGACACTTCATGAGAGGCACTCCTGGCAGACAGGCCTTATCTCACCACTCTTCCTGTTTGCCAGCAGCACCTTTTCACAGAAGCCTGTTCACCTGTTCCATAGCAAGAGTAGGAGTGGGATTTTTTTCAGATAATGTTTCTGTGGAGATAGATTTTTGTTTTGTTTTGTTTTTCTTTTCCTTGTTAACATTCACTTGAAATTGTTATCTAATGTGTTCTCCTGCAATCATCTGAAAGGTTTTATTCAAACCAGCACGTTTTGGTTTTTTTCCCTTTTGCATTACCTTAAAGGGACACATCTGTTGACATAGATTCTGTAGAGAATGGATTTCATCTTTTGCTGAAGTTTTGTTCCAGCCAAAGCCGAACTTCCTGCAGGTTGTAGAAAAAGGGGCCTTTGCCTCCCAGGTAGGCGATTTTTTGTCTCTGCACAATGCATACTCGCTCGAATGAAACGCCGTAAGCCACATTGGCATTGTTGTCCATGCAGTCAGCCACCACTTGGCACTGGGGTGGCAAGGAAAAGCGCTCTAGGAGCTGGTGAGCAGCGGCACATCTCTCTTCTTGGTTCCTGTGTTTCTTAACTTCAAATGAAGAGGGAGAGATTCCAGGAGCAGCCCAGCCATCCGATGGGTGAGCTTCATCGATGTAGACCAACAAGAAGTCAGCCACACCGGAGAACTCCTCCACCAGCTTGCTGAAGGCCGACAGCTGGCTTGTGAATGGTGGTCAGGTAGCTGAGCCAAAGTTGACCACCAGTGGCCGCTCGGAGTTGGCAAAATCCAGAAGGTGGCATTTGGTTCCACACTTGCCACCAACATTCTTCCAGCTGCTACTGCTGCCATCACTGCTCTTCGCTATGTGGATTACACTGGAGTTTGGGGCTTCTCCTCCGAGCTTGACCTGGTGGCAGAACAAATTAAAACACAGCAAGTTAATGTGACCAGCCTGTGCAGTATCCTCATGTCTACTATCTTCAAATAATCGCCTGTTCAAAAGACACCTAACTAGCTGCATGGATAGTAGCATGGTGATATAGCAAATCACCAAAAGCAGCAGCTTCAAAAAGTTCATCTAGCCCACCTCCACTCACTTTAGGGAAATGTGGAGTTCATGACAGGTATACTGCTTCATTAATGTAAGAAAATTTTATCAGAGATCTGTCTTATCCTACTCATGACACACATAGCCCTGTCCACTCTTGTGTATTTGGAGACCCATATTTGTTTTCACACAGACTAGCTCAAATTTCTTCTAACTGTTCTCTGTGAGACAAATTTTCTAGACATGATATTTTTTTCACTGCCATTTTCAATGTGTTCTCTCCACTTGGCTCACATCTTCCCTGAAGTGTAGCAGTCAAAACTTCAACAGTGTTTTTACCAATTCTCAGAATAATCAGAAAATTACTTCATGTAATGAAGCAGTTCACAGGTTACACCTGTTTATACAATCTAGATGCTCGCTTTTTATGAGACATCATGACTGCTTTGGAAAAACAGTAGACTGTTGGTTAGGCATTAGTTAGTGCAATGTTATATAAAGCCTAGGTTCTCTTCTGCCTTTTGAGTTGCTCCTCATGATGGATTTGGGGTAGTGAATTTGATCCTTTGCATTCAACCTCATTGAACTGCATCCTACATTTTAAGCCATTTTTCCAATTCTCAAAAATCATGCTGCATTATATTCCTGATCTTCACAACACACGCAGTGCCTCTCAATTTTCAGAAGTTTGCAGATTTCATACTTAGATAGTCTCTTCCATCCTGCAGTCCAAGAATGAAAATACTCAGAGCACGAAACAACAGATCTCTGCAGATGCCCATTCAATATACATTCTGTTTTGACAGTGGGCCATCCAAGACTGTGCTGACTAAAATTTCTTCTAACCAGTTTGCAGTAATTTCACCGGTGACTGAGTGACACATTTCCTTCTACTGCAATGTTTCTTTACGAGATAATTGAAGAGAAAACATCCAGCAAGAGGAAGGTTTATATGATGGTTGAAGTAGGAGGAGGTGAAAATGAACTGCTCTATCAGCTCCAACTCTGGGTGTAACTCAGATACAACAGTCAATTTCAGAAAAGTCATTTTGCCTGACCATTTCTATTTGCATTTCTATAGAAAAAGACAGAATACAAGCATCTCACAGAAGAAAGTGCCAGAATAAGGTGGAGCCTGCAGAGGGCTCCAAGATCCTTATCTGATAACTACTACAGAATCGCAAACTATTACATAATACAATTAGTTTTTCATGAGCTCTGCCACAGCAATTCCTATGTACCTGCCTTTGCCATCAAGCTCTAGCACAGCCTTTGTATTTCCCTGACTCTCTCCCTATCCCCAACTATTTTATTATGTTCAGAAGTCTTACTTTGAAGGAAACACACTGGGCCAAATTCTCAAGTCTTTTACATTTTATGCATTTCTTCCTGAAACTACAGGAACTAAAGTCTGTAGATGTTAATGCTAAATGAGAACTGGATAAAAACTGAGTAAATAACAGATTTTTGGTGCTCTTCTATTTTACATTACATTATATGGTATCCTGGTGAGTCAGATACAAGAAACTGAGTTAACAGCTGAGTCCTGAACTCATGCAGTTGCTGCTGCTTTTGACACTGAATTCTCAATTTCTCCCTGAAAAACCTGACTACCTTGAACAAATCTACAGTTATTGGTGACTCTGAACTATTTCATCAGAATAGCAACAGCAGCAAGAGTCTAATACAAGCAAAGTTTGTAAGACACAGCCCTTAAAACTGTCAGGCTTCACAGCTCTCTGAGAAGGTCTCATGGCATGTTGGCACAAGACATAAGCAATATTTTAACTATTTTCCATGGGGCAAATTGAAACACAACCATGCCAACATTCTCATTCAGAGATTTGCAAGGAAGAGTCACAGAAAGACTGACTGAGTTCCCAGATCTCTCCAGGTGAAGTATGTGGTGATCATGCCACCTGAAGCAGAGAATGTGCAGCTGCACCACAGGCAAGAGAAGCAGATGATGGCCCAGGAAAGCAGAGACAATTGTGCCTCTGTTCCTGAAAACTGCTTCTGTAGCTCTGCTATGTGCTTCAGTCCCCTTAATAGTTTAAAAAAAAAAAAAAAAAAGCCTTGTGCTTCTTTGCCTTTGAAAGAAAGAGGCTAGAAACAGCTGAGTTTAGGACCTGCTGTGTGAGTGTGCTGTCTACTGAACTCAATGAAGGAAAATATCTGTACCCCAGTTTTTGAGAAGAAATTATCTGTCTGGAGAGAGGCAGGCTCAGAGACTCAGGTTCTTGCATTTAAGAAGTAGCATTAAGCATCTTACAGTGTTTAAGGCCACCTACACCTTAGCAGGGATTCTGTTCAGCTGTTGATAACTCCATTTCTCTCTGCCATTCTGTGAAATAAGATAGGCAAAGCAGGAGTGAGTAAGGTAAAGGGCCAAATTTGAACACTTAAACAAAGAAATACGCAGGTCTAGATCATGCGGCATCCATATTACCATCCTGAGGTCTGCATTCAAACCAGAAGCCAACTTAACAACTCAGCATTTTGTGATAAGTTGGTGACTACCAGAAAAGGGCACATCTCAATAAGCACAACATATGTATATCTGCACAAACACTAGACACTCTACCTAGAAAGTTTAACTGTTCCTGCACTACCACGCAAATGCTTTTTCAGAGCTTGCTGGCCCAAAATGCATCTTTTGGGCCAAGCCTGACATGTAAGTACTTGTGCTGCACCCACTCCCTGGCTGAATAATGGACCTCCGTATTATGGAGTGTAGGCTCATCCAGTGAAAGAAAAGAAGTAATGACATGTAACTTATCTCACGAATCCTAACTAAACAGCACACTTTGGATTTCTGATATTTGCTGGGATTCTTCAGAGGAGAAGAAAAATAAAAGTTAGAAGAAGCACCTAAAACTCAGCAATGAACAGAGCTGCTTAGAACAAAAGAAAGATCTGAGCAGCTTTTTCCATTTACTCTGCTGGTTTCATTTTAACAAAACTATTGTGACTGAAAATATCTAGCCAACACTCTTGAACTGGGAAACCACAGTTGTCTTCTTGATCATCCTTAAGCAGAAAGAGAAGCTATATGAGTTCCTGATTACCAGCTCCTCCTTACTCAGGTCTATCAAATACTCGATTTCCTAGACAAGTTTTCAAACCCTGAAGGTAAAACCACTTCCATCAGACATCAACATGGGAATGCCCCTCAAGTCCTATTTAACATTGATACCAAAGGTAGCAACATACTTCACTGTTCTTCAACAATACAAGTTTGCATTCTGTCTCTCATACTCCTTATTGATTAAAAAAAATAGATAAATTCAGGAATCAAAGTTCAAAGAAGCCCCTGTACATCTATACAGCACCTTATATCAGTTTCTCTTCATTTCCCAGAGTCGTGAAGTAAGTCTCATGGCCGCAGGTTACCTATCATTTTAATTTTTGTTTCTAGGAGTACTTCTGATGGCTTTTTTCCCTTTAATGAGACATCCTTGCCAAGCAGTCATTCACCAGGCATTTTCTGCTCTTGTAGAGAAGTAATTAGGTCGGTGCCTTGTTCCATGCCAGTGTCAGGCACTCCAAAAAGCAGCCCTGCCCAGTCGTTAATGCTTAAACATAAGCAGCAGCGGCATCTCCACTAATTGGTCTTGATGAAGCACTGACGTTCCCAAGAGACTGTTTATTTCACTAGGCTCTGAACCGGTTGACACAGGATGACAATATCATCCTTGCTGATCATCTGCATTGTAGGCCGTGGCTGTCTTCTTTGTTGTTATTTATTGAAAGAAAAAATAGCTCTTGGAAAAGAAAATCAATGCCATGAGAAAACAAACAAAAACCTCCATGTATTCAGCCAAACCGCTTTTGAAATCTTGCACAAAGGCAGGCAAAATATAAATTCTGAGAAACAAACCAGCAGAATTCCCCTCACACGCAATCCAGCATTTTCATAATCACGTACTTTTGTGCGTGAATATTTGGCCATTCAGTGCCAGCCTTCTGAATGAGGTAGAAATGAGGCAGCACGCAGGCATCCCCTCCCACATAGCCTGCATGGGACACGCAAGGTAGGCCAACCAAATCTGAGAGTCAGCCCAGCCATCAGCAAAAGCAAGCACTGAGAGCAAAGTAGTGACTCGCATAATTTGTGAGAATTTTGTGTTTTCTGGACAGCCTGTTCTGAGTCTGCGTGCAGAGTGAAAAGGGAACAAGTTCGCTGATGTTTTAGCACGCAGTTTGCAAAATGAAGGAGATGTAAGAGCAGGAGAGAAAGCTCTATTCATAAACTACTGGCTAGAAATAGCACATATTGCTAACTTTGTTGTCCATTCTCCATAAGGACTAGGCAAAACCCCATGGACAAAACATCACCTCCTCATGTACCTTTTCTTTTTTCTCATTTTATCAACTTTAGCGTAACCCTGCTTGGACCTGGTGCACTGGAATGCAGCTTTCATTACCTGCATCAGATATCTTCAAACAGTTTGGCAGACTCATTGGGCTGTGCCAGTTTTAACCTGAAGAAAATAAGTGCTTCTAGACAATGAGCAGTTTGTGATATTAGTAATTTGAATAGGGACATGCCATGTCTGGGACTGGATGGTAATGATTGGTATTGAACTGAATCCCTGGAGCCTTTTGCACTTTTTCAAATTCTCTGCTTTGATTTAATCCCATTTAGCTAGATATAGCTCCATCCAAATCATAATCAGACTCTGGCTAGAGAATTTATACAAACTATTATTTTTGTCTTCTTTATTTATATGACCCAGAGTTGTGCAGTTGATAAAAATCACTGGGGACCCTTGTCTGGAGTAGTGTAAGGGTGCAGAAGCTCTTCATTTGCCTTGGAGAGCTGGCAGTTTGCTTTAGGAGACTAAATTACTTGAATCGGAGAGCAGAGACTGGAAATGACTTGAGCTTTCCCACAGTCTTTTATTTAGGATCAGGTGTGTGGAACTGAGGGAGGGAAGTAGGAGACAAATTAACAGGATACAGTCCAGATAAAAATACCTAGGCAAATGCTGCTCTCTCCATTTAAAAGCTGCCAGTCCCACAAATGAGTATGTATGGCAGAGGGAAAGCATAAAGGAGCCTTTTGCCTTGCACTCTTATGGATAATTTTAGTTCCTCTGATCAAGGAGCCTGGAACAAACTTCTTAAGGGCTTTATGCTTCCCTCAAGATGGGAGCGTGGCCTTCTACACCATGGCCACTGCCCTCATGGGCTCTACATACAGGTGACAGAGCCCTTTGCTTCAGCACCTGAAGGGCATTTGATGCTAATTTGGGTGATAGACTGTTTTTTTTAGCTCTGCATAAATACACAGTGGTGGTTTTGTTCAGAGAGGCAGAGCTAGGGCTCACTCAAGAACTGTCTACAATCCTTTTCCTGAGTAGTGCCTGTTAGCTTAATTTCTATGTCTATCACAGCCAAAGGGGGTTTTCACAAGGCTTTCACAACAAAGCAAGCATTCCTTTCAGTCAGGGTTTTGCATGTAAAGGTGAAAATGGAAGACTGCAAAGATGCGGTGTGGAAGAAGTGACATTAGACCTGCAAAATGACACAGGTAGGATGAGACCCCAGGTGGGATAGGAGTTCTCTCCTTTTCCTACCATTTATCTGCCTTGAGTGTTTGAACTCTAAGTTCTATGGGACCAACTGTCTACACTCCTTGCTAGGACACAGCCTAGTACAATGAGTCCCTGGAATAAGTTAGTCTTCAGATACTACTATAACAAACATGATTATGTATTAAAAATAATGACAAAGGCCCAAATTCTGTTGAATTTATGTTCCAAACTCTGCAGGAGAGATTTTAATTGTGGTTTTATTTTGTTTTTTCCCCCTTCTTTCAAGATTGTTTTCATTTGCAAATGTCAATGAAAGCGGTTCTGCTAGAGCTGAGCTTTGTAAAACCAATAAAATATTGTTAATACCACACAATGTCTAGTTCTAAACCGTGAAATTATGAAACAGGCTTTCTTTCACAGATTTCCTTTATCACTGTCAAATGCAGAGAGACACTTCCTTACATTGCCAGGCAAAATAAATACAAATGATAAGTGTGGAGTTTTTTTTGTTCCAACCTTTAAAAGATTTCCCCAAAAAGCAACGAGTTACTGAACTGTCAAAGGGTTCATGTGTTTATATTACTTTCACATCTACCTTTGTGATGGTGCTGTGCAGTATGCACTTAACATGTCAGGTTTGGGACAGTTTTGCTTTGCATAAGGACTTATTTTGTATGATGTACCTATAGGGCAAGCTAAAGAAACCAAAGGTAATTTAATTGTGCCTCCTTCAAATCTCAGGAAAATCCCACTGGGTGTTTACTGAACCAGTCTACTTGCTGCAACATCCAGAGCTGGGCCTATGCTGCGGAGCTGGGATCCTGTGCCAGCTGTTCCCCTGTGTTGGGACTGTCATGCCAGAGCTTGCTGCTGGCCCACTCTAAAGACAGTAAAAAGCTGTACAAGTACATGCACACACCCATCACCTGAGGTACCAGCATCCCTCTGAGGCCTGTGATGCACATTTATGTACAAGTGTGTATGTACACACATGCATGTTGCCCCCATAGAGGCACCACTGCATTCTTAAGGATTTGGCTTCTTCTGGGAGATGCCATTAAGATCTTCACCCTAACTACCCTGCACTGAGGTGGAGGAGAGGGATGATTTCCTCAAGGATAACATCAGAGCTCTCTATTGGAGACTAGGAATGGTAACTCTGCCTTGCTGAAACACAGAACTCATATCTGGCACTGAAAATGATCCCAGCATGAGGCATCACCACTGGGCACCATTAACGGGTGAAACCTTTATGGAACCCATTTTAAAAACATTTTAAGATAATGATTTCTCACCACTGGAATCATAGAAAGCATATTCATCCAAGTACTAAATAAAGCATGTAATTTAGGAGGTTTAAAAAAAAAAAAAAAGGCTTTTAAAAGGACTTTTTTTTTTCCCCAAAGCATCTCTAGCTTTTTTTCTGGATTTCTGCACATATGTGATGCATTCTGTATCTGTAGGCTAAAACAAATGCTTCACTGGCATTTGTAGAAATGTTCTATGTAAATCATGAAGAAGTTGCACTAACACCCTCCATAAAACTCTTGTTTTTATTCTCTCATGTTTTCTCTCTTTTTTTTTTCTCAGTAGGTGTGGCTGCATTCATATCTGTACTTATGTATACATACACACATATGTACTTATACAGAGAAGTGAGAGAGGACCAAATCCTGGAAGAGTAGGTTATGTAAGTTTTTGTATGTGCATTTTTACATTTATATACATATATGTATGTACATATAGAGATGCAGATGCACACACACATATATATCTTTATACATGCAGACACATAAGTGTAAATTCCTACACACACCCATGCATATAAGAAAAATAATACTGAAATAAAACTGTTCCACACTTTCAATTATATAAAGCTAATGTAACTTGATTGCTAGCTCTATTTATCTCTGTTATGACAGTTAATCTGGTCTAAAAGACTCCCCTGTAACATAAGACACACTTGCCTCTTGGAAAATAATGGGAGGATGGTCTATAAATCACAAAGCTGGTGCAGTGTAGATAATGTCAACACTGAGAGATAAGGAAGTAAAAAGAAATATATTAATCATTGATAAAATTTACATTAAAAAAAAAACAAAACCAAAACAAACAAAAGGGTAATTATTTTGATGCCAGTAGAACTCTAACACATGGAGAAAACCAGTCACATAGAATGTTTCAATAAAAAAGAATACTGAATATACTTTACCTATAATAAAACAAACTTTGCCTTGTTTCCCCACTGAGGATGTTAAAACCTATAACTCTTGCTGGGTAATTTTACCTATGGAATGATTACCCTTAACAAAAAGTCATGTGCAATAACAACAACTACAAGCAGGGAAGGCGTGGAGGGGGAACTTGGATTTTGGGTAAGATATTAAAAAGTTTTTCTAGAAAAAGAGAAAATACATCAGAATAGCTGTTTTCAAATATACTCTAACCATTCCAAGGTCATATCTTCTACACATTAGTCTTGGATAAAAAACCCTCACTTAATTCTAGGACAATGTGTGCTTTCAAGGTAGAGGTCCCTTCTTGTAATAAATTTACTTTTGTTTAGACTATAGTATTTACCCACAGTGTTGTTCTGGAATGGGTTTTGGTAAATCTTCCTGCGAATAGAAATTTTACATCAGATAATTTTGTGACAAATGTTCCGAAATGTACACAGGAAGAATTCTATGTAAGTGACAAAAAACACAGTAAATCCAAGCACGGTTACTTCTTTCATCCAGTCTTCTCTTGGTCCAGCTTCAGTTACCTGAGACATCTGCAATTCTGTTATCCTAGCTGAGAAATTGTGATTATCTCATAAATACTCCTCAATGGAATGAGCTTAAGCACCTATTTAAGTACTTCACTAATTCCTGTCTTCAGATAGTAAATTAGAGCAATAAGCAGTCATGGCTATGGTAATGACTGCATTTTGGTATGCTACATAGCATCCAGATTCCAAAGTATTTTATTTTCTCACCCTTGCTAATTGTCTCAGATTAAGATATCACAGTTGGGTAGTCCTAGTCAGGATTTGGAAAAAGTTAATTTAATGAAAAATATGCTTTGAGGGACATTCTTTAACATTTATCACTCTTTCTCATGCTTTTTAAACGTGTCAATCATATTTAAACTCCACCAGTACTCTACCAGTTAAAACTTTTTTTTCTTTTTCTTCCTTACCAAAGCAGAAGATTCTCCTCTATTGTGGAGGTGATGACTCTTCTTCCAATATTACTCCTCAATTTATGGTGTCCCCTTTATCATTTGATTTCTACACTTAGCTACCTTTCTATGACAATCAAGGGTTTCCAATGATCTCTTCTTGTGGCACATATTTCTAGTAATTAAATGTTGTTCAATTCCTTTTGTCTTAAGGATAGCTGCCATTAATGGACTTTTTCCTTTTTTTGGATCACGGTGATAAAATTTGGTTATGTTTATATGTATTTTTCTGCTGAGTTCAGTGAGGCCCAGATTTCATTCTAAGGACCTTAAAGCCTGATTGGCCTGAGCAGCCTAGGTGATTTAATGGTGATAAGGGAGAGAATAAAATTGCCAGAGTTCAAGGTATGAGTTTCATTGCCAGCACCAAAACTGGCAGAGTCATCATCCCTGTTGCTTCCATGATTGACATCAACAGTACTTAAGGAGAGGCAAAGCATGACTTCAGAAACTACAGAAATGTGTGGAATATCTTAATTTTAAACATTTTGGTGAATTTAAGCAAAATGAGATTGAGAATATCTCATGGATATAAGGTTCCTTACAGCTTCACAACTTCTCCAGACCCCAGATCACACAGAGGTTGCAAATGCAGGAAACTGTAAATTTGACTATCAGAGAGTTATGCTACCAACTTCCACTGGAGCCTTGACCAAGTCATGTGTTAACTGTCCTGCCCTGCCTTGTGTGTAGAATGAGAATGATTGTGTTCACTGACCCATTTAAAAAGACCACTGTAAAATGTACTTAATGTCTGTGAAGAGAATAAAAACAAAGACTAGAAGGGCTAGAAGAATAGTAGGCTTCATTCAGCATTATTTTATTTGGGTAGCCAGCTGGATGATTCCTAAGGTGGCAGTAAGAGGTTGACCCATTTGGCAAAAGTTAGTGTTATTTATATTTGTCTTATACTGAAAATTTTTGTCCCCGTGGCTTGGGTTGCAGGCTAAGCAGATTGTATTCCATATCACAAAGCCAGAAAAAACCAGCACCACCAGCTCTTCACATCTTTAGATAAGAGCAGAAACAAAGGTCATTGTAGAGATGGAAAGGGATTGGGGGCAAGGTGATACAAAAATATTTCAGAGAAGAAACCTATCATTTGCATAGGACCCCTATGACACCACAGGGGTATGTTAAATTAGATGGTCTAAATAAGACAACACATTAACAGACTAAGCACTGTTTTGAAAGCCACAGCTCTGAATTCAGTTCCTCTACTTACTAACTGGGTGGTCTGTGCAAGAAATTTCATGGGTTTAGGTCCACCTTTTCATTCTATAAAAGGGAACTATAGCTACCTCATGAGACCTGAGCAGCACTACTGGGTAATGTTTGCAGAAATCTTAAGAGGAAAAGAAAAGTACATGTTGCATAACTGCTATTGGTTTTAGTAACTTTAATCACTAGGCAGCTGTCCGACAGCTAGTCAAGTTCATTTTTAATCTCTGACATGTCCCTCTGTCACTGCTTTCATGATGGGAAAAAGGTCAGTGTTTCACTCTGTACCAAGTTTTACTATTACTTGGCTGTTTCCTTCAACATAAAAGTTAACATATGAGTAATAGAAAATACCAGTGTAGTGACAAGGGTTCATTTCTCTGTTTTACTCTGAGTAAAACAATTCTATGTAACTGAGCTGACACCCATCTCTGCAAGGCTCTATCTCAAAATACGGTCTTCTTATAATATCTGAAGATTTCACATGGCAAACAAATAAAAGCTGTAAAAATATCTAGAGCATTTTACTATTACTCTTCTATGAAGATCTTGAAATACTTTAAAAACATGAAGATCATTATTCATGATGCTGAGGAACTGAGGCACACCTAAACTGAGTGACATGGCCACAGCTGCACAGAGTTAGTGGCAGAGCAGGGAGTCAGCAGCTCCAGAATCTCGTGAATCCTTAGCCCCAACTTAGAAGTACTGCTCCTTTCTGCTCATACCTCTCTCATCAAACTTAATATCAGATCGGAGATAGCCTTCACTACACAGGGTCACTCCCTTTCCTTCTCGGCTGACAAGCGGGATGCTCATCCTAGCTCACCTACCCCAACCCGACAGTCCCCATCCCCACGGACTCACCTGCTTGTAGGCGTCCAGGAGGAAGCTGTTCCAGACGCAGCGCAGCCCCTCCGAGGTCAGCATCCTCCGCCACTCACCGCGCCCAGACTTAGAGCGGCTCAGAAACAGCACCATGTGCTTCAGGAGAATCACAGAGTCATACAGCGCAAGGAAGAGGCAATTGGAAAAAAAGACCGGCAAGATCTGAAGCGTGATCAGCAAATCCACACTTAGCAGACCCATATTCCTTGCTGCTTCTTTTCAGCTGGATGCCTTCAGTTCTCTTTATTGCTCTGTACCCTCATTTAAAAGAGTGAAGTAAAAGGCATTTCAAAAGCCTCGCTACCCCTCTCTCAGCTGCTCTTTTTAAAATGAGCAGAGATAGTTAAATATGAGCAGGCTGGTTAAAACCATAACTGCAAGACACTTATTCAACTCTGAGCTGCTTATTTTTCAGAAATTAAGATGTTAACAAAAATTCTTCTCTTAACTAGGAGACCTGATTTTGTTGAAGCGAGAGGCAGCTGTGTTTCCAGTTCCCTGCAGTTACAAAATTTAAGCTGAGACTGTTAATTGTTAACTTTCCTGCACTATCCCATTGTTTCTCAGCTATTTAAGCACTGAACAGACCTCTCATTTCTGTGTCANCCACCCCCCCCACTCCGCGTTTCTGTATTCCTGCCTTCTTCCTCTCGCACTCTCTCTTGCTATCTGCCTATGGTGCAAAGTGCTCTCCCCTCTGGAGTCCTAGCTTGCTTCCCTGAAGCCTTTTATACATTCCCTAGCTAATTGCTGCAATAGAGAAATGAAACCCTAATCTTAGTAAAGATCTTGACGTCAATGTAAAAGAGGGCTTTACTTTGGCCAGGGCTGCAGTGAATAGAAAAAATGAAATTCTCTAAACTTTTTTTTTCCCCTTAAGAGAGAGGAATAAAAAGAGAGACAGAGAGTAAGGGTGGAACTTTGCTTTGCTTTGAAAAGAAAAGAGGAAAAAAAAAAAAAAAGCTTCTGAATGTTCTTACAAAATGTCTCCAAATTTTAGAAGAACTATTTTCATATGACATAGAAGGTGACAGAGCAACACAGAATTCTTTGTTGATTTTTTTTTCTTATAGCTGTTTTTTGTGGGTTTTGTGTTTGTTTGGTTGGTTTTTTTTCTTGGTCCTTTTCTGTTTTCCAGGAAGGAGTGTGAGTTGATGCATCCCAAGAAAGGTCACATTTCTGTACATTTTCCTCCCACCTGCATGAAGTACAACATGCATAATGTTTAAATACCTTTTGCTGTTTTCTTAGTAACATAAGTGAACACCCTGCACTGACCTCATCTACTAATGTGTAAGAGAAGAGGATGAGAATGAGAGAAAAAAAGTTTTTGATGTATTTGGGGGTTTTAAGTTACAATTCCCTGCTTAAATAAAAATGTTCTTCAGCCTTAAATGCTGTTAATCAACATAACTTCAAGGATTTTAATGTTCCCCTAAGATAACTGCTTACATCCCCTAGTCTAATAAGGATAACTGACTTTTGGTTAAAATCTTGTAAATTAAAAACAGAAAGGAGTTTCCGTTTGACAGAGCCATGTGTACTTTAGCAACTGCAACTATCCCCTGCAGCCCCATGCTGAAGGTTTGTTTTGTCCATTTGTGGTTCTCTTTGTTTCACCTTTTTTGTCCAGTATTTAGTCCTCTTTTCCCAGTATTTTTTGGGGAGGATACAGTAGACATGTTTTATCTGGGGTATTTTTAGCATGGTCCTAAATCTTTTAGGTAAATATTTCATGTTGCCGACATCCATAATTTTGTTTTTTAGTGGATGTCTTCCCTATGTGCTTGTGTAGGCTATACACACAGGATACATTTCATTCCCAGAGATGCCAGCATGATATTTAACCTCTGTCAACTGACATCCTTGATGAGTAGTACAAGCTTACTTCATTAATACACCTTGGTGTTCATCAGTCATCACTATCCTTTCATTGCTTGCAACAGCAGAGGGTAAACACCATCCATCTTCTCTACTCAGGGGTCTTTTGTTTTCAGATACTGTAACTTCACTTGGCCTGTCATTATCCTAGGATGCACACCTCAAAAAAGGCCACCTGCTGTCTTATCTTGCTCTCACCGAAGAAGTTTGTTTAGGTAGCATGATTCCAGACATTTGCAAAAGATATCCCCCAGACAGGATATCTTCCAGCAATATTTACTCACAGAAATAACTTTAAAATGTTGCACACTTTAAAGCAATGACCTCCTGCATTACTAACATAAACAAACCAAAAAAGAAAAAACCAAACCAACAACAACAAACTAAAAAAAAAGTCCCACAAACAAACAAAAAAAAGAAATGAAATGCATTTCTTTTTCGAACTGTTTTTCAAGTTAAATGCTGGTGATGACAGTGTTCTTTTGCCATAGAAAGATTGCAACCTCACAACTCTGGCTTTATTATTAAAACTTGCAAAAACACGTTATAAGTAGGCATTTAGATATCCCCACACATGGATGAGTCAGTATGCTCATGTCATGTGAGCACAAGACAGGAACAAGGGTCCCCAGAGCTGCTAAACTAGCTTACTGTCTGACCTCAGGCAAGCACATGTAATCACTTGATTAGCAGCACTCTTAAACCTGGGTTTCTCTTCCGTAGATCCACCACTGAAAAATACATGATTCTGTCTGGGAAGGTCCCCTTTCTTTATTTTGCGAAGGTCTGTTACACGGCAGGCCTGGAGATTGTTGATGACAGTGCCAGATGAATCATCAGCCATTGTTTCTGAGAACAGTTTGCAAACAGCTCTGAGGACAGTCCAGCTCAGACTCTTCCTGTTCCCTGGAGGTAAAGTCAGGCAAGAACTTACCCTGGGAACACAATGTCTTCTGGGTTCCTGTGAAACAACTGCCCCTACCCACTGCATGCTTCATGGGTGAAGAGGTTGTTTGTAAGACAGCTGGAGACCAGACAGCTAGAGAGCTTTGAAGTGTCGGAAGCTGAACAGGAAGCCCATGGAGCACTGGTGTGAAATGGTAGTTCGTATTTACCACGTCACCATTCTTGCCTATAAGGCAGACTCAGTGTATCGAGTTAAACAGAACTACAACAGTGTGTTTGAGAGCTTCGGTCAAGAGATAGATGATAACTCCCTAATCCAACCATAAAGACATAAATCTTTTCCTAAACAAATGTAAAAAGATAGTTTTTGTCATTGCTGTCTTCAGAAGCAGTCTGTCTCCCCAGAGCACAAGGCACTACTAGTCAGCTTGACAGTAGAGTCCAGCAGCCCTCAACAGAGAAGGAAGGCCTAACCCTGCTTCTTGTTGATACTCTTTCTCTCATTCTTGACTGAAAAATTTATCCCTGTGTTTATTTATCTCAGATATCAAAAATACTAGGGAAATCACTATTTGCTTCTTTTGTGAAAGCTGGGTGTCTAGAGCTAAATTTTGCTTTTGAAGCCAACAGTCTGTTGCTATTTCCCTGCAGATGGTCATGAATCAAGGAAGAAAGGTTAGATCCTTCTGACCTTGAGGCATTTACTCTCTTGAAGGAAAATTGGATGAATATGATACATGAGGAAGAATTAGACAGGGTTGAGGTTATGTATGAAAGAACTGAGATAGGATTCAGCTAAAGCACGTTTCAATTACCTACTCTGCGATACCTTCCTATATAATTTGGGCACAGCCCTACAATGTACCTCAGTTCTTGATCAGCAAAAGAAAATAAAAGTCCTCTCGTAATCTAAGGAGCAGTCAGGCTCAGTAATGGGAAATTAAACATCATCCATAATTTGTCAAGGTGGAATGAGCAAAGCCAACAACATTAAAGCATCCACTGTTACTAAACCTTGTATGTGGCTAAAGTCAACAGTATCAGTATAGCTGTTCATATTCTGTAATGTTTATAAAAATCAGTGCCATCAAAACTGAATCCATGCATAGTGTCATGTTTCTTTCCAGTTCAACCACAGGAGCATGAAGATTAGGACATGGGGAGCTAGTAAGTTTGTTTACTGCAACTCTCTTGATAACTGTACCTCGACACAGGAAATTTGAGGTGGAGTTACTAATGCTCAGGCCACTTCCTCTGATCCCATTTCATATTGGATCCATACTAACTTTCTGCATGTCAGATAGTGTATTTTACCACCTGCACTTGGTTGTGTAGGTCTTTATTTACCTGTGGCTGAACTACCTAAGTTGCTGTGGCACTCCATCAGACTGTAACTAGGTACCTAAGGGTAAGACTCCAGAGTACAAAACAAGTAGACTGATGGATAACTTGGTTACTCAACCTTATTTTCTCAGACTAAGCACGACTATTTTGAATGCAGTTACTCTTTGCAGCACACCTGCAAGAGGGTACCTCACAGTGACGGCTGCTTCTCTGGTCCTACCCCCAGGAGGTTCATGGGAGAGATCATCCCAAAGGATTCAGCACAACCTGTGTGCCTGTGTTGCTGCTTCTCACTGCTTTCACTGCCAAAACCAAAGAATGAAGTTTTTTGTTTCAGTGCTGGTTTGTGTGTCCATGAACTTATTATCCCTGGAGAACTGTGCAGCTGCAGAGTGATATGGCTAGAGATGGGGAGGAGAAAAGTTTAGCTTAGCTTTGCCTCCCTGGCCCTGGGCAAAATTTATTACAGCCAAACAAGAATTTGTACCTCTCATAAAACAGCATTTTTCTCTCTTTGTCAAAAGAGAAAAATCACCTCCTTCTCTCAGCAACAATTCCCTCACTTAAGATGTCATGGAGCACTGACTGACTATTTCCCCTTTTTGATTAGGATCAGCAGTATGTTTTCTTGAAGAAATAATATGTTCAATGAAAAAAAAGTAAAAATTTCAGGCAAGTTGCAGTGTTACCTGAATAGATTACCCATGGTATGGATTCACCAGGCCCTACCGTCCTCTGTCATTCCTGGCCACAGCACCACATCTGAATGGAGCAACGTTCATCCTGCTGGCACCCAGCCCCACTGCCTACTTAAAACTGCCTCCGTTCTCTACAGACTCTGCTTACCAGCTTTTCAAAGGTGAACACACTAAATCTATCTTTACTGCCTAATTAATTTGCCTTTTGTATTAGCTTTGGTTTTGTTTTATTTGGGTTATTCTACCATTGCCATTATGCTGCATATTTGAGAGCTGATTATTCTGTGAAACTGGCAGCTGTGAGAGACACTGATTTGGTATCCCAGAAGACATGATTCCTTAAGTTTGTCTGCAGTGGGGCTGAGCATAGATAAGGAAAATGCAGATTGCCCACAGAAGCAGCTTTCCAGGGCAATTTAGAGTGAAGTCTCTGGAGCAGAAAGAGGAAGTTAACCTCACTGCTCACTCAGTCCGTAAGGCAACACTACAACTAGAGGACATTTCATCCAATAGATGCCAAATTGGGACAGTATTCATATGAACTAAGGATAAAAAAGGCCATATAATTGGGTCACTTCTGGATAGGGAAAGAACAGAATACCCTAAGAGATGGCAAGTAATACTTCAATATGCTAGTCTATAACTCAGGTTTTCTTGTAATCAAGACACTGGTTCAGAAAGATTGAAGTGCACAGGGAGAACTGGGACTGCTGATGTCTCTGCAAAACCTGTTCTGTAGACTTCAAAGCTGTCAGTCTGCCACCTCTTAAGAGCCTGCATTCATTGTATGACAGCAAAATGAAAAAATTGACTCATGGTTGTGGTTATATAGTAGTGACAAATTTGAGACTAGAAGAGTTCCCCACATCCTTTCACTAATGATTCCCAAATTTCTATGCAAAACAAAAATAATCTCCCAGTTTCAATAAAGTACAGTAAACAAACCTGATCTTAAAACACACCTGGCTGAGTCAGACTTAATTTTAGAACAAAAGAGAACACCCTATCCACCCGAAAAGACAAGGCAGTTTGTTTTAAGAAAACAGGACAACTGATTTATGAATAAAGACAATCAGAAGACCTTGTCAGAAATAAAATTAATAAGCCCAAAGATTTTGAATATTGCATGAAAACAGGAAAAGTGATTTTTGTGTATTGAATATGAGAAAAGAAAAACTCTGTCTACCTGTGGATTTTGTAAATTACCTCCCAAATTCCCAAGAGAACCTGGGACTAGAAGTTAAAGTATTCCTCTCACCTTTACTCTCTGGGTGAAATATATGTATGCAGAAGTATACTGTCAGCTGTATGCGTAGCTGTCAATAAGTTAAGATGTTCATGTATTCCTTCCTATCTACAGCACCAGACAGATGGGGGGTGAGGGGAGAGGGTCAGGGGGGTTGTAAAATTTTATTAATATCTCTGTAGCAATTTCTAAATAATTTGGCTCAAAGTTCTAGAAAAGCCATCAAGTCCCAGCTTTTGCAGCTGAGAAGAGGCCATTTCCCTTTTACCAGCAAACCACTGACCTTTTTATTCTTTGTATCCCTGTGGAGAGCTCCTTATACACTGAGTTACAGTTGAATTAAATGAGTTGTGTGCCCTTGTCATTCTTGTTGCATGTTTGTGCATGAATTTCGGGTGCTGATGATAGCTATAGACGACCCAAACTTTCAATCTCCCTCCATCTGTCCTCACACTTTTTAAAGTTCCATCTTCTATAGATATTTGTGTAGGAGTGGAGACAGAAATGCTGTGATACAATAATAAAGGTTCTTATCACTGTATTTCTAGTTAAGTCAGAACCAGAAATTGATAAGAATCCTATTTCCTTGAACTTGAATCCCATTCTCTGACCCTTTCTTCCCAAACCAAGACAATGGCACAGTTCAGATCTTCTGTAGATTGAGGGCTTATTTTCCAGTCTTTATCAAAAGATACCCAGCTAGGAGAAAAAAAGGTAATCACAGTCACCTCCATGTAGGTCGAATATATAAATTGGTGCACTTTTCCCCACATATCCAATCTGGAGCACTGGAACACAAAGAAATTAAACATCTTACAGTAACAGTAAGTTATTCAGCAGTCATGTTTGCCTTTCTGAGTATAGATTTCTTGTCAAAAGTAACCTCTTGGATGCATTAGTAACTGTATGCTCTAACTATTAATCAAAGTCTAAGAAGTGAAGGGTTCTGAAATGGATGCCATTAGAAATTTGTTGTTTTATCATCAACTGCTCACATTTGATATTAAAGTGATATTGAACTCCTCATTTTCTTTTTCAGCTTAATGTATAAAACTGTACAAAAATGTAACAAAAATTTGTGTTTTGAAAACATATAAACAGATTGACCTGGTCTGTGCTATAGGTGTAAGTAATAAATTTCTGCATACTAATGCCATTGCCTTCCTGAAGTCAATATCAACATCTGTCTTCTACATTTTTTTAATCTATAGATCAGATCCTTTTATCCTGTTACATATTTAATGTATTACAAATGGTCATCCTAGTGTCCTTACACACTCTGTTTGGTTCAACCCTCTTCCATCTTGCCAGACAAGAATGTAGTGGAATGACCACCCCAGCTGTCAGCTACTAGCAGTTTCACCAGGGCTTTGTTCTCAGCAGTAGCTCATATAAATACCACTCATGCTCAGTGCCAGATCAGACAGTTTCAGTTTTTATTCTGTAGGATTCAAATTTCCAACCTAACCTTTCTTCTTATAGTTTTGTCAATACTCTATTACCATCATTTGTATGTCTTTTAGAAATCATGAATTTCCAGCCAAAATATCCTAGAAGTTTGCAGCTTCTGGGATATCTCTGAGTTTGCAGCTCTTCATCCTTGGGAATAAGGGAAATACGTAGGTCTTCTTGGATAAGGCAGTAAAGAGTTCATGGACAATTTATTTCCCTAAGTGAGGACAAGGAACTTCTTGTATCAAAGACTGAAAGCCAAGGCTTCTGTTTTCATTTCAGTATTTTCAGTATTAATGACAGAAACTACAAATCTTTAAGTGAAATTATATTGTAACTCTCCATAACTCCTTGTAACAGCTTGGTTTTATACTTTTGCTTTCAGGCCATTTGAAGACTGGCATTTTTTTAATTAAGTCCTTCAGTTTAACCTGTTCTTTATTAAAAACTGCTAAATGTACATGGGCCATATGCACAATATTGCTCAAAATCTGCCTTAGCCCCAGGGCTCTAGCTTGTCCTAAAGTACTCAGAACTTCTGCTCATGCTGGGCTTTTGTTTTGGGGTTTTAGTTTTTTCCTTATTATAGGTCCTTTGGTTTGAAAAACAGTTCATACAGAACATTTTCTTTGCTACATTAAAAGTTAATTCCATCATCCTAAAACAATCTAAATTATTATGCAAGAAATGTCCCTTGTGCTTCCTATAGAGGGATGTAGCATACATATAAATTTATGTGTCTTTTTTTCCCCATGAGGGTATTTTCCAGATCTCTGGCTACAGAAGAGGTTGAGGAAAATTTCTCAAGTCACTCATCTCTCAAAAAATATCCCACTCTTTTCAATAATGTTTCATTTCTTATGTGAAAAACCACACTCCTCACATTTATGAGCTGTATTTCCATAGATAGTAGGGATGCTAGACAGGATATTAACTTAATAATGTGAGCAGTAGAAAGTACTCAAGAACTGTGTACTATAAAAAATAAGAATACTTTCTGTCTTCTGCTGACACCTACTTCAGACTCATTCAGAGTGCAGCTTTATTGAAACTTCTGCTTTAATTCTAGTGAAATTTAACTTTCCCATTCCCATTTTGTGTTCTTTTGTTGTTTGGTTTTCTTGGGGTTTTTTAATTAATTTTAATCCAATTACCCTGATTTATTTAGAAACTATTTAGGCCTAGAATGCCCTGCAAAAGTGTGTTCTTTCAGTCTTTAGTTTTAGTGGTTGGAATTCTGTGGCACTTGGGCAAACCCATGCCTTCTTCCATCGGTGTTCTACCACATTTCCCCACAAAAGAGTCATGAATCATGCTCATTTCTTAATGGTTTGTTTATTTCACTAGCAAATATGATGTTTAGGTTAAATAATCAACTATGTTAAGCTCTGTATTAGTATATATTATAGAAAATCCCTGCTTTGAAGTCTTTAATTTAAATAGAAAATTTGAAAGAAAGACATGGATAAAGGAACAGAGTATATGAGAAATTCAGCAATCTGCAATCACAAACCAGGATTTGAATTTCAGGGTCCTGAAATTTCCCTTTATCAAGGCAAAGAATCATTACACCCAGAAATAAACAGAAAATAACAGATTTGATTCTCAGGTCTTTAATTACTTGATGCTAACACAAGTTGGTCAAGTAAAGATCTTAATGATTTAAAGTTAGAGTATCCCAAAAAGACAAGTTTATAAAATGGGGCAATTCCTTAAAAAAAATAAAAACAAAAAACCCCCACAAACAAACCAAAACTCAAAATCAAATCTTTGTCTTAAAGGTAAATTTAACACAGCTACAGGGTCCAGGGTTTTTGGGTTTTATCCCTTCACCATGTCCTTTGATCCAAGTACATTTTACTCTTTGGAGTTGCCTAAATATCTGTTGTGGGGTCTGCTATGCCACCTTCCCAACCTGCAGAAGGAAAAAACTTTCCAAGCAGCTAGCCTTCTCTCATCAAAGGCAAAGTTTTTATAGATGATGAGAGCTGCTTGTTCAGCATGAGAGACCATTTGAATAAATGCTGTGACCATATATCCAGTAACATTAGTTTTCTTTCCTCCTAACAGTATTTGAACAGTCATTTGAAAGGAAATGTAGTGGTTCAAAAAGTTAAATATAATTCCTTCTACATCAGAAGAATCCTGGTGGTGCTGGTGGAAATAAGTGTTTTGCATGGAATGGTAGATTAAGAATAAAAAACCTGTCCCCAGTATGCAAGCAGTATGAACTGAGTGCATTTAAATAAGCCACTTAAAATGTCCTCCATGATTTCCTTATATATCTATTTTTCCCTAAAGAGTTACATCATGAACAGATTTTAATGAAACTTGTTAGGTTTTTAAAGTGCTTTTTGCATCTTCAGAAGAAAGATGTGTAAGTGTCATATATTGCTAACAGCAGTCATCAAATAATACAGTGGAAACACAAATTAATGCCATTCACCTGCAACGTTTCACTATTCCTCAAGTTATCTAGGCAGTAACCTATTACTCCCTTACAGTTCAAGTACTAAGAACCTTATCAAGGTTTTATGTGATTTTCTCTCTGAAGTCTCATTGCAGAGAGAGCAATAAGCCCTCACCTTCACTGTGTACAGGTAGGATTAACACTATTAATTAAAGAAATAAAAAATGTAGACTATATCTTATATGTTGCCATATATTTCTTTTAAAAATTCCAAGAGCTAAAGTATTCTTCTCATCCTCCTGTTACAACCAAACCAAAAGGCAACTAAGTGCAAGACAAGTGTGTTTGTAGCCCAAATAGTGCTATTCAGCATTCACCTCAGAGGTATCCAGTATATCATCTTATCCCACTCCTACTAACTCTCAATATTTGCTTATAATAACATTCATTTTTTTCCATCAAAACATTGAGAATATACATGGATAAGGGCACTAAGAAAAACAGATAGCTTTATTTGCATATTTAATGGTATGCTTTTACAGTTATTACTGTAATTATTCAATGGGATATTTAGCAGTGTCTGTTTTAGGATGTTAGCAAGGGTCTAATTTCACATAAAAAAAGCTCATGTTGTACCCCTCTTAAAAAAACAAAAAAAAACCAAAAAAAAACAACAACAGATCCTTTTCCTAAACCTCCATGAAAACATTTTTCAAAACACTGAAGCATCTGCACACCTAAATTTAAGCAAGACACATTTAGAAACTTCCAAAGCATGGTTTTTCAAATGCAGCTAGCATCTTGCACTCATAATGAAACAATTCCTTATGACAGCATTAGATGAAGTGTCCCATTCTTGTAACACACATACACAGGCACAATGTAAGTGCATTCCACTTTTGACTTTCCACTGTCCTGCACCTCCTGTGACCACTGGCATCAGTACAAGTTAAGTGTATAGTTATCATTTTCCAAGGCTGTATTTGGTTGCTTGCACAATGTGTTTCAGTGTTGGTGACTATAAACAGAAAATATCATTTTCGTGTGTCCATGCTTCCAAATAGGACCATCATGGACAAGTTCAGCATAGCAACTTGTAAGTGCAGTTTATTAAAGTGCAGCTACAATTAGTCTCTCCTTTGGTTCAGTTAGTGCTCACACAATATCATCACTGTTGTAATCAGCAGTAATAGTTTTGCCACAGCTTAAAAAAAAATAAAATAATAAGTCAAAGCATTTTCTAATGTTAATTTTCCTTGAGAACTAAGGAGCTTAACAGCAGCTAAGTCATGCCTAGTTTTATGGGAAACGTAAAAGATAATAACAATGAGGTGAACAATAATAACAACACAGTACTTACGTAGCTATGTGTACTTTTGAAGCGCTGTACACATAGTAAATAATTCCTTTTAATTAAAACTTCCTTGAAAAGATTAAAGAACCCTTGAAAGAAGTGAGAAGTGTTGCTCATGACCTCAACGAGAAAGATCTGTACCCAAACACCTTTATGTTTGAAAATTATTAAGAAACTAACATTGCAACCTAAGCTTATGCAAAAATAATGCTTAACCACATGGAATAAGCCTTTGGAAAACAGTGAAACTACTTGCACAAATAAAAGTTGTAAGATCAAGCCCAAAATTGTATGTCCCACTTGCTACCAGAAGTCTCTCAGCAATTTTTATGTGCTTTCTAAGACTCATAGAATCAACTAAGTTGGAAAAGACCTCTGAGATCATTGAGTCCAATCTTTGTCCTACCTACTAGACCATGGTACTACATGCCACATCCAGTGTCTTCTTCAAAACCTCCAGGGACAGTGACTCAATAACTTCCACAGGCAGCCTGTTCCAATGCCCAATCACTCTTTCTGTAAAGAACTTTCTAATGTCAAAAATAAATCTTCTCTGGTGCAGCTTAAGACTATGCTCTCTTGTTCTAATGACTTGTTGCCTGGAAGCAGAGACCAAACTCCACTTCATTACAACCTCCTTTCAGGTAGTTGTAGAGAGAGATAAGATCTTCCCTGAGCCTCCTCTTCTCCAGGCTAAACAATCACAGCTCCCTCAGCCACTCTTCACACGGCTTGTGCTCCAGTCCCTTCACCAGCCTCATTGCCCTTCTCTGGACCTGCTCCAGCACCTCAGTATCCCTCCTAAACTGAAGGGCCCAGACCTGGACACAGTACTAGAGGTGCAGCCTCACCAGTACCAAGTACAGAGGAAGAATCATTTCTCTGGTCCTGCTGGCCACACTATTCCTGACACAGGCCAGGATGCCGTTGGCCTTCTTGGCCACCTGGGCACACTGCTGGCTCATGTTCAGCCTCCTGCCAATCCAAACCCCCAGGTTCCTTTCTGCCTGGCTGTTCTCCAGCCAGTCTGCCCACAGCCTGTAGAACAGCATGGGGTTGTTGTGGTCAAAGTGCAGGACCTGGCACTTGGTTTTGTTAAACCTCATCCCACTAGATTTGGCCCATCTATCCAGTCTGTCCAGGTCCCTCTGAAGGTACTTGCCTTTCCTGAACTGTTTGGTTTCACGTCAGCAGTGGTACTCATAGCTGTAAAACAAAGAAGCTTTTTTTCTATTTTTTTCTTTTTTTTTTTTTGTGCAAAACCACACCTTTCTATTTCTAAGAATGGGCTTGTTCTCGGCACTCCTGCCACCTGCCCTCAAGAAAAATGCTGCACTTCCTATCAGAGACCTTCCTTTTGTTCCTCGTAAGAAGGGCATTGCCAGTAAAAGGGCAAGATGCTGCACCAACTGAATTTCACAGCTTCATTTTACTTGGTTTTTCATGCTTTGCTAAGAGCTCCTCCTGTAGTGTGACAGTTCAGCCCATCATACGGCCAAAGAAGGGCAGAGTCACCTCCCTTGACCTCCTGGCCACACTTCTTTTCATGCAGCTCAGAATACAATTGGCTTTCTGGGCTGCAAATTCACATTGCCCGGTCATGTCCAGCCTCTCATCCACCAGCACTCCCAAGTCTTTCTCAGCAGGTCTTCTCTTGACATGTTCATCCCCCAGCCTGGATTGATACTGGGATAGTAGCAGCCCAGGTGCAGAATCTTGCACTTGATCTTGTTAAATCTCAGGTGATTCCCATAGGCCCATATCTTGAGCTTGTCCAGGTCCCCCTGAATGGCATCTCATCCTTTAGGTGTGGCAACCACAGCACTCAGCTTGGTGTCGTCTGCAGATTTGCTGAAGTTGCACTCAGTCCCTTCATCTATGTCATTAATTAGGAAATTAAGCAACACCGGTCCACATATGGACCCCTGAGTGACATCACTTGTCACTGACGTCCTTTGGGACTCTAAGCCATTGACCACTACCCTCTGGAGGCAACCATCCAGCCAATTCCTTGTCTACCTACCAGTCCACCCGTCAAATCCATCTCTCGCCTATTCAGAAAAAGATATTGTGTCAGAGGCTTTACAGATGTGCAGATAAATTATATCTGCAGCCCTTCCCTTGTCCACTGATGAATTCACTCCATCACAGAAGGCCACTGGATTGTACAGGCAGGACTTGCCTTTGGTGAAGCCATGCTGGCTGTCCCAAATCACCTCCCCGTCCTCCATGTGCATTAGCCTATTTCTAGAAGGGTCTGTTCCATGATCTTCCCAGGCACAGAGGTGGGGCTGACAGGTCAGTAGTTCCAGGGTCCTACTTTCTACCCCTTTTTAAAGATGGGTACAACATTACCCTTTTTCCAGTCACCTGGGAGTAACCTGACTGCCATATCAAATATCATATAAAAAATACAGCAGAGTATAAATTAGAGATAGTAGTACATAGAAAACTAGAATAACACACACCAAAACCCCTGCAATTCTGGATTATTTTTGTAGGCCAATGTATGTTGTTTGTAAGGTTGGGAAAATTGAGTGAAAGTGTTTGGTGGACTGGCTTGTCTACATAAATTTAGGAGGACCACTGCCTGAAGAAGAAACTACTATTCAGGACTTAAGTTCTTTTCCAGCTACTGCAAAATGCCAGGGCTCTGGGCTCAAGCAGTCATTTTAGAGGACTAAAGCTTAAGCTCTGGAACACAACTTCTGAACAAGACAAAGATTTTTAAACATATATTGGATTGGAGAAAGGAGCGAAATGGGAGATATTCTTGTACTTCTTGTTCCCAAATTGGAAACATTAATCTCTTTTGATATTTCTGAGATACTTTTGTATTGTAACATTTTGGGCCATAAATTCAGACAGATCTGCTGGGGTTGCAATCAAATTAGAGCTGTCTCTTCAGGATGTATGAAGTTCAGCTATAGTTCACAGTCCCAGTATTTTCCAAAGCACCCTGTGCAATGAGATAACATGAGCTTCTATCAGCCAGCAACAAAGAATAACAAGATGCCATTGCGGATGTTATTTCTGAGAGGCAATGATAATTCACTAGTATTTGCACAAATTACTGAGAACAGGTGCGCAGTAAGATTGATTCCACTCATTTGTATTAATAGCTGTATTAGAGCATTGTATCTTAGCACTTTATTTAATTAGAGTGAATTAAGGGGTTGACTAGAAACAAATAAAAATTAATGAGGGACCATGCAGTGAAAAGTAATCCTTTATGTGTATCAGGTAAGCAGAAATACTTCTTTGCTGCCTAAATCTGAGATCTTTTGCCTTTCCCCCTGCCATAGCTGAGTCAACTTGCACACTACACTGGGAATGCATTACTGCCCAGTCTTTTTTTAAAAGTTTTACACATATTTGTAGGTATGAACAACAACAAAACCGACAAGACCTCCAATTTCAAGTCCTGCAGATAGGTGAAAGATGTAAGGAATGGATAAGTTTGCCAGGCACCAGAAGGGACACAGCTAGACTAGCAAACTTAGCCTCACACATTTTGCTTTCCTATGCTCCATTTGCTTTACCCAGATAAATCCTTCACACAATCTAGAATATAAGAGATTTAGCTCAAACTATTCTTCATAACAATGGTTACCTAGTTACTCCCCTTGATAATGACCTTTTTTTTTTTTTTTGCTAGTACATTTTGAGTCCCTGTCATGTACAAGTATAACTACATAACACAAGTACTGCTTTAGTAACATGTGTCTCTTAGTGTTGAAATATCTGAATCACAGAAATTTGCCAGCACAGGCAGAGACTTGTGCAGCCCACTCCCGTGCCAAAATAGGCTTGTTCTCTACAATTATTCTGAAAGAATTGTCTCAACTGGTAGAAATTTCAGAGTATGCAATTTCTGCCACTTCTCTTGCAGAGGACTTGACAAATCTAAAATTTCAAGAGTTCAAAAGTCTTTTACCCTTTATTTTATTCTCAAAAGATCACTCCATTGTTTTGCTGACGAATGCAAAACACGGCAACTAGTTTTCCCAATGTTTATACAGTTCAGTTATCTATAGATAGCTACACAGAATTCCAGAGTGGTAGAGATTAAAAGGAATAGTCAGAGAGAATTTAGTCCAACCCCTTTACTCAAAGCTGGATCAGCTAGAGCAGGTTGCTCAGAGCTTATCCAGTCAGGTTTTGAATACTTCCAAGACAGAGACTCCACAACCTCTTGGCAACCTATTCCAGTATTTGACCACCTTCACAATTAAAAGGTTTTTTCCTCTGCTAAAGTGGATTTCCCTGTGTTTCAATTTGTGTCTATTGCCTCTTGTCTTGTCACTGGGCAACACGGAGAAGGGTTTAGCTTCATATCCTTTACTCCTCCCACATCAGGTATTGAGCACATGAATATGGGTTACACTATGACATACATATGCACCCTGAGTTCCCTTCTCCAGGATGAACAGGTCTAGCTCTCTCAGGGCCTCCTAGGATGAGAGATGCTCCACGTTCTTAATGAGCTTCATGGTCCTTTACTGGACTTGCTCCAGCATGTCCATGACCCTCTTGTACTGGGGAGTCCACGACTGGCCGCAGCATTCCGGGAAGAGCCTCATCAGTGCTGAGTAGAGAGGAAAATCCCTTCCTCTGACCTGATGACAATGCTGTCCCTCGTTCAGACCAGAAGGCTGTTAGTCTTCTGTGCTGCAAGAGCATGTTATTGGCTCATGTTCCACTTGGAGTCCACCAGGACACCCAGGTCCCTTTCTGTCAAGCTTCCTCCCAGACAGTCAGCCCCAACATTACTAGAGCATGGGCCTGGTTCTTCTCTAGGTGCAGGGATTTGTACTTCCCATTGTCAATCATGAGACTCCTGTAGTTCCACTTCTCCAGCCTGTTGATGTCCCTCTGAATGGCAGCACAACTACCTGGTGTATCGTCCCTTCTGAATCTTTCTTTGGGCAAAGAATATGCACTGGACCATGCAAGTCTGTAATCCAAATTCAATTGAATTATGTCTAAGATCAGACTTGCTTGGCCCAATTTGCATTGTTCCACTAGCACAAAAAAAATCCTTTCAAGGTTTTTGAAAATTATCCTAGACCTTGCAAAGCCTGTGACAAGGAGAGGTGTCCTGCTTGTGTAGATGCGTCCTACACTTACCATGACATAAATAACCTATCATTCATTTTTAATTCAGGATGGCAAATCTCTCCTAAAATTGAACAGAAAGGGGAAAAAGCAAACTGTTTTTCAAAAATTCAGGAAACGAGGAAAATAGGATGTGTTGAACATTGGCTTTCTTTATCTCAGTGGGTAAACCTTTCATCTTTATGTGTTGCATTTGATGCAAATATGAAAGCTGATGAGAAATCTTACTGGAAAATCAAGATTTAAAAGACTCATACCCTGGGCCCCCCATCCATCTTGATCCATATCCTTCACTTTTACAAGTGGACAACTAATTTCTCAATAGTGAATGCCTTTTTTTTTTTTTCAGAAACATTTTCTTCAACACATATAATTCATTTTAAAGAAGCCATCTGCCCATCTGCCTCTACCACTCGGCTCACTTATGTAGCAAGTTAGTTATGCACATAGTAGTCTTCTGCATTCACTCAGTCCTGAAAGAAGTTTAATGTGTTGGTATATTGGCAGCAAGTGCAGTAATGATGGGCCAAGGGATTTATGACCAAATACATCCTCTGCCTGACAAATATCTGAGAGAGGCTCAGATAGAGTAGCTACAGACTAATCTTGGGGCTATTAAGGGGCAACAGGAAAGCAATACCATACAAGACAGAGAGGATTCCCACACAGAAAAAAATGAAAACAACCATAAGCCCCAAAGCCTCAGGGTTCATGCTGTATTGAATGACTCAGATTTTTTTACCACTTCAAAATACAGAAGATTTATTATTTCTAAAGTACTTCAAATCAAAGAATCACAATTTTGTCATGAATCATGCTTTTTCCTGTGCAATATTGATGTTTTCTTGGAAGACATTCATCCAGATACCACCCAAACTCAACTCTGATACATTTCTGAGATCAAACAACAGATTAACCAGGATGTCATACTGAAAAAAATACATTGTAATGATAGGATGAAATGGCTCAGAAAATATATACCAGATCCTGGTCATGATGAGTTTCATGGTGAACAAAGGAAAAGATTTATATGGTATAGAAAGAACAAGTAACAAAAGGCTACGTTATACTCTGAGGTCCTTGTTTACAAGCCATGCTATACAAACACATTCCTTGCTCTCAGATGCTACAACCACAGTCTGTGACAGAGCACTCAAGGAACCTTCTTTGTTCCAGATATACGAAAGCCTGCTCTCAGTTTCCAATCAGACTACAAATCCCATATGTGCCTATGGTAAGCAACATCAGAATCATGGTAGGAGAAATTTTCAGGCTTTCCTTTTGGACCCAAGCTATCAAAAGAGAAGACTGCAAAGCTAGAGCATGCCTAGATGTGTAGATATGTCTCTAGGGCTGCCTTAAATATGATGCACATCCACAATTCATTTGGAATACCACATGAGGAGCCCACAGTTAGCCTTAGTGTCATTCTTGCACAAATATAACATGGAGGGGTAATTATTTCAGTCTTACTCTGTTGCAGATAACTCTCAGTACAGTTTTGGTACCCCTTTCTTTACTCCAGTGGGTTGCAGCTAAAACATCCTCCTGTAAGTTCACAAAGGTCCTCATGCGTGTCACAAGCTCTTCAGCAATCAGCCCACTGTCGTTATTTAGCCAACAATAACAGCAAATGAAGGCTACAACTCCATTTCCAGGGTAGCAACTTCCAAATACTTTTTTCTGGATATATCTCTTTGGGCTCATTATATGCCTGTAGTTATGAATTTTACTTTTGAAATTGAATTTTGAGTTGGCTCCTTAATTCTTGTATCATTGCTATAATCATCAGGTTTGGACCTGACAAGTTCAGGAGTTCATCTCCAAATGTTCAAGGTCATAAACTAAGAGAGATCTGATAAAGACTAGGAAGAAGCTTGAAACTACACTGGAAATATGAAGAAAGTAAAGATCCTTGGGTATACTGATAAAAAGGGAAAGGTATAACAGCTCGGTAAGACTCCAAATCTTCATCTGGATAATATAACTATGGCTTTTCATCAGCACTTTGCAATTTCAGGATGAGACCATTTAAAAAAGCCAACCTATAGATTTGCTTTATGTGTGGAGAGGTACATGATGTTCAGAGTTCAAAATTCTGACATGGCCCTTAAAAAGAAAAATAATCAATAATCTAGCGATGTTGGAAAACAACACTGAAACCAACCAGGTGTCTTCTTGGCACAGGAACCCTTTCAGATAGAAATCAAGCTAAAATATTTGGGTGGGTGGGGCTTTTTCCATTTTGTTTTAATAAGTCAATATGACTGTGAGCCAAGATTAAACAGTGAGAAAGAGATGAAGTATTCTACCCAGCTTCACTGTGCCTGCAGGCTATGCCAGCTACAACACCTTTCAACACCATTCTCTGTCCCATTGTGAGGAATGAAAAACTAAGAAGCTTTTTCGGCAAAAGTGGCTGAGTCATTAAGGATAAAATATATGGATTTTAGAGGAAAAAACAAACAAACAAACAAAAAAATATCCATGGTGAAACAACCCGATCTGCTCTGAAAAAGCAGGGTCACTAAAGCCCATAAAAAACTATTTGAAGTAGGTGACATCCATAGGCAATCCTTGTTTTCCTGTATTGTGCAGAAACTCTGACTTTTCTCTGAATACTCAGGCTTCTACAAAAGGCAGACGAGCCAGACATTGTTCATACAGTCTAAGGGATTTCATTCTATCTCTTAAATATGGAAAAACTTATAATGATCATTGTTACTGGAGGTGTTCCAGTTTATCTGGGATTTAGGAAAAGCAGACTTTTAGGGGAAAGGGAAACCTGTAGACTAAGTATATTGTTTGTACTGACTCAAAATAGTTTATGTTGATGCTTTATTTCCACAAAATTAATCAGTCTGAGAATGGATGATGAAAGCACACAGACTGGTGTCATGCAGTATGATCTACTAACTGCAAGAAATTGTGAGTCACGTGATAATGCCTAATCCTAGCCTTGACAGACTTTAATATATGTGTCATTGCTTTGCTTTTGTGACCTCTCTATTCATATACCGTAGTTTTCCTACGTGCAAAATGGAAGATTAGTTTTTGTTAACTACTGGATTATTTATACTTTTAATCACTGTTACAGTTTTTGCCTTAACTCCTGCCTGTTATTTTCCCCCTCAGCTCTGGAGGTAAAGGAGCGAATTCCCATTTCCTTTCATCACTTAAGTACAGATTCTTCTACCTTTGTTTCACAGGGGAGATCCTAGAGCCTAATTTCTCTTCAATACTGAACCCAGTGTTTGTGCAGCACCTAACACAAAAGGAGCCATCATCTGGTACAGCAGTCACCAACATCACAGCAGCTACTACCACAATAGCAACAGTGGTGTATCCCAATGTGAATTTAGCAATCACTTGTGTAGTATTTTTGTAATTTTCTCTGAATTTCTTCATTCATATTGTATTAAAAAATGCTTTAGCAGTGATTTGAATGACAGAATTGTGAGATTAAGAGGCATTTTGATTTTTTTTAATCGTCACATATATAGGACATTCCGCTGCCTATGTGGTTCTCATTTATGTATCCTCTCTATGGCTAAAATCTTTTTGATGTGGACAACAATGGTTATTTCAATGGATATTATAATTTCCTGTGTTCAGCATAATTGAAGTTATTTTAATTAAGTCACTTGCATATGCATTGAATAATGACAGAATGGTTAAGAAAATTTTTGCAGTGGTAGAAAGTAGAACAGAAAAATAGGGGAGCAAGAGGAGAAGAAAACATCCCAACATGCACTGGAAACAAGCTCCAGGGCATGGTCCCTTCCCTACCTAGACACCACATCATGATTTTGAGAGATTGTGCAAAGAGATAGCATCCCTCAATCTGACAACTCCTAAATTATTACACTTTTGCATTATTTATTTTTCTTTCCATGTGCCCAAATCATGACACAAGTAAGAGTGAGACTCAGTGTATGTATATGTATACAAACAGAGTATTAATATATTAATATTAAAATCAGAGTTGCATCACAGTAGTACTGCAGTTACAGATAAATTAAAGTCTCTTCAGTCATGTTCACTAGGCCAACAGTTCCTAATCTAACTCACTGAAAGTAGGGAATATAAAGTATTGGCTGAAGGATGCCTGAGGCATTATTGGGAACTAAGCTCATATTTCTATAGGCCCACTCAAATGCTCTGAAGATGACACTGTTCAAGAGAGAGAATAAAGTCAAATAGGAAAGAAGGGCTAAGGTATGATGATGTGTGAACTCAAAGAGCCTAAGGGAAGGTTATGGCTCAGTACAAGAAGATATTGAAGAGTCAAAGGATTCAGCCTTTAGAATTAATTTTTTCCTAAGAGCTGGCTCATCATTCGTAGTGTTAAGTAGAAAGATTTCTTGCAGTAAATAAGAGCAGGCGCAATGTATAAGATCCACAAATACTGTCAATTGTCATAGTTTCACATGACTCTGATGGAGTCAAACTAATGTACATCAGCCAAGGACTTCTCCTGCACTGTTCTTAAGTATTCTTACTTGTTTGTATGTAAAAAGCTAACTAGCACTTCTAGGCTAAAGAAGAATTCTAGTTCTGAATTAAAATAAGTACAGTTTCTTTCTTTCCAATGCAGGGGAAAATCATGCCAGAACTAAGCTTGAATCCAGCACCTGTATATTTCATTTTCATCCTGACACAGAGAGACTATGTCGTGCTGGAAAGCTGCACACTTTCTGTCTTAAAACAGTAATGATAGTACTTCTCTGTGTCATTGAACTACTTGGAAATCTATACATTTTTGAGACACACAGTTGCTATGAAAATTGGGACAATAGTAGCACCTAGAGAAGCTTATTTTTTCCAAATTTAAAGCTTTACACACAGAACAGTAATTCAGAAACCAGAACACAAACAGCATAAACTTGGGAACAAAATGAAAACCAGCCAACACATGCATACAACCCTCCTTTTCCTCCTCACACTCCCCAAGATCTCTGTAACATACCACACAAACGTCCTCTTCAGTTGTCAGCCCTTCAAACAGGGAAAGCCTCCTGTTGTATTTAAAGTTGGAACATTACTGAGTGGTTGAGTAAAATTTCAGGGCTCATAAGAACTCATTCAAGACTCATTTCTGTACCAGTCTGGGAAAGAATGAACCTCTGAAGAAAAGCAATAAGATCTGATCCCCTATATCTGGAACCTTTTATATATATTACATTTACCTGAGCTCTTCAGGATATTAGGCATATCTAATATTGCATATCACTGCCTATTGAGGGACTCCACTGCTGACATTTCTGAAATAAAGATGAGATACACCACGTATCTGCTGAACATCCATGCACTTCTGTGCATGCAACTTTACTCTGACATCTTATCTTAGGAGAGAGAGAAAAAAATAAAAAGGTTTGAAAGGCAGTTCTGCTTTCCATTTAATTAGGACATCAATTTAAGTAAAACCGAGAAAAGGCTTGAGTAGCAAACTTGATGGAAGAAAGAAATGAAAAGGTGTCTCATTGTCTTTACTTTGTCCTTCTAAACATCACATGTTGAACAAGATTTGTCTGTTGCCTAAGGGGAGGTCATGTCTATTAAAAGTGGCTGTGGTCTCTACTTCCACTGAGAAGACCCGGTTTTATTCTAGACGTTGTAACATCTGGCTGGTTTTCATACCACTGTCTTTCATGAGTTCACTACCAAGCATTTCTAAATGTTTTCCAAAAATTCCTTTGCACCCCTATTTCCCTTTCACCAACCTGACAGATTGAAATAAAAAATTATTACTGTCACTGAAATGGAATCAAAACATTATGTAAAACTCAACTCAGCCAAATTTGAGAAAATTGTATTGTTCTTCATTTGCAGTCAGAAACTAATTCCATGAACAATGGCAAGTAATTATTTTCTGTAACACTGTTGTGAAGCAGTGAAGATTGGAACAGAGGAATTTAAGCTCAAAGCCTTGACAGCAGGGCAGGAATATATTAAGGCATTCCAAGTTATCCTTCACTTCCACCTCCTGACCTTAAATTAGTGTCTGACACAGGAGATATTTTGTTTTCAGCACCCATGTCAATTATTTGGGTTTGTCTTTGCTGTTGAGAAGGCTGTACCCATAATTTTCAGAGGCAAGAGGCAAAGCTGTGTGAATTCATGGTCCTGCCTCCTTTTNTTGCCCTGCCCCTTTTTTTTTTTTTTTTTTTTTTTTTGTAATTTGCGTTGTATTACCTAAAGAATCCACATACAAAGCAGAGAGAGCTAACCACACAGCAGTAAAAAGCTAAGTAATGCAGTTGCCAGCACACACTTATAGTGGGTTCACAAGTCCTTATGTATACATTTACTTTTTACTGTATCAGTTGGCTAAAGCCTTGTACACACAAAAGCAAAACACAAGTCCTTTAAACTAAACAAATAAACAAAAACCCACCAAAGAAACCAAAACCATCAAAAAAGAAAAACAAAAACAACAAAGCGCAAAAACCCTAGGTTGGCCAGTACTAAATTGGGAGGAGCTGTTGACTCCCTCAAAGGCAGAGAGGCCCTGCAGAGAGACCTCAACACTTTAAAGGACTGGGCAATCACCAACCATATGAAGTTTAACAAAGGACAGTGCTGGATTCTGCACCTGTGATGGGACAACCCTGGATGTTCGTACAGACAGGGGAATGAAGTGTGGAAAGCAGTGCCATGGAAAGGGACCTGGGGGTCCTGATTGATGGCAAGTTGAATCTGAGTCAGCAGTGCCCTGGCAGCCAGAAGAGTCAATCATGTCCTGAGAGGCATCAGGAAAAGCATCACCAGCTGGCTGAGGGAGGAGATTGTCCCACTGTGCTCTGCTCTGGGGTGGCCTCACCTTGGATCTTGTCTGCAGTTTTGGGGAATATAAGAGAGATATAAAGCTGTTAGAGAGAGTCCAGAGGAGGGCATGAAGATGATGAAGGCTCCAGAGGGGAAGGGTCAGCTGAAGTTACATGGTTTGCTCAGTCTGGAGAGGAGGAGACTGATGGGACACCTCATTGCAGTTACAACTTCCTCGTGAGCGGAAGTGGAGGTTCAGGCACTGATCTCTTCTCTGTGCTGACCAGTGACAGGAAGTAAGGGAATGACCTGAACTTGTGTCAGGGGAAGTTTGGGTTAGATATTAGGAAAAGGTTCTTTACCCAGAAGGTGGTTGGGCACTGCAACAGGCTCCCCAGGGAAGTGGTCAAGACTTTCAGATTTCAAGACACATTTGAACAATGCTCTCGGGTGTGTAGTGGGATTCTTGGGACTGTCGTGTGCCGGGCCAGGAGCTGGACTTTGATGGTCTTTGTCCCAGCTAGGGATATTCTATGATTCTAAGAGTCAGTATTTGGTTTTTTGGCTCTTTTAGAAAGGATACTCCACATTTTAGCATAGAAGAAGGTGAAAAAACAGTGAAAGAAATGCACAGGTAAGTCAGATAGAGGTTACACCATGACAATAAAATAAAGTGCAAGGAGTACACAGTTGCAGAGGTAGTCTTTGAGCACTGTGGCCATCTTCAGAAAAAACAATTTCAGCTGTCTTCCTCTGTAGATGGGTTGAATGAAGAAATGCCCTGAGGGTGAAGACAAGAATCTTTATTTTTAAGAAGCTGTGAAAACAGAGGGAAACAGGTGTTGACATGGTCCAAAAGCAACCAGGGAGAAAGATATAAATAGCAATATTCTCACCTTAATGCAAGGATGAGTTTGTGAGTACAGTGACAGGGAAAAGAAAGATAGCTGGTTAACATGATCTACCTGATTGACTAGTTTTAATGGTGTAGTCAAACCTTTAAAGTCATCTGAGACAAAAATAAATAAGGACATGCTGGACTCCAGGTATTCAGAAATTACTTTCAGCATAAAGCCACCAATGTTTTGCCAAAGAAGCCATTAGTTGTAATGACTGCCACCTTTGCTCAAGTAAAATGACCTCAGCAGCGTCACGGTGCCTATACACCCATCAGAGAAGAATCATTTGCAGAGAAATGCAAGCAGGATAAACTGGCAGCCCTCAAGGGGCTGATTATAATCCACAGTGTGTACTTCTGCAATGTAAGCAGTACAGGACAGACCCTTTCAGTCTGTTTTTGCTGTCGTGAGCTCTCAAAGCTCCTGGGATTCCCTGGCAACACTGTCTATGTTTGTTCTCAATATAGGTGGCCCTTATGCACATAGCTCCATGGAATATTCCCAGCAGTAACGACTACTTTCCCAAGAAGGGTGTGCGGAATCACATGTGAGCTCGACTTCAGCTGAATTATTCGTGCATTGAGAGTTAAACACATGCAAAATCAGGTTTCCAAGTACTGAGCCCAACTGAGTACCACAGTGTAGGAAAAAAGGTTCTGTTCACAGCTCTCCTACTTCTGCATTATAGGTTACACACTTCACAGCAAGTACCAGTGTCTACTTTTTAATTTGACCAAAATGACAATTCTTCTATCTACTTTATTATGAAAGGAAGCATAGTTATGTTGTGGAAGAAAGCTATTATTCCATCTTATACCTGTGAGAAACTGGAAAACATGTGAGAGTTGTTTTTTTTTCTCAAAGATATGATTTCCACAGAAGGTACTAGTGTCTTTTCTTGTCTCAAAAAAACCTCAAAAAACCCCCAAAACCAAACTAGATTTTCTTGTTGCCACAACCCTCAACCCCACCCCAAAACTGCTTTTTAAACACGTGCTTTTTCAGGCCTGTGTTTAGCAGAAAATAAACAAGCGTTGAAATATTTGCTCTGAAATTAAAATTTCAAAAGGATAATAGATTCTTACTTAGAAGAAAAGCAGAATGTTAGAATAGTGAATATAAGAAACAAAGCAAAAGTCACTGCATTTTGAGGTATTAAAAAGACCCAAACCCCTCCATACACATGGAAAAAAACAGTTACAGAGCTGCAGTTCACCTCTCCTGAATGCCCATCCTCTCATTACTTTATGAGGGAATTCCATTATCTGGCAACCCAGAAGTTGTTTACATACTTCTGCACTGGTGTGCTTTTTGTAGAGTGCAAAGGAGGAGAAAACTTAAAGCTAGAAACCAGAACAAGCACAAAAGGAAATACTTCTGCTTTACTGCATCTGCCCTTTCAGCCTGTCATCAGAGGTGGGTGTGGAATAAGTGGCAAAAGCAATGAAAAGATGACCCTTTCTTGGCAAGATGTAATACTGCCAAATCAAGGACAATATGAAATAACCTCAGATCTATGTCTAGCCTGAAGAGCAAGCAAGTCCCAGTCTCAGAACATGTGCCCTTGTGCCTTGTATGTTCGCTTATAACAGGGAGTAATGTATTCAATTTAATAACACTGTTCCCTATTTCACTGTTCCTAACCCCACTCCCTACCATCTTCCTCTTTTCCACACTCAGACTGGCTTCCAGGGTGCACTCTTTTCCTGCATAAAGCATGGCCTGCTTCAGCTCTAGCCTTCGCTCCCACGAAGAGCCACTGTTCACCATCCTTCATCTAATGAGAGGCAATTTTGTGGACATACCTGGGAGTTGTCCCTCTCTTGCTGAGTATCCACAGGCCACTTCAGAAAACTAGAAAATATCTGACAAAGTTCAATTATTTCCTATTCTTGCGCTTGCTCAGTCATTTCCCTTTGTGCCAAAATCAACATTATGGGTAGACATAAATTTTGCTTATAGTTCTGTTGGCTCGCTCCGAGTTTGTCTGTAGTCACTTCAGACTCTCTGCAGAGTTAATAATTTCCTTCACAGAGTCATTGGATAATACTGGATTTGATTCTCACCACAGTAAAATCCCACTAAAAACCTGATTATCCTATTTTCAGTGTCAACATTTGGATGAATAAGATAATTTGCATTTAAGATGGATGACCAAGAAATAAAATAAGAAAACTCTTTCACTTAATGTTGTTGTTCCTGGCACAATGTACAGCTGTGACTCCTGAAATTTATGGGTTTAAGTTCTATTGGCTTGAAAAATCCTCTTTTTTTTTTTTTTTTTTGGTACACATTTCTGTCAGGGCAAAATACATTTAAATATTACCAGATTCTAAAGAATATCTCATGCTTGGTGATGAAGGGACTCAGGGGAAGAGAGAACACTAATAGATTTGAGAATGTTGGAGAAAGTTTAGGTTTTCCATTGGAATTAGACAGATGGCCCTATGCACTGGCCTATATCTGCTCTGCAACTGCTTTTCATCTTCACCAGAAGTTCCATTCTGCTTCTACAACACCTTCTTAACAAAATTATATCTGACAGTAGCAAAAGACTGGAAAAGCTTTTGATTACAACAAATTAATTTGTCAAGGTATTTCTTCATTAGGGCGTACTACATCTCCATTAGTTACCTGTTAAAAAATGTATGTGATTTCTAGATAATACATCAGACTGAAATACACTGAAGGTACCATTAATATTTCTCCTTGAGTCTTCCATATAGAAAAAAGAATTACAACACACAGGAGATACATCGTAACTCACATTTTCATCTTTTTGGTATGCATTGGGCTGTGCCATCAGACTTTAATCCAATTCATTTAAGTCTCTTGTGTCTGTTGATTCTTATCATGAGACAAAGTTCACTACTCAGCCTTTTTTTATAAAAGTGCAAGATACTAGAGTACCAGAGGAAATTAATGAAGTGACATGAAAGTCACATGGTACACAAGTGTTTCAGAAGGTGCTCAGAAGAGAAAGAGACTTCGCTTCCAGCTTATAAGACCCAAGGTGACCACGAACCAAATAACTACTGAAGTTCTCCAGGCCCTTCTGAAGCTCCAGATACCTGAAAGGCAGATAGTCTGCTCTGGGTTAACTTTAGATGAGGTTTTCTTATTATATAGGAATAGCTCAGTCAGTGTGATGTAGAGCTTTGTGTATCTGCCTCAGCAGCCTTGGCTTGGTGCAGGCACAGAGCCAACTTAATATCAGAAAAAACTATAATATCTTCTGTGCTATCACTGAATACAAGACACTGCTCAACAAGTTTCTCTGAACATCTGGAAGACAACAAGGTTCATGCCAAGAGAATTGCTGAACTGATCCTAGAGCTGTCCTCCCAGTTTGATTTTGTACATACACAGGTGAACAAGGATTAAATGGTTATGAGACCCATGATATCTCCTCAGGAATTGTTATCACCTCTTCTCATTGAATGACAGTGTTTCATTTGGCAAATATAATTTCAGTAATAAAATAACTATTGTTCTCTGCTATTATTTCTTTACTTCTTACCTCATAGTTTCTGCAAAGCTCACTATGACAACTTCTTCAAATCCTTCCCACAACCCACTCTCTGACCTTCTTAAAAGCTGTACCCACCTGAGGAATGTCAAAGTTTTCTGTAAACCCAAACCGACTCCACACTGCTTTTTTCTTAGAAAGTTTAGGAAATTTTCCATTTTCTACCCAACAGACAAACACAAATTCCCATCAGTGTTGTCATATCATGCCTTTTTTTGTAGGAGATATGGCTATCCCTGACCTCCAACTTGTGGCTTTTGTTTACTTTTTAAACTTTTAGTTTTTAAGTTAGAGGGAAAGTGTGTTAGTTTGGTTCTTGGACAGTTTCAAACTCACAGTTGATATTTAGCAAGATAGAAACAACAGTCTGTGTTTTTGTTGAATAATAACAGGAAGAATGCACACAAAAGGTCACAGTCTACAGCCTTGCATCTTAGCCCAAGTCTTTAGCTGCCATAGCTTTGTAGAAGCCAGAATCAATCTCGCCCAAGGACAGTCTCCCTTCCATGGTACAGTGGTTCACACCAAGTTCCAGACAGGACTCCATCCTGGGTTAGAGAAGCGCCTTTCTCTGAGTGTTTCAGCACTTCCTCTTCTGTCTGGAACTTCTAAAGCATCATAAAGAAGGAATGTAGCAGTGGCTGTGAAAGTCTGACTGAAGCTTTTTACCTAAAAATCTCTTGCTGCTCTCCTTTCAGTTTAAGGTATTTGAAGATGTCACCTCAGGAACTGGAAACAAATGTTTATTTTAAATCTTTGGGGAGAAAAGGGTCAAAAAAACATTCCCCAAATGAACATCTAAGACTCAGAAGACAATGAAAATCTCCCTTCTGATTTTTTTTACTGCTTTTTCAATGAAATCATGTGACCTTAAGTCACACCAGGGGAGGTTCAGATTAAATATTAGAAAAATAAGTTATCCAGGGAGGTGGGGGAGTCAGACTGTGGAAGTGCTCAAGGGGTGTCTGGGCGTGGCACTTTGGGATATGGTTTAGGGGTGATTCTGGTGCTAAGCTGATGGTTGGACTAGATGACCTTGGAGATGTCTTCCAGCCTTAAACATCGTGTGATTCTGTGTTTTTTTCAAGCGTCCACAGTTTTTAATGACAGATGGAAACCATGAAGGCGAGATGTTTTGAGCTGGCATGGGTATACTCAATAATTAGTAAAAATTCTACATACATGCTGATGTGCAGCAGGCCTCCTTACTGCCATGGCCCAAGCAGACCAGGAATGCACTTTGGCATTAGACTGGGAACTTATGTACATACATATTAAGACCCCAACAACAACCAACTTGTGTGTTTGTGTGTGTACAAGCTTATCTGGATATATTTATTTTCCATAAAACAGGTTCCCATGACTAAGTAATGGGTCCATAATTTATATTTCTATTGGAGAAATATTACCACTGCATTAGGAAAACCCAGAATGTTGAGAAAGTATGATGTAGAAATATCTGTACATTTGCCCTATTCTGAAATTCTTTTTGCAGCCATATTTGGCCATGGTTAGAGGCATGACACTAAGCTAGTTAGACCTTTGATTTTATAAAATATTTTCATCATTTCTTTGCAAAAATTAAGTCATATGGTGAGCATTGAAACAAATCCAGCCCTTACAGGAGATGCTTTTAGGATGCTCAGAGCAAAAGTATCACTGCTTGGACATGGATACACCAGCAGAAAAAAATACCAGTAGGTCTTGGATCTACTGAATTCAAATTATTTTTTTTAATTTGAAGAATGTTGTCATTTTATATCTATACGCTGCTGTAATATGCAGGAGACTGAATGACTTCCTTTTCACTGCTCCATTTGAGCAATATAGAGCAGAGTATTTAGCTCAGATTTTGAGACTGGTTTTGATTTTTTGAGAATGGTAAAAGGAAAATAAATCACATTTTACATGAAGAGGACTATCGGTTATTTCCATTTCCTTGGGACATTCACAACTTATTAGTTTAGTACCTCAGAAAATTATTAATTCACCTAAGGATTCCAGGTGTGCAGCTGGACCTAGTTTGAGTCACTAGTTATTGCAGTCATTTCTGTTTGCATAAGTGGGAATGATCAGACCGTCTCATGTGTTGGATTCTGGTCGTAGCACTTCATAGTAGATTTCAAAAACAGTATTAAGTGTAGCTCTATAGTTCCCTGGCTTTTATTTGAATAATATTTGCAGGGATGAACAAATAACACAAAAAAGGCTTGTGATGATGGCACAGGTGGCAAATAGTACAGGGTAAAGCAGCAGGAAATACTTGCTTCACCCTGCTGTTTGTGAGATATTGGATTATTATACTAATTATTGGCGCATCTACTCAAGGGGAACAAGGGGAGCAGAGAGGGGCAGGTCAAATGTCACTGTGGTGAGGTAATGCCTGGTCCCACATCCCAACCCCTGCGAGTCTTCTGGGGCCGTCTCAGAGCAGTTGTCAGTCACTGGACACCAGGAGCACAGCCTATACCATACCCCAGAGCCCACTGGCACAGGACTCTCGGGTAGTAGCTATGATTTTTCTCCTTTTCCCTCTCTTTCTTTACTTCTTCTCTTAATCTCCTTTCTTAATATTTTGGGTAACTTGAGACCAAATGGGTTGGGTTTTTCTAAGTTGTATGGGTTAGCATGTGCGAAGTCAATGCCTCGTGGAATGTTTTGTTTTGGTTGTATGTTACCCTTTAAACATTTGCCAAAATCTCTTATTTCCTAAAGTTTACCAGTAAAAGTACCTTTTGAGAAAATATGTGTAGCTTTTCTCCTATGGACTCTCTCTTA
>VXAU01001242.1:22751-113149 GCA_013399695.1 Formicarius rufipectus | reverse complement strand
TTCTATTAATTCAGCATGTGAATTTTGGAGCTTAATATATTTTTAAAGTAAAACCCTTTGGTGATCTCGTAGCTCAGGGCTTGGGGGATCTTACACTGTTGCACATTCCTCTACCTGAAGCAAAGTGAAGTTAGGCAATCTGCTGACCAGTAGGCATTCCTTTATCAAGTTTCGTTTTGAAGGTATGATTTAGATCCATGCCAGCTACTGCTGTCATTACTTTTTTTTTTTTTTTAATTTTACTGATTTACAGTCATTCTTTTTCTGAAGCAAAACTGTTCATTCAAAAATCCTCCATTTTTATTAAAATATAGGAATGTTTGACCAATATATTCAAAAATTCAGAGGTAGAACTGCAAAACTTCAAACACTGAGCAATAATAAACACTGCTGTTCCACTTGTTAAATCACTGGAAGGCATTGTTAAGGAGTGTAATGTCTGTTACTGGATTATGTGAAGATTTAGTTCATGCCAAAATGATACAGAAATATTAATCTACAGTGACTCTTCATTTTTAAAAATTCTATTAAATATAGTCTGCCTTTTGGAAGTGGAACTCTTCTATTTTACACATAACTTTCATATTTTTCTTTCACACAATTACAGTAACAATATAAAACTGAAAACACATTCAACTATAGAAGGAGGGGGAAGTTTACACCCTGTTCTTGTTATCAGTGCTGCTTCACAATGTCCTGAAAACTATAAATATACATTTTCCTTTCTGTAGGTTTTTAGATTTCAGAGCATTTCCGTGTGTAATTTCAAGCTAATATCAAAGTCAATCACACTTATTCTGAGGTACCTTTGTGATGACTGTCAAATGTCAAAGAGAAAAGGTGTAGCTGTTGGCTCCCATGAGGATTACTACTTCCATAAATTGCTGAATGTGACTAATCCAATATTTGATTATGTATCAGTGTCTTTGGAAAGCACAAAGTTATGGCATCTATATAGTATTTATGCAGAGTTAAAAATTATCTTTGTGACTATTTTAAAGAGCTAGCTGCCACAAATTTCACTGTGATGTAATTATGCTCTTGTTCTGGTTTTGTATTTACTTTCATATATATTTCTATCTAGTCAGTGATTTGTTGACAGATTAAGTAGTGAGACAATATTTGTATATTGTATCCATACAGTATGGGCAGGAAAAAGGGAGAGAAATGCACTGAAGAAGTAGAATTCAGACCTGGATTAACATAAAACTTCAAACTGGAACTGAAGTTCAGATGTGTGCTGGAAGCTCTGAACAGAGTGAAGTATCTTACCTATGTGTACCAAAAATCTCACAGGCTTAGTAGTTTCAGCTCACAACTATAAAAACCTCACAAACTCCTAATATCTCACCTCTAATTCATATAAATCAGAATCACACTGTAAAATTAAGAGTTACATCAATGTACCCTACTCTGGAAAACTGTATCCCTGTAAGTTTTGAATTCAATCAGAAAAAAAAAACATGAAAACAGGATAGAGCTGAACTGGTTAAAGAGAACTGAAATGTCATTCTGCCCTATTTTTCTGCCTTGTAAATGCCCTCTTCCAAATTCTGCTTGAGCATCCTGACCATAGCAAAGTCCCTGAAATATAGAAACAAAGGTTTTAAGAACATCCTCACTTGTATCCTGAAAGGAGCCCTCAGAAGCTGCCATCTACTTTCAGCAGAAAATACTGGCTTTTTCCTTACCACTGCCTCTGGAATATTTGATTTCCATAGCTATGTTATTTAACTTGGTAAAGTGTTTGTTTGAGGCAGTACATGGAATGAGAGATATTATAGAAATTAACGTTCTATATTATTGCCTCATACTTCTCTGAATAGATAATATTGTTGACACAAATGGCTGAACAAAAAAAGGTCATGAGAACCAAAGATGTGTGGGCACTGAAATATTTCAAAAATTGAATAATGCTTTCCTTTCTCTGTTTAGTCTGACAGTTAACAATGTGTCTTTAACACTTTGGGAGTGAATGATGGAGAAGATGAAAAAGTAATTTGAGAAATACCTTTCTTATTCCAAAAGTTTCACTTTGCTTTTCAAGAGTGCTTCCAAGTTGGGCATAATGTTTATTTTAGTAATGGCAAAGTATAATCCACATAAGCAGTACTAGTCATGTAGTTCATCCTTCCTGCCCTGCAAATAATGACTGCAAGTTTAAACTGGTCTCTGGTAAGAGGGTTCTTCAGGAAATGTTATTTTATTGTAACTTCTAATTGTGAATTACAATTATATTTGTAATTGGAGAAGCCTGTGGTTTTTCTTAGCATGGGGAATTCTCTTGCATTTCTAGTAGCCAAAAATCTTCAGGCTTCTAGGAAATGTCCAGCTTTCCTTAACTGTGCAAACTATGGCCGGAATATAAAACTGCTCCTTGAGTGAAGACGGCAAGACCCTGCTCACAACAGAGAATGGTTTACCAATGTACTTTTCTCAAAGATGGTCTCTTAATACTGTAAAAGTTCAGGATACAAGAAGTTAAATATTTTATCTATATTTGTTTATTGCAGCCCTTGTCTCCCCCAGGGCAGATCATGGTCTTCTTACTGCGAGCAGTGGGAGTACACTGTCCCCTCTGTGCAAACAGCCTGGGACTCAATGGCTGACTGCATTGCATGCACCAGCTGTGCTCCACAAACAGCCTTCAAGGTGAGCCAAGGGCAGAAGCTCACTCATTGAAGATACACAGAGAAGCAGCCAAAATGACACACAAAACCAACATTTTACCAGCAGAAAGTACAACAGGGGGTCAATCATTGCTGGATGTACCAGATGAAGACCTCCATCCTAGCTACCCAAATAGCAACCTGTTTTATTTTTTTAACATTATTTTTCTGTCTAAAGATAACACTTTAGCAATGACTTGCATGATGATGTGTGCAAACTCTCAAAGACTGAAGGACTTTGTATTAGTGAAAATCTCTTTTTTTTCAAATATAGTATTTGCCCGAGTCACACTGAAACCAACACCTTAGGTTTCTCACAAGCTCAAGATAACTAACAAATGTTTTTGGAAAGCACATTTTTCCGTGCTGCCTTTAAAAACATCTTCCCTGAGCTTGCAGATACTGAATGGAATCGATACTTGCAGTGCCATCAGCTGGCCTATGCAGACCCAGATGGATGGATTGCTCTGAAATCTAGTAGTCCAGAAAACTTTCAGGAATGCCCTATCAGAAGGAATCTGGAAATTGTGGGAAACCTAACCAGAGATGGTAGTCTTAATGTCCTCTGGTTATCTGAACTCAAGGACTTTCAGATCAATTATGTACAGTCTTAATGAAAATTCCCTGTAGTACAGACAAATTTTAAGATTAAGTAATGGGAAATGCCTGAAAAAATAAGTGAATTTACATTTCAGAGCAAATATATATTGTCCTTGATAGGTCCTTTGCCATACTGCAAAGAAGTACTTGGGGCTGCTTGTAGACGAGAAGCTGGACACGAGCGAATATTGTGCACTTGCAGCCCAGAAATACAATTGTATCCTGGGCTACAGCAAAAGAATCCTGACCAGCAAGTCCAGGGAGGTGACTCTGCCTCTCTACTCTGCTCTCATGAGAACCCACGTGGAATGCTGCATCCAGCTCTGAAATCTCAGCACAGGAAAAACACAGACCTGTTGGCACAAGTCCAGAGGAGGGCCACAAAAATAATGGTAAGGCTGGAGAACCTCTCCTGTGAGTCTAGGCTGAGGGAGTTCAGCACAGAAAAGCAAAGGCTTTGGGGAAGATCTTATTGCAGCCATTTAGTAGTTAAAGGGAGTTTATAAGAAAGATGGGAACAGACTTTAAGCAGGCCCTGTTGCAGTAGGTTTTAAACTAGAAGATGGTAAATTCAAACTAGAAATAAGGAAAAATGTTTTTATGAGACTGGTGGAAGACTAGAACAGGTTGCCCAAAGAAGCTGTGGATGCCCCATTCCTGGAAACATTGAAGGTAAGCTTGGGTGGGGTTCATTCCAGAGGCAGCAATACTAGGCAACCTTTAAAAGTCCATTCCATCTCAAACTCTTCTATGATTCTAGTCTCTTAGCAGATCTTCCACATCAAAAACATTACAGAAGGCCATAAATGCTACAAGTTATTTTAAGAATCCACCTTCAGTTTGTCTAAGACTTTAATTTCCTAACACCCTACAATATATGTCAAGAATGTCACTATTTCACAATACCAATTTTTTTATAAAAGTGGCAGCACTGTGTTTGCAGAAACTGTTTGGAAAGGCAGATCACCTTGCTTGAGATATGTCTGTAAAAACAGCTGGTTTTCCTTTGCAGTGCAGCATGAAACAGAGACTGAGTCAAGTTATAGAAATTTTCCTTTCTAATAAAATTGAGGTTAGACATGGAAAATTATCACATGAAAAAATGAGAGCTTGGAGCTTAATAGAAATATTTCAGAGAACTCAGGGAAATTGCCTATCCTATCCCTAAAGACAAGTGACTAAAAATAAAATAATACAAGTGTATTTTCTTGTGACCTAATTTGCAATGGTTTTAAATTTTTTAAAAATGCATGGATAAATCTTATTTTTAAACAAAGATGTTTCTAAAAACTTTAGACAGTTACAATATTTTAGACACTATTGTTACTTGCTACCTGGGATCAGATTTAAGTAGACTATATTTTATTTTGACATGACCATGTCCTTTTCTGACACCTTAAAAGCAATTATTACAGCCATTATCTCTAACATTTCAGCAGCATTAACAGCTTTTATAAGAAATTAAATACTTTTATTTAAGAGACATTTTGTCCTCAAGAAAGAAAGTGTTTACTTTAAGCAGGGACTTAAAAAATAATAAATTTAACACCTTTAACACCTTTTTTTTTTTTCCTGTCTGCTTCCTTGGCTCCACAACAAGAAGCCACGAAAGGACTGTGTCCCAGAACAGGGGAGCCCCTACCTACAATCTGTGCTTGAGCAGAGGCACAGGCCTTCCCTGTAGATCCAAAAATCCCTTTCCAGACTTCCAGCTCTGTAAGTCTTGGCTCCACAGTAGGAGCCTGAGACCCCTTTCAGCAGAGTGATGAAGCTCAGCCAGGCTGCAGACCTGGAGTGAGCAGCCCTATCCTGGAAAAGTTCCTGCAGCTCCCTAACCCAGAGCTGAGAATGCTGCCTGGCAGACTTACATCTGGCCAGGTTCAGAAACCAGGTCAGGCTCAAATTCTCTGAAAGTTTGTTAAAACTGAGACATTTTGGACAAGACATTCAAGACTCAACAAAAAGGCATTTTTAAAGTAAATTCTTTGACTGTGCAATTCACAACAAATACCAACTGTGAGTTCACTCATTACATAAACAGCAAAGGGTTGAATTTTGGCTGCCTGCAGTACGTCTCATCTATAGCTCTTTCTAATGAAGGTATCAGTCTCTAGTGCGGGGCTAATTAAGTTTCTTGTTTCTCTTGATATTTCTGTGTTATCATGTTCTTGGATTTTATTTTTTTACAGTTGTTAATTGGTATTATTCCCCACACAATTTTCTGACACAAGAAAATAATTATTTCCATTTTGAAACCAAAGTACAGACCACTAGCTCTAACTTACATGGTTGGTACAGGATATCTGTGAATGCATCAGTACCTTAATAAGATTTTTGGAGTTCCTATTCTAATCTGCTTCTCTGACCTTCGAAATTTGGTTTCCATCGTTTTTTCCCCTTGCTGCAGCAGCACAGTCTCAATGCCACATTTTTGACTTTCAGCTGCATCTATACAATTATGTGTCAGTATCCCAAAAGAAGAACAATGTGATTATGCTTCCATGTCAATTTTCAGAATATTTATCTGGTTACAGATATATGAATGAAAATAATGTATGAGCATATAAATAGAAAATTAAAGCTTTATTGTGGCTTCTTTGAAAATCTGGAATGCATCTCAGAAGACAGAAAAGGAAACTGAAAAAAGTCGTTATTCCAGCTGATGAATGTTTGTCCTCTCAAGTTTAAAATCCGTGGCAGAGAAGGCTAATGAAACAAGCCTACCAGCAGTGGCTAAATCTATTAACTTCATTTTTATTTTGAGCATAAGAATATTTTAAAAATAATTAATCGAAACTTGGGTTATTAAGGTGTTTAATTAATTGACATCTACATAAAAATATCTAAGATTTATGAGTGTTAAATGCTGAATTATTCTGAGAATAAACACACTCTTTAATATTATTATTTTGCCAGAACTCTTACAGGTTTCTTCTTTGTTAGCTGAACGTGGGTTTTGAAATAGAATCACTTCCTACAGAGCTACTTTTGAGGGTCAGAAAAATCTAAACTACAGCCTAAGATCATCTTCTTCTTACATTACACAGTGATTCCCCAGCAGATGAAGAGTCATCTCTAGGGACTTTCCAGACCTTTTTTCTGTGACTGTGGTTTCAATTATCCCATATGCCATTAGTAGTATCTCCAAAACCTAGAAAAGTTTGTTCTCAGTCTGAGAGCAAAGATAAAGAGGACCTCCAAAACAGAAAAAAAAACAAAGTGCTGAAACTATGGAGGAATATTTGCCAGTAAAACGCAGAAATGGGGGAACAGTGCAGTAGGTGGGATCTGACATGACTTTTGCACTTTAGTAACTTCAATACAAATTTAATTTCCTCTTTGATTCACCCAAAGTCTTTTGGGGAGATAAGCACTTAGTTGGCACAAGTGTAGCTTAGGGGATTTTTTGGAGCTTCAGTATTATTCCTCCTCAGTGACCGTCATTGTTCCACTTGCCTGTACTGCAGATAGGACATTCAGAGGCAGAACCTTTTGTTCTAGAAGAGGACGGGCTACAGCAAATCCTAATCCTTTGTTTTTGGCATCACAAAAGTATCCATAGCAACTAAATATGATGTGATACAGAAAGGAATGTGATTTCAAGTGCCAGCAGCTGGTGAATGCCTGAGGAGCAAAAATCATGTTGTCATCTGGATACCCCCAGCAATGGCATATGCATGAGGGAAATGACATACAAACATCTGGAATATGAACAGAAAAAGGTGTTTTTCTGGCAAATGTCATTTCTGCCTCAGGATACACTTTAGTCACCACACCAAAACACTGAGAGATAAAGCAAGCCAAAGATGGTAGCAAAGTTGCCAAGGTACCTCTGTCGATCACTGGCTGGCTATTAATTTCAGAGGTCAGTGGGAAAAATAAGTAACCCATCAATTTTCTGCATTTTCCCTTGTGGGTTTTTTTTCAGACTTCACATATTATCTGTGTTGAATAAAGAACACAGATGAGAAAACCAAGGATAAACCCAAAATCTGGAGAGCAGTAAACTGCTTAGAAGTTGGCCCTAGAACTTTGGATTTGGAAAAGTTCTTTTCCCAGACTCACCTCAGATTTGCCTTAAGAGCATGACAAAGACCTTTTTGTTGTGTCTCTACAATACCTAGTACAATGGGGCCCTGATCCATGACTGGAGCCTCTAGGCATTGCCACAGTACAAACAAATAACAATAGCTCACAGCCAAAGACATTGCTGGGAATTGCTTAGTAGGCAAACAAGCTTCTTATAGAAGTGTGTGCTCTGAGCAATCGCTCAGTTCACACAGCCTGGCATTTCAGAACATTCTTTGTTGAAAAAAGCAACTGTTGGAAATATCCTCTTGACCTTGAATCAGGACCGAGAAGACAGAATATATTAGAGACACTTCTCTTTACGTTTTATAGCACTGAAAAAGTCTTCCAGGACATGAGTTTGGTGTGTTTGACCAAGGACTGCTCCAATAGTGTCACAGCAATTATGTAAAACATCCATGCTTTGAGAAAACACACAGTAGAAAATATTTACACTATTCAGCTAGATATTTATGTAAATAGAAATATAAATAGATATGACTGAAAACAAAATTGTGCTGGTTCAGGTGTTGGGCTGGTACACTGAAGACTTGTACCTGTTTTCTGGCAGTGGCACATCTATTTGCATACCCTATGGCAATTCACACATCTTTTTTTTCCCTCCTTAAAACAAAAGGAACACAAGAATATTTTTCCTGCCTCACAGGCATCGTGAGGATTCCCAGGCATTCTTAAACATTCAAATGCCAGTGTGATGAGGCCAAGGAGATATGTAGGAACTTAGACAAGTCTATCACTGAATTTGGGGTGAGAACTCAAGTTGAAGTTATACAGAAAATAATTCTCAGACTGTATTGCTTCCACTGCATTTTTCCTCCTAAATATGGATGGGTCTGGCTTCAAAAGTATTACAATATTTCAGTAATTTCCCAGCTCTACTGATTTTTGTCTTTCTTCTATAGTTAGAAAACAGTTTTAATGTGAACAGATTGTATGAAAGCTAAGCAATAATCTTGACTTTTGAAAAATACAGCTGTGTTTCTGTGTCTAGGTCCATGCCCACAGGTAGAATACCCAACACACATGTTCCAGATCATTAGATATACTACACACCAAGGCTAACACAAGGGGTTTTTAGTTGAATCATAGCATTAAAGCCCCTTTCTGGAGCACCTTTGCTATTACCAACTCAGACAGGGTAGGGCTGCACTCTGGTTCTTGCACTTCAGTTTTGCCAGTTTTTCTGTCCTCACCTCAGATTTTAGGCCATGACTCTTGTTTATTTCTATCTAGAACAAAGTCTGTAGACAAAGTCAATATATTTTATCAGATTAACTAGCAGCCAAGCTTTCAGGCACACAGGTCATTCTTCATGCCTCTTTTTTTCACTCTCTCCCATCGTAGACTTCATCTGACTCAGTAATGTCTTACAGACAAAAAAAAAAAAACCACAACACATCTCAAGATAGTCATTCCCTGTTGCTGCAGCTGCCATCCATTGGGGCAAAAAGACGAAAATGTGGTAAATATCACTTCTCTATGTAACAACAAGAGAAACTCCAAAATGCCAGTGGGCCGAGCTGCCTAATGGTGCACAGGCTCAGTTGTAGAACAGGGTAGAACCATCTTGGCTCTAAGCACTAATCTTCACTGTCTTGAGCAAGAAAGAGAAAAACTATGAGCCTTATTCATTCTGTTTTCTCATACATTAAGAATTTCTTAAAGGCATATGGATATACACAGAACATTTTTTCTCCTCTCTTACCAAAAAGCTGCAGTTTTGTTCCCAGTTATCTGTTTTTCAACCTACCCAGTTGTTCTTCCTGTCTCCCAATTATTTCTTTCACAGGAGAGATAACTGACATGATTGATTTCTTTGGATATCTTTTCTTTCTCTGCATGTACCCCTGTCATTTATACTCCACGGAGAGCAATTCAGGTACTTTCAGAATGGTTAGGAAGCATATCTGATATATAACTCAGTTATCAACAGAGTTACATACAACCACAACGACAATGGGTAATGTAGAAGTGGGGAGTTGCAATGGTTCTCCTGTTATGTAAGGGAAGCTGCCTCACTGGATAGCAGAAATACTTAAAACCTCTGCTTTCTGGCAACATTGCTGCCTCTCATACTAAAGGGAAAAAATATAGGAAAAAAGTAAGGATCCATCCTGTCTTTTCAATATAGAATTAAAGGGAACTATATCTTCCAAATAGACATAGGGGTAACAATAGGCAGACTTTTAGGGGAAGAACTAGGGTATAAGAGCACCTTTAACAGTTTAAAAGACGCAGCACCATTAATGATTTTTTTTTTTCAGTCAGACCCAATTACAACTGTTTACAGAGCCCTTTCTCTTTCCCTCCAGAGGCTTTGGCTGAATTCCCATCATTTCCGGGACCAAACCCAATTATGCCACTGACCACAGAATTCTGAGTGCTTAATGCAATTCCATGGCAAGGACAGGGAACTCCCAGAAACAAGAAAGGGCTTGATTTGCTCCATGCTGTACCTGGAAACAGCTCCCAAAGCAACGTGTCATGCCAAATAACTATGCCTCAGAGTAGCCAATTAATTTGTGCAATTCTAGATTAAAACAAAGACTATTCCTTATCTTTTCATTTTGAAAACTACTTTTTGTCAGGTAAAAAATGTTGGCAAAGTTTCTCCTTGGCTGAAATTTCAGAGATCTATAATCTTTGTTCCAGTATTTCCATGAACACAGTGCTAGGATGGAATTAAAAGGTGGTGTTTTGGGGGGAAAGGGTGTCAAAGGTGAAGGAAGTTAAACTTACAAATCACTTGCACACATCTAGGAAGACTTCAGTTCTAAGAAAAATCTCATCCGAGGTTTGACCCATCTCAACAAGTGTGCCTCCTCATGGTGGCAAACAAAAGTGTTTGAAATGCACTGCAAGATCATTTATTGACTTACTTCATATCAACATTTCAGTTTATATCATCATTCAGAGAAGTGTTATATTTACTTTTTTCATTGCCTGATCTCCTCTTCTACTCAAGATAGTTATGAGCTTTTCTGTCACTTATAGAGTACCATAAGTTATTAGCAACAAAGGAAAAATTATCCTGGACAGAATAGAAACTCCCCCTTGTGAAAACAGTTGAGTGTCCTATGTGAGTACAGTGCAGTTCCGTAAGTGCAGAGCAAGCACAATGGCACATGACAGCTGCAGAAGGAATGCTTTGTGGAACAGATGACATTTCAGGAGGACTTAGTCAGAACAAAGTGAGGTGAGATTTGTAAGAACTAGCATTTCTAGTAAGCTATTTGGCAAACTCTGAAAGGAAGACACTTCGAAGGACAAGGTTGTGAGAAATGCAACCACTGGCTAAAATTAACCAAAGTATGTACAAGCCAGCAGGAAAGTAATTTTAGTTTTTCTGCAATGTGTAAGTAATTCATAAAGGCCTTCAAGGACATAGGGCAAGTATGGGAACATTTGATAGTTTTAAAGTCTTCTAAACAGATTAAAGAAAATTTCATCACTTTAAACATGAATGTTTTTCAGATGGGCAGAAAACAATGGGCATTTGCCAATTAACCATATCATTTACTCTTCCTCCAAACATTACTTAGCTGGAATTAACTCTGTGTTTTACCTTAGATGGCCCAGTACTTTTGGGAAACTATTACCATCACAAATGTGCTCAAACTTCATGGACAACGGCGGCATCTCAAAATCTAGTGTCATCACACTGCTTTGGTTTTTCTCATCTTGAATAAGGAGATAGAAGCAGACAATATCTTCTCTTCCATGATTATGTCCCAAGAATATTTTAAGCTGTTACTGTAATATACTTCCTCTTCAATAGTTTGTTTTGTTGTTTGGTTTTTTTCAGTTTCTACATACCCTTTTACTCACTCAGCACTCATCTCCTCCTGTTTTTATTTGCACTCAAAAGCCAATAGCCTGCACAGTCCTAGGTCTGGCCATCATAGAAGGATTCAGTCAGCCCAGCCCAGGATTCAGAACTGAATTTCTTGGATGACTAGACCTTGAAGGCCTAATGTTTCAACAATTGATCAGTTTTTTTCCAGAGATTAGGAAATCCTCTGAAGAACCCTAATCCAACTAAACACTTAAGTAGGTGCCCTACTTTAAACATGAGTCTCCTCTGTTGAGTGGAACAAAGAAATCCGTATGAGAATATTCTTGAAGCCCACAAAGGAAAACTGAAAGATGAGGCAGGAATAAGGTACAAGATTCTGATTCCTAATAGCATGTTAGACATATTCATCCACTACAAGGTTCTCAAATTACTTTACCAATAAGCAGCACTGAAAAAAAAAAAAAAAAAAATATATATATATACACACAGTAACTTTGTATTGGCTCATGGATGTAATTGAACTAGATTTCACAGAAATCTGAAAGGAACAAAGACTGTAACTCTCACCATTTTCAAAAGAGAAGTTGCAGTTTATATAGATAGTAGGGATTTATTTTCTCTAATCTAATCTTGAGGATTTCCAGTAGGCAGGAGTAGTCATCACTGTAACCACGAGTAGCACATCAGTTCAGTGAAAATATTCCTGTGTACTGAGCTGCTACAGTCTAAAGTACAACACTGCTCACCTGGGTACCATGTGGGCTTGTGTACTCCAAGACTACCCAATATGTGGCCAAGCATTTTGTCACATGGAAATTGCTTGAGATGGAAAAAATATAGATTCTCCTTCTCACAGTTACAGAGCAAATGGATAGTTCTCTACTGTACACTGGTTCTTAAGCAAACACCCAATTTTCATGTTGTAACATTCCTCTGAGTGACTGTCTGGGAATGATAAGTCTTTCTTTTTTCTGCTTTCTCCACATCTTTATTCCCAGCGTATTCTTTTCTGTCTCTCTGACACCAGCTTTTCCCTCTCATTCTACTGTTGCTTTCCATCACTCCTTTTTGCTTCAGTAAAGAGCAAAGCAATATACATATTTCCTTTCTTCAAGCTGAGCTTTTACTCACTTCTTCGTGACCAGAGGTGCCTATGGCTAAAGCAGCATTCACATGCCTCCACATCTGCAAGGCCAAATACTTCTAAAAACCACATGAACTCACCAGAAGGGACCCCTTCCCACACCACCCCCTGCGCATGACATGAGGTTGTATGGAATGACCTCAAGGTAGTAGCCATGTCCCTCCTGGCTACTGCAAAAAATTAACCCTGTCCTGGGCAGAACGAGGACACTAACAAGAGGAGATGCATCCTTCCAACTCAAGGGCAATAGTAGTTAGTTTATAGACTGATACTAGCAGTGTCAATTTTTTTAATGTACCCTCTGTTCTATAGATAGTATTATAAAACGGTGGACACCTCTATTATCAATAGTTGTGTTTAAAACTTATTTTAGTTTGTCTAGGTCACTAAATTTAGGGACTTTTACCCTTAACTTTATCTCCTGTCTATTGCTCCAGTGCTATTTTATCTGGTCTCCTTGAAGAAACACCTTCCAATACTATGCTTCTGCCTGCCTGTCTGCCTCCTGCTCCTCCCTGTAGTTTCTGAAATCTGTTTACTTTTCACAGCCAAACTCAAGCACAGATTACAGCTCTCTGAAACAGGAGATTGCCATGAATTCTGTGAAAGTCCACCAGCTAGAGAGATGGAAAACATAAGTTAAAGGCTACCTGAAGCAAATGTTACATTCTGTGAATCATAGCTATCTGTCCTGTTTGATGTGCCAGGATGGTGTACTAATCCACATAGTGCACCATCCTGGCACTATTATGTGCACATAGATGGTGCAATAATCCACTATCCCTCATGTAAAGAACAAAGGTTAAAGATACTCTGACAAGTCTCATTTGGGTACCTGAAATTATGTGGGGTAAGCCCATATATGGTATTCATTGCATCATTTTTTGGTAAACATTTGTGGTGCATTTTGACTCTCCTCTTGTTGGAAGCTAATTCACATACATAGCACAGGTTATTTGTATCTGTGCTTTAGGTGGTTACATTCCTTTCTGTTTACCTTTGTGCTTTTCAGCAGCTTACATGAATCTGTTAGGGGACAATTTATGGGACCAATAAAAGGAAAGTTCTAGACTGATCATGGTATTTAAGGTCAGAGGTATTCTGACATTTCTCACATTAATTCACCTTCATAATGAAACCCTGAGAAAATGAAAGACCTCAAAAGTCAAATACTGATTCAACATGAGACAATGGGTCACTTCAGATTTAGTGAATACTAAGATACTATATTTATTCTTCAAAGCCCCATACATATGGTGGAACTTGTTTTTCGTGTACCCAGTAGAATTTGTATTGTGTGTGTTGAAAGACTTTTTTTCCTTCTTCCTGGTAATGGGGAATCTATGTTATTTGCACATTGCAAAACGTGTTCCACAGGTATGTTGTGAAACTTTATTGGGTATTTTACAGTTTGTGATGGATGTCAAGCAAATGTTGTTCAGCTCAGCTTTGTTTTCCTGATTCATGAGTACTACATGAATGTGATTTGTTGTTTGATTTTCCTGGGATGCAAGGCTAATATTGCCACTTAAAAAATTGACAAAAACTTTTACGAGCCTGCAAGAATTTTTAAAGCACGAACTTTATCTGTGTGTATTCTTTAGCAATGAATACAGTACCACCCAATCCTGGTTGTCTTAATTAGGTGCTTATTCAATAGACTTTACTAGAAATAGAGTTCCTAGTTGCTTTTATAGAAATAAGTGTTTATTTTTTATGTTATCCATGGTTAACCCCAGTAATCATCTTATTACCAGGTGTTTTGAATAGGTAGTTCACACAGTAAACTGACATGCATTATAACTGACTAAGTGTTAGAATATGTATGGACCATGATACTCTTAGTGCTGTCAAGGAATCTCAATGAAAGGGAAAGAATCTGTTCCTCTGCATTTAGGCCTACATTCATTTACCAAGCAGAGCAAATCATGCCAAGCAACTCTAAGCCTTCCTTGCTCCTTTTCTGTTCATAAGTGATGGAAGTGGTCATGTTTTCTTACTTAAGAAAATTTAGACCATTTTGTAGTTGAGGGTGAAATATGTCTAAGAAAAGTAGGAATAGTTAAACTGTCAAGAGGTAATTGCTATATGACTTAAAGGAATCTGTCTAAATGATTTGTCTTTGTCTCTATCATTGTGTGTTAAATACAATGACAAAGGATAAGACATGACATACCACCCATCCTTCTTTTCTGCAGTTCCAAGCAAGTCTAAGTTCTAGGCAGTTAAAATGCCTTAGCTTTATTTTAAAATTGCCACACTTTATTTTTTTTTCCTAAATGATTTTGGTGTCAATTAACAGCCTTTTTAATTTCATAAGCAGCTATACCTCTGGTCAAAATGTACCAGGCCTAATACAATTAATGTATTTATCTTCCTTTCACCACTTCATTTGAAGCACTGTGCTTGTAACAGTCATTTGACCATGCTCACACTCCAACCACAATCTATTATTGTTAGTATTTGGATCACTTTACAAATGCAAACTATTACAATTATTCTTCATGTCTGAAATGGCTTCTACACCTCTTCATTCCAGTTGGAGCCAAACAGGACCACCAAAATATCCAGAATTTTTTTTTTTTTTTGTAGTATATTTGGGCACACACCAAGAACTTAATTTTAGGACCATCAGGCCTTTTGGAAAAGCAGGCAATCTATTCTGTTCTGTTTGAACTTCCTCATTACTTCTGTGTTACTAACAAAAGGTTCATTTACATGCAGAAAAAAAGGAAGGTATGTCTAAACTGGCTTCCCTTCCAGAACTTAGGAAGTATTTTATCTTACACAAATCCATGTCCTTATAATAGATCTCCCTGAAAAATTTCAGAGAAGGGTCAAAGAAGGTGGGCAGAAACAGACATCTCTTCTATGGCACCCTGGTATCTCCATCGCATTGGCATCACAGTAGATGTGATTTTACCCAGCATTTAGGAAAACACTGTGATCTGGACTTCAGCTTAGGAAAGTGCTCCCCGTTCACCTGTGGAAGGGAGGGAAGGATGGCTACTACCTGAAACCTCTAACTTGAAATCATGAACCTACAGGTTTCATGATTTCAGAAAGCTAACTCTGAATACCAAGTGTTCTTTATCACCAGACTTCAGGTTTCCACTCCTGGGGAAGCAGTGACTGCCAGCCATGCAGCAAGAAATCTCGCGCTGTCCCAGGCTGTGCCAGATCACAGCAAGCAGGAGACCATGCTGGGCTGTCTGAACCATGACTGCTTCAGGTCAGTAGGTATTTGACTTGCACATACCTGAAGTAATGTGTGCAGCATTATAATCACTCTTCTAAAACAAGTGAGGTTTTTTCTCCACGTGCATGCATTCCCACAGGGACCAAACCTTTTTCTCAGTATATACACAAGATCTGCTGCCAATACTTGAAAGATGATGAGCAAGAAAAAACTATTGTTTAGTTTCAATAGAAGAAACTATTGTCCAGTCAGCAAATGCATAATTATTTTCTAATTAATCAAAGTGATCTTTAATCTGAAGAGGATTTGTTTTAGAATGGAAAAGTGTTGGAAAATAAAGTCAACTTCCTGCCTGCCCAAATTTTTCTGGTTTTCTCAGGCTGAACCAGAAATAATTAATTATGAAAGTTCAGAAATAGTTGATGAACTCCTGCTTCTTCCAGGTTTTGTGTGTGTGTCTGCCCTTCTGGGTTTCAGACAAATCTGGAAGTAAATGTGAAGTAATGGTCTCGTGGTATTTTGGCAGGAAGCTCTGGATACCTAACAAAACATTTTTTTCCAGACTCAAAGTTGATTTTAAAAGAGCATGACTTCAGCTATTAAAGAAATACATTCTTTCTCTCAGAAAACTTACTTTTTCATGTGCCAGTAGGCATGATTAATAACTATCTAATTAAAAGAGTCATGAAGAAAGTATACAAGAGTCAGGTGCAAAAAATTTGTGGAGATAGCTCCAAGGTGACAATGTTACATCTGAGACTAGTTTGATATTGAAGACATTTAGATACAGAAATAGAACCTATGTTGCAGTCTTACTTCCAGTGTGAATCCAAACCTTTAAACAACCTTTAAAACTGTCCCTTCTCCCCAGTTAAGGTTAGCTGTCTCTAACATATATGTTGCCAGTACATATATAAACTTCAGTTGCTGTCACGTCAGAATAGTCTCTGGGGGAATCTGTACTTTCACGTGCAAAATCAGCTTTAAAAACAAAGTATGTGTATCAGGAAGGTTGTCTCTCAGGATGACAGAGAGCGTTTTTAGCTGAAAATAAAGGGGCTGCATCTTTCAAAGTGGAAGGGACAGTTATGTAGCAATAATAGTCATACAATGTAAAAGCAAGAAGGCCTCACGTCATGCTATCTACATGCTGACTACACTGGCTGTTCCTAGTTTCCCGAAATCAAAGACGTTGATTGTAGCTCACCTTGCTCCTTAATTTGCAAAGTGATGTAGGCAAAGAATTCAGTGTCTCTGTGCTTCATATTTCCATGTGTTTATTCAACATTATATAAATATATTTATTTCTAAAGAACTGAGACTTTACACATTTATATATATGCTGGGATTACACATATTTTTACATTAAAAAGCCACAAGGATGTATGTTTTTACTGATCCCCATTGCTCATTTTGCTAAATGAGGGCCAAAATCTTCAAAGTGTATTTTGATATATACAGTGCCTTGACTTTGCACTCATTTCAATACTCATTGTCTGCTTTACTACTTCAGAATTAAAACAGCTGTTAAAGTCACGGCTTTGTCAAACACAAAGAGAATTTGGTTTGGTTCAGTGCTTAATAAACATCATGTTCTGGAAAGATCTGATTGGTTTTTCCCAAAATTTTTCCACTACTTTATTTCTGAGTATTTAGACACATTTGACCCTGCTTCTTACAGAGTCCCTAAATGTTATGCAACAGTAACACCAGTCAATATCAAAGTTGAGTTCTGTGCCACTGAACATTAATTCTTTCACTATATTTGAATGAAAAATTCTACCACAGAAATCCCAAGTGAGAAGAAAGTGCTTGCTTAACCCTGGCAAAAGATCCTACATGGCACCTCTTTGGTGTGTGAGCAGCACCACAATTCATTTTACATAGTCACCTCCAACAAAGCCATTCCACATGAAAACCACTGCAGTGCTGCAAGCCCTGACACATTGATCTCTAACCACAAGTAATGCTGGGGAACAGAATTCATTCTATCCTCTCATAAAAGTAGGTGTAAAAGTAAAACCCCTTCTGATCTTTACACCAGAAAGTTAGGAAAGTTAAATCAAAATCACACTTCACTGGAAACTAAGTAGATTCAAATTTTTAAGCTGCACAAGGCAAAATTGCCAGGCTTGTTTTCAGTAACCTGGATGTCAGCTAAGATTTCCAAGTTTCACATTCAGATGTTTGATCTGACGTCCAATTTTCAAGAAACAGTATTAGAGAACAACGTTCACATGATGAAATGTTCAGAAGAATAAGCCTACTGTTCTGAAGATGAAACACAAAGCCACCTGTGCCTTTATAGCCCTTGGCACAGTTATATGTACATGAGGAAATGCAGATGAGTGACTAAAAAGCGTAACTGTTTACATTTATAACATGCCAAGAGTATATTTGCCACTAGGCTAACATTAAGGATCATGAAGGACATATCCCAAAATGCACCAGGGAGAAGTTGCAGAAAAATCTTGATTACCCTTATGATAAATAAGCCATTAAATAGATTCAGTGTCTACAACTTGCTGATGAAAGCTGCTGAAATTATTATTCAGGCTGAAAGTTCACCTAACAATAACCTACTATGTTCAGTGTTTCCTGAGATGGCAGAGGTGCCTGGATTAAAATAGGTGCCCTGAAATTCTCTACAGTTATTTAACTTTTTAATCTCCTCAGCAAGATGTCAACCATGCAATATAATCACAAAAACACACGTGTACAGACTTGTGAGCTCACAAACAAACTTCCCATCCAAGAACCAGATAAGCCGATTCATGCTTCTCTCAGAGAAATGAGCGTGCTTGTGCTTTAACCTTTTGCTATGGAGGTGTCCTGGTTCCAGCCAGGATAGGGTTAGTTTTGGCATTCACCAGGAGGGGGTTCAGCTAGGTCCTGGAGGTTATTCTCTACCACTTCACATCATTAATGGGGGTGGGGAGAAGAGAGTCTCTTCAGAGGAGAAGGGGTTCATTCTGGTGGAGTAAGTGTGGTGGAGGGAGTGATGGGGTAATGCTGGTTCTGAGGCAGAGGGAGCGGTGGCAGTATCATGGCAGAGGGAATGGCTGGATATTGTCTTTTGTGGGAGGTTTCTGCAGTGAGCAGCAATGTTTTTTTTCTTGTATTCTCTGTCATTAGTTGCTTTTATGGGTAGTTTTCTTATCTCACTGCTGTTTCCAGTAAGATGTTCTTATCTCAGTCTAAGATCTTTACCGTTTGTGCTTCCAGTTCTCTCCAGTCTTTCATAGGGCAGATGGAGGTGGGAGCAAACAGTGCATGACTTGGCGTGGTTTCAGTGCACAGGAGGAAAAGAGAACTGTTCGAGTGTCCACCACAGCCTGTCCTAGACAGCCACAGAAGAGGCTCAGTTGTCTTCTGCAAACATATTGGCAAAGGGTCACTGTTCTTCTCAGACCAGCATGGTCTTCTTTTCCTAGTGAGGTATAATGACATAGGCCTCTTTTCCAGTCCTCAACCATCCCTAGAATGACAATGGGGGTGTTCTTATCATTTCCCTCATCCTAAATTTACTTACTGTCATTTCCCATTTCTTACCACTCAGTCTCTTTCCATAGATGAACTCAAGTGATGTAAAAAGGTTCTGACATGATACTTTTAGTTAATCCTTCTATTCTGTTGTCTTAAGCCTACATGGACCACCAGTGACGACTCAGTGTAATAATCTGGCTGAGTCTCCCATCTCTCTTTATAGTGACTTTCTGAAAAGACCTCCTTTTGCAAGAAGCTATTAACTAAAGACAAAATATCCTTAAGTAGCAAATCCAAAAATAAAAATAAGTCTCGAATTCAGCTGCTGCAAAACTGCTGGCTGTGATTCCTTTCACTCACAGGCCATGCAAAGCCAATGCTCTAAAACTGGGGTGTGGAAGGACAGCTCACTGCAAGTGATTTCTGTAGCCAAGCAGCAACAGTAGCACATGCCTGCCTGAGTCTCAGGTGTACAAAACATGATCAGGAAGCACACTTGGTCAGGAGTAAAATTTTGGCTGCTTCTTGTGTCCACAGAACAGAATGGAATTTGAGGACTTCGGTCCTGACCTTTGGGCCAATACCCACAGGTGGGCTGAGCTGAAGCACCTCAGTTAAATTAGGAGATTTCTTGTTTTGGGGATGAGGGTGGGAGGAGTGGAGGTAATATGGGTTTACAAAGCACTTGAAATAACTTTTTGAGATGAAGAGGGCTGTTTCATTGACTTAGACAATGAATCTGGAATTGATTTTCTATTAACATACAGTTCATACCTCTCAAGCATCTTTGTGTTTTCAAACACTGCTTCCACAGCTACACAGTCATTGTGTTTTTAAATTATTTTTTTGTTTTTATTTTTTCCCCCTGACAAAATACAGAAGCTTAAACTCTCTGATAATGACATGACTCCAGCCACTGGGCCCCTTGGCCCTGGTGTTTGTTGTTTAATCCACCTGAGTGTGGTGATTTTTATGGGAACTCTCTGCATGGGTAGCACACCCTGCTTAACAAAATGGACAGAACATTTTCTGATTAGACCATACTCTTTCAGAGAAACTGTGGGAAGAAAGACCTTAACAGAGGATTGTGTAACCAGGACCAATTAAAGGCAATAATCCTAAATTATTTCAATCATAGGGCTCTTTGCCATTAGCATGATTGGGACTGGCATGCCAGTCCTATTTTGCATTACATTTTTGCTCTTCCATGCTCTTAAAACACCCACATCAGAATACTCTTCTAGAGATCTACTGTGCATTTTCATATTGAAAGGAGAGCTATGCAGACTATTTATGTTGCAGGCATGATATAGTTCTGAGGTTCCTCACATTCCCATTGGGTGTTTTTTTCCATTTATCTCATTGATGTGTATCTCCTTGGTGAGCATCCTCATCTAACAAATTTAAATCGCATCAACACACACTTTACTCACAATGAAGGTGGAACTTTGCAGCTGTTTAGTTGCATCCAGCAGAATCTAAGGGTTTCTGATCCATGAGCATATTGCACAGAACTGAAACACCACTGAACCTTTTCAGGCCAGAAAAATGTGCTGATCCCCACTGTGCCAACATTGCTGCTCACAGAAGAAGTGCCATGAAAACATCAGTAATCGCAAAGAGTCAAGGCTCTAAGTCCTGTATTTCATTCCAAGCTCACTAGAATCTCAGAACTTCTTAGGTTTCAGAGCAATTTTCTCCTGTGGGTAGTAAAATTAGAAATTGTAGTGTTTGCCCCACCTGCTGATTGTTTATAAATTTAGAAAAATTGACAGATAGAAAAATGTCAGCAGGCATGTCTGCCATTCAGACCTCATCATCCATGACTGTTTTGGTCCATTTGAGCTATTCTTCATATGCTGGGAGTAGTTTTGAGGTTAGGACCGCTCCTAAATTACACCATTTGTGTTCTATGCTAGAACTGTGTTGTCTCAGTTAATTGTTCTCTTCTGTCATTAAAGCTGTGCCTTTCCTGAATTATAAAAGCTGCAAATATTTCTGATGTTTTCTTCATAAAATATTTTTCTATTACATGTATGCTTTAGCAAGGAATTAGTACTTTTCCCTTCGGGCTCTGTAATAGCACATACCATTTGCACAACATTTACTTGCCTGTTCTGCTACTCAGCTGTGCACCAGAATTTGCATTAGGTCTTCTATTATTCTATAATTCTATTTTGTATCATTTTATGTAATCATATATCTATATATATTACATAGGTAGTTTTGTGACAACACAAATTAAACTCACAAAACAATGGAAAAAATTTTCCCTACTGAGAAGTAGTAGAGTATTTACAGCTGGCTTCTTCTGATTTTTTTCTATTACCTGTTCTATCAGTGTGGGTTACCTAAAATCTGAGGATGAACTGATCTGCAGATGAGAGTGACAGCATCTGAGTGTTTCTCAAAAGGCATATTCACGTTCTCTGAAGTTATCAGGTGGAGGCAACTCAATTTTTCCTAAATCATGTGTTCTTTCAAGATGTCTCAAGATAGGAATACCACAGACATGATGAATAGTGAACTTAATTGTGAAACTGGTGCTTCACTCAACATCTGAACACATGAAGGAGAACAAGGAAGCTCTGGCAAAGAAAGACAAGCCTACTTCTACTGCTATCCTGCCTTAGCTTTTTAGCTGCAGAGAATTTCTGTTCAGGAAAAATCAAATTGAGGATAGTGACTACCATGAAATTCAGTGTGAGAAGGACTAATAGAAGAAAGCACCTTTCAAGAAAACAAGATTTACTCTGAGGTCTATTAAATTCTCTTTACAGTCCTGTTGTTGCCTCCCTTTATATCAATATAATCACATTTCTTCAAGGTTATCTAAGGAACATGATACACAGGGCAAAAAAAAGGGACTTCAGCTGGTAATGCATAACTACTTTTCTGACATTGCAATGGAATAGCTTCCATTCGATTAATCTGTTAATAGTAAAATATTGTCTATGAATTAGGATGGTTTACAGCATCAAAGCAGTTAACAAAAGACACACCAACGTTTTTTATCCTTTCAGGTGAGCCAAAAGCATTTGTGATGAGCCTTTAGATTTAAGGAAAAAAAAAATCTTCACTGTTACATTTTGCTCATGTGTGTATTCTAGTTGTTGTTGTTGGCTGGACTTCGCGAACAAAGATTTTGGGATAAGCCTGCGCAATGGATTTTTCAGGTGAGGCACAGTGTGCGTGGAACTGCCCCCACCCCCTTTACTCCTGAGGCTCATCTTGCCACGGCCGAGCAGCTCGGACGGTGACAGCGAGTTCCTCCAGGATTCGAACCGGCGTCCTCAGAGGAGGAGCCGGCTCCACAGGCGGGGGCCTACGCCACTCGGCCAATGCCCGCCGCCTCTCAAGTGTAACATCTCAAATTAATGTTAAGGAAAAAAAAACCCAACAAGCAGAAAAGCAATAATGTCAGGTTGTTGAGCAATCTTGGGAGCCCACGTAGGTCAGAGCACCAGGGGAAGACCTCGCCTTGTCCTCTCTGCCACCGAATGACACAAACGTGGCACTGCAGCCACGCCTGCAACACAAGCTGGGGCAGGGTGTTCTAGTACAAACATAAGAACCAATAGTAAAATAAAAATGAACCCCATAACTTTCTGCCTGCAATCTCAAAATATTGGATCAGCCTTGCTCCCACTCATAGTAGTGGCGGCACTTCCTTCTAGTCCAATGGTAAAAGACCAGGGTTAATACACTCCAGGTATTCTGAGAAATTAATTAGAAAAAGACCTACCATTTTAGGAATTTGTTAAATATCCTTAGTCCTAAACAAGTTGGGCATTTCAGAAATACTCCTTCTTTTGACCTTTGTTATATCTGGGAGCACTGTTGATAACATTTATTTCAGAGCTGAGGAACCCCATTTAAAATTGTTTACTAAAACGTGCCACCTTGCATCAAAGATAACATTTGCTGTTTTCCACGAGTTGAAAAACTGGCTTGCCATGAAAGATATTTCCTAATATTTGTGTGTAATATTAAAACTTGTCCTTAGATTGCCATTACACATTTAATTAGAGAAGTGTTTGAATGACTCCAGATGTGTTATAAAACCTCCTGTGCATATAAACATTTTTAGTTAATTTCTGTGACTTTTGAAAGGTTGGCTGCAGGAGACTGTCTTCAACATAGTAGTTACCTTAGATGAGCAGTGCTTAAAGTGTCATTCACAGTCTAATAGCTGGCATCAGACCCTGTCACTTCACTAGGAGTATGATATTTTTTTTCAAGTTTAGGTGAAGAATGGTCTCATGGATGAAGCCACTATACCTAAGGACCCTATGAAGTCTAATGTCAGGTCAGTCATATGTTTTATGAACTGTGTTTGCTGCTCTTTTTACATTTGTCTGTATTCCAGGAGTATAAGTGACAGGAGAGTGCTGCTCTGCCTACAGTCAAGGAAAAGACACAGGAGCTACATAAGTCAGGCACTGAACTAGGCACAGGTTCATGTTCTTATATTCAGCAGTTTGAGATTAGAAAATATGTTCAAAAGTGGAGGCAAAGCTCATGCTTATGCTATCTCTCCCTCCCTCCCTTCTCTCATCCTCTGTTTCTCTGTCTGACATTGTGCCAGGCTGGTCCTGGAAGATGGAGAAGCAAGAGGCAAAATGGGTTATAATAAAGACTTTGGATACTGGCCTCAGTCTAATCAGTTTGAGATAATTAAACCAAAGTGGTTCAAGCACAGGTTACAGAGCACAAAGGTACAAACAAAAAAAGACAAAGACCAAAACCAAACCAAACCAAACAAACAAAAAAAACCCCAAAACAAACAAACAAACAAACAAACAAAAACAAACAAACAAACAAAAATACCACACTCTGCAGACAGACACAACTGTCCTTCCTGGGGATCCAGCAGAGAAATTTAGACAGAAAATGTAGTTCAAGCCTATCCAGAAGATGTTGTTAATTTTCAACAATAAATACTGCATTTGTGTACATTAGTTATATGTATGAGATTTCTGGCCTGGTCTTATCTCAGTTGTAACTGGTGTCAAGAGAGCACATGCCATATATGATGGTTTGCTCTCACATTCCTAAAAAATTCCAAACTCCTGCCCAGAAGGAGGGCAATCTGGACATGGGCGAACCACAGGACTGGATCTACATTTGCAAAGTATGCAGGGATATGTTGCTCTCAAGTGTATTAATTCACCAAATGGAGGGAGAGTAAATAATGCAGAACATAGACTTAAATAATTTTTCTTTGTTTGCTTCAAAATCTAGTTTGCTGTCATTTGGATAGTTTTCTGCAATTTACAGCAATAAAGAAGACCCCTGAGTCATTTCACACCACTGTATTTCCCCTCAACTAAGTCAGCTGTTACTAACATTTGTCTGTAGGATGGGTAATGATGTAGAAAGAGTCAAAAGTAATTATCAAAGGAAGGGGAAAAAACTGTCAGCTGTAGCATGGCTGATAAGGTTACTTTCAGGAAACATTTTCACATGTTTAGAAAAGCCAAGGATGTGCTCTGCTGCACTTTAATACATAGCAGACACCTATTTTATAGCCTAATCAAATTCGATAGGGTTACTCAGCTTAGTTTGGGCCAGACACAATAGCATATCTCATCGAAAGCAACACCTGGCTCAGTATGATGGAACTCCCACCATAACAAATATTTTAATTAATGCCCCCACTCCCAGAGGTGCTTAAGTTACATAAACAGATTAAAGCACATTTAAACCTGTTAGTGTGCCAGTCCTGAAACACTAGTAGAAACCAGCTGAAAATTCTGCAAAAGTACAGCTTCTCAATGCCAGCCCTGATTCTGCCATATTTTTCATTATTTCAGCATCCCATTTGACACTTTAAGCACTGTGTGCTTCTACCAGTGAGACCTTATGCTAAGGCAGAGGTCCTGAGTGCTACATTTCCACCCATTTATGAAATGGTCTTCATAAAGAACAGGCCTGACTGGTGCATAGATTAGGACAGATTCCAACTGACATCAGCTGGAATCTTTCCAGTTCTCATCATGTAAGAACATGATGCTCCATTTCTTCAAATAGTTTGAAAATATTTTCATCTTTACCACAGTTTAACAAATCTCTACTGAAAATATTACAAGCAATTTTTGCATCACTACTGTTCATTTCAAAGCATTTTTAAAGTGATAAGACCATAAACCACCACCTCCTTCTTGGAAAAGTAGCCTGGCTTGATCTATCAGAAATTAAACCTCACATCTGAGAATAGATCTCACGATCAAATTGTAATGGCCATGTAACTATTCTTCTTTCTATAGGTTTTTGTTTCTGACTAGACCTAAGGTGGTGTTTGAGTGTACCCCTCCGAGGGGCTATATGCATCCAAGCTTCTTTTGCAACAACCAGCAGCCATTGACATACTTCACTTTTCCTCTAAATGCTATTTGATTTAGGAGCTGATAAATGCTCTGCCAGGGTGCCAATTTAGATGTCTATGTCCAATTTCCCAATCATCCTTTTTTGCACTGCTGACTTCTCCTGCTTGTTTACACTGTATAAATAGCAGACTTTTATCAAGCCCCAGCTTCAGCTCCAAAAGTTCTTTACAACCTGCGAGAGACTGAAACGCTAATTGTTAATGACTCAAATAATTGGCCATTTCCAAAAGCAGCGGGTGCTTTACTGATGGTGTGCAACTTAACCACTCAGGTGCAGAAGGGTTGCACGCCCACCTCTGAAGGCTACCAATGGGGTTTAGAGACAGATAGGGGAAGAGGCCAATAAGAAGCAGATCCTGCAAGGTGGAATAGTGCTTTTTGTCATGCCAATGTCCTCCCTCACACAACTGGCTCAGGCGTGACAACTCTCCCCACCTCCCTCCTCCACCCCAGGCAAGTATCAGGGCATTCACACATAGGCCAGAAGGTATTCATCCCTTCCAATGGGACATAACTGGTTCAGCTATGCTGAGGTGAGAGACAACTGGCCTGTCTTAGAACGGGTCATCAAAGACTCCCAGAGTGCCCCCACACTCATTTCTGAGGCTTCAATCACAGGACTGAACATGAGTCACAGCATTGCCTCAGACAGTATAAAACTTCCCTCTCCAGGGGAGGCACCCGGGCATTCCCACCTGAATCTCAGCAAATATCCAGTGAACTCTGGGTTTTGGGGGCTTCCCCCATGACTGTTGGATCAAGACTGCAACAATCATTTCAACCAATGGACATCAAAATTGCAACTCTCAAGTCTCATCTTTGGATCCATGGGCAGTGATATCTTTCTAATGCTTATCCTTTCTTTCCTTCTTTCTTTTCCTTTCCACTGGAACTAAATTGTTCTGAAATAAACCTGATATATATATATTTATAAACAGCAGTCATTTAGTGTCATTTCATTCCGATCTGCTCCAAGAGATCTGTTTTTAACAAGAACCTCAATGACCCTGCCCTCAGGGACAGTTCATAACGCAACCTGTGAAGACTAGTCCTATCTCACATCTGGCTGGACACTTACAGGAGTAGCCAACAGAGAATGTCTGATATGAACAACTTCCCTAAATATATTTAATGAGAGAACTGGAGGAGGGAGACAAAACAAACCTTCTTATAAGAGTGTGTTCTTATGGGATAGGACAGTGTGAAGAAAAGAACAAATGCACCAAAGGAAAAGATAAGGAAGATGAAGCAGTTGCCACTGCTTCCACCATGAAACAAGTATCACAGCTCTTTTGTTGTTACCACATTCACATTCTCCCATAGTGCCTTTGTGTAAACAAGAGAAAATCAGGAGAGTCACAGAAAGTGAAAAAAAATGCTGGTTCATTTTGGGCTACCTCTGCACATTTTTAGATGTGTATTAACACCATTTATGTGGAGTTCAAGTTAACAACTCTTGCAGAGTCATATAGCCAAATAAAAAGCCAAAAAGAAAACTGTGTCGTCCTCAGTCACTCTTTTTATGTTGTGGCTGGATTTGGCAAACTGGCAGAGGGAGAAAATATGTGAGACAGAAATTTCCAGGAAATCTTCCAAACTTTTAACTCTAGTATCCTTAAGATCACTAAAGATAAAGGTAAAGTATATTGATTCTCATTACTGCACTGTTTTGCATTTTAAAAAAAAATATTGCATTAAGAGAATAGAATTCAAGAAATTTAATACTGTGAGGAGATACCTCCTTTGTATCTTCTTGTTCAGTCTGGAGAAGAGGAGACTGAAGGAAGACCTCATAGAAGTCTACAGCTTCCTTGTGAGGGGAAGCAGAGGGGCAAGACACTGATTTCTCCATGGTCACCAGTGACAGTACCCAAGGTAATGGCCTGAAGTTGTGTCAGGGGAAGTTTAGGTTGGATATTGGAAAAAGATTCTTCACCCAGAGGGTGGTTGGGCACTGGAACAGGTTCTCCAGGGAAGTGGTCACAGCACCAAGCCTGTCAGAGTTCAAGGAGTGTTTGGCCAGTGCTCTCAAGGACATGGTGGGATTCTTGGTACTGTACTGTGCAGGGCCAGGAGTTGGACTTTGATGGACCTTGTTGGTCCCTTCCATCTCAGAATATTTTATGATTCTATGACTTGTCAGCTTGTACCTGAACATGCAATTCTATGTCTCTCCAAGAGCTGGAAAAGAATTTTGTGATGAATTGTCTCAAACAGCATCTGTGGAGCTTAGGACTACAACATATCATGAGATTTGTATGATTTAGAAACAGATGAAATGCACCTATGACTAAAGAACACATCTTGATTTACATAAAATAGAAAAAAAAATCTTAGAGAAGGGGCATAAAACTGGAACAACCCTCATGTGAAAGAGGATCAAGAGGTCTGCTTGGTCTCCTTAGGTAGTCTGAGCAGGTCACAAGGTTGGTGCTCAGATTTGGTTCCTGATGGAAGAAGTTTCCAGAGTAAGTGTTCAGATAGAGAACTCAGGGTCCTTTTGTCATATCCTGTCTCCCACCCACAGTTCTGTCCAGTCACTGCAACCAGTGGTGTTTACAAAGCCTTGTTATAGCTCATCTTTGCCTCCTCCTACCCAAAATCTAAGGAATAAGGAGTTGAATTGGACAGGAGCAGTAGTATTGCATGAGGAATGTGAATTTTATGACTTGTCTATTAAGAAATCTAAATAAGAATGACTCTCAACTTGCTGCATGTCTTAGTCTTTTTCCTCTGTGAAACTGTTAATTTATAAACTTCCTTCCTGAAAAGTGTGTATGAAATACTGACAGGGTGCAAAGGAGAAACTTTTCCCAATAGATAAAGTGTCCAATTGTTCAATATATTTTTTCAGACACATATTGAAAACTATCTGATATGGACTACTGTGAAGTCTGTGAAGAAAACACTCATGCATTCAGCTTCTATTATTCTACACATTAAGAGGGAGTTAACAGCATCTCATGCATGCATTATTGTTTCAGCAGATCTCCAATGACCAAGGACGAAATCCAGTTCTGCATTCCAAAGAAGCCACAATAATGAACAGTGGACCAAAGGCAAAGAGATGTGACATGGCTGCTGCCTTTCTGTGATGCCTCAGGCATTCAGAACAAACTTGATGCATCATTGCTTAAATTTCACAATTGTTGGCACTGAATAAGATGCCAAACTGTACTGAATGGGGTAGGAGAAGGAAGCATTAACTCTTTATTCATACCTTCATCACTGAAAAGTGGACACATGGGGGGAAAAGATGGAAAGACAATAGTAAGCTATTGAGAAAGATAAACATGTACCATATAAATCTCTGAAGCTTTGGTGATTCCAAGGAAAAAACGTTAAGTCAGAACAATTAATTTTTTCTAAATCCGCTATAAGAAGCTATATTAACAGCTACCAAATACAGTCATCAGCAGAAGTTTGGTGCCTTGAACTTTGGGTATTTCATCACCCTAACAACTCATCATGAACTCTGATATAATCTTGTAATCAAGAGACTGAAAAGTAAAGACATTTTCTTCCTAATCCCTCTAGAAACTCAAGTTTTAGGCTTTCATCCAAGACCTAATTTAAAGAGATGAAAACTACTTCTTTTTTTCAGTTCTTTCTTAGATATGAGGTTTTTTTCCATTCTGATATATCTTTGTTTGCTTTCTATATGGAAACCCTTGTATATATTCCCCAATTCTAGACCAGTTAAGCCTAACTTTTTCTAGCCATTCCGCAGACTCAGGATGGGACATTTTGTGAATTCTTTCGAGTGTGACATTTGTAGCATGATTGAAATCTCCTGCTGTAGTTCATAAAAAAAATCCACCACCCACATGAACAGGTTTAGATCTCCCAAAAAGCATCTGCAAGCAGTTTTTAAATGCCAAAATAAGGTGCACATATATTAATAAAAGCACAGCTAGTGTTGCTTGCACCGCTATTTCTACATTAAGTAGTTTTCACTTTACAGCCTTTTGAATAGCAAGACTCAGCATTTCTGCCTTTGTGAGAATAAAACTGTGTCAGACTGAGGCTGCTACCTCTTTGCAGCTGCTCAACCAAAAGTACTACCCTGTGGGCAAGAGCATCTGGAAAAACAACAAAGCAACATACGAAACATTAACACCACTGCTAATCTGGATAGATGCAATCTTGAAAATGAGTATGAAAAAGAAGACAACATATCCCCTTATTTAGGCTTCCTGATTATTATATATCTTGAAACTAATATGCATCCTATTAGAGCTCTCTGTTCAGTTCTTACTGCACGTGAGCATATTCTTGAGGGAAAAGAAAGACAGAAAAGGATGAAACAAGCCCATGTGATATTTCTCCTCTTCTGTCCAGAGACTATTGCAGAAAGAGAGAGCTTATCCTTTCCACCCATTTGTGCTGCCTACTGCATATCCTTGGAAGTGACCCAATGTTTCCATGTGCAAAACTTTCTATACACATTCCCTTCTAAACTTATTATAACAAATTCTTACAGCACCAGGAAGAGTTGATCTAAAGCCTACCAGAAGCCACTAGTCAATGAGTTCACCTTGCCTTTTCAGGGTACTTGTGGCAGCAGTTCTACAGACCTCTTTAGATTTTTCCAGTTGGCACCAGCACTAGGATTCCATTTCCCATATGCTTGCTTCCTGTAAATTTCATTATGATGTGTAGTACTTCCTATGTTCTTGGCTGTCATCAAACATATTAAGGGACATTACCAGACACAAATTTCTTAACTCAAGGAATCATAGGTAAATTGCATGTGTCCATATACCTCAGTGCTTCACAGGACTCTTTCTTTCAGGATCCTTTGGAAGCACTTTATCTGTATACTATTTTCAGTTTCATGGGTTGCTTGTGACTCATCAATCTTTTGATCTGGTGGAATGTTCTTGCTTGGATGTCATGCTTCAAGGCTGAATTCAGCTGAAATCTGCAGCATATATAAACCTGAGACTGAAGAGACCTATTTTTTCCCATTTGTTTATCTTACTACCAAGGCTGAGTCATACTCTGTTGCAGATTTACTATTAACTGCTCATCTTGGTACCAAAAAGTCTCTCTCGGAATTAGGGTTTTATTGTGCTGTGCACTATGCAAGCAGATGGACAGCCCTTCTCCAGGAAGGGTAACAAGGCAACAACTACTGTCTTCGTCTTTCTTCTGTCAATACTAGACAAGACCACTGCTCATTCAGATAGGAAATCTCTCTCCCCTGCCTTTCTAGAACCAAATTCAGAAATTCATCATGACTAGAGGGCAAATTCTGCAAAAAGAGCTGTTGCTGTAAAGACAGAGGATGTATAGGCCTCCACATGACAAATAAACAAGGACTTGATCTGCAAGAAAAAGGTATCAAAATGAAAATTCAGGAAAAAAAAATCACTGGCACAGAAGACTTTTGTAGATGAAGGAAAGCCAATGTGTAGTAAAGGTCCTTATGCTATTAAGATTCCTCTTAGAGAGGGTTTACAGAGAACATCACAAAGGATTGATTACAATTATATTACCATTAAGTATCACTTTCAATATTTCCCATAAATTGTATCTTTTAATACTTGGTTTCAAATAATATATGGTGTGCTTGTATTCTGCACGGTATGTTTAACTTTGAGAATTTTATATCCTAGCAGGCTATCAGAGAAATAATAGCTGAAATCAGAGCTCCTTACACAAAAAGGGCTTTTGCAAGCACAGTGTTTTCCAAGGAAAACAGCTACTGGAAAGAAGAATTAACTAAAAAACAAGATTAAAAGAGAGAATGCAGGAAAAAGATCACATTTCAGACTTGAATTTGGCATGTTACTTTGTACTAAAAGTTTATTCTTTCTTAATGGAGAGCTAATGTTTCCTAGCCAACATTCTTGCCAACTGCATCTCAAAAGTCCTTCCCTGACCCATTCCTAGGAGGAACACATGCAAAGCTATACTTTCTGTGCCAATGTGGAAATTCATTTAATTTGGATACTACAACACTTGCAGTCTGGCAAAGTCATTGCAGAGGTCCTTTCCAGCAGAGGTAACTAGTTAAACTGGTGAGAAAGAAGACAAAACTGGGAAAACAAAAACAAACATGTTTATCCCTCTCTCATGCGTATAGCTTCCTTCTCACTGTCACACTACTGGGCAAGAGGAAGACTGATGAGGCTGAATTAAAAGAAAGAGCAAAAATAGGACAAAGATAAAAAGGAAAATACACATGGGACACAATAGAAACAGATGTTGATATATAACTTCATCTCATCATGATGCAATTGACTAAACCTCATTGGAGGTCATGTAGCAAAGGAGGAGTTTTCATTTTCATTTGGAGAAAGATAAAGGTCATCATTCAAACAAACTAGCTGCAGGAAAATTTCCTGTCTGTGTTTCTTTTGCCAAAACATCTTTAAAATGAGGCCTGGCTCTAAGTCTTGTTTAAGGGTGGGACCTCCTCAAACTCTTGTTTTCTTTTTTTGTGGGGACTAAAGAGAAGCAAATAGCTGTTTGAGATGTTTTGTTTTCATGCTAAGCCTTTCCCTTTGTTTACTCCCTGAAAGTACACAGAAAACCAGGAGAGATTAAATGCCCTAACAAGTTAGGCATTGCCTTAAGTAAGAATTTTCCCAGCTTTGACTTAGTCCAGAGATTTTCACAGACTGTTTTAGGCAAACCTTCCTGACACAGCCCTCACTGCTGCAAACTTATCCATCTCCTCAGGTGTACCTTTGAAAGATAACAGTAGCTCTTTTTATTAGAGCATGCCTTTTAGCACTGACACATCTTCTCTAGCACATAAGTGAGGGAGGAAGGGAGAAAGAGAGGACCATACTGCATATGTTTTGAAGAGGAGGATAAACAGCAGCATTATACTTGGTGATAAAAGGTTTCAGAATCAACTTAGTTTAATTATGAAAAAGTGAAATCATGCAACAATTCTGCAGTGTGACCTTAGGCAAATACTGAATTTGAAAGTATCGGACTGCATTAAACAGCCACTGAGTCTGAACTCCAATGCTTATGTTAGTCTGAAAAAAAAATACTAAGTATAAAGAGCTATAAGAATACCATCTTTGTTGTTTATTTTTCACTTCTTGGTCTTTTGGAGTCACTCTGGGACGAATTCCACTTTCTCTACTGTGTTTCTTACTGCAAAAACATACTGGGTGCAAACACAATGAGCCAGGTTCAGAGAACATAATGTAAAAAAATGTATTTTACCATTAAAATCATTTATTCTTTACTGCCGCAGTTTGAACATGGTAGAAAAGTGACATTATAGACACCTCACAACATTTTAAAATTATAACAACCCAGATTTCTGCTTAACTCAATGTGGTTGCAAGGAGTATGTGCTGAAAAACTGAATTTGTGTTCACATGTTTAGTGCCACAGCTGAGTTCTTGAGGCATTTCCAGTTGATTCCAGGGAGATGTAAATTGAGGTATGTTTTTCTTTTTATACCTCTCATTATATCCAGTAGAAGAACATACATGCCCTACACAGGTGCACTTTTCCAACCTAGCAATTCCAAACCAAACAAAGCCCTGAGTGAAGATTGAGTTCAGTGACCCAGTAACCCAACACCTGCCTGCCCTGGAACGTCAACAGGCTGAGCTTGTGTTGATACACCAGGTGCAATCCACTTGCTGGTTTGCAATTAATGGCACTCGTGTAGCATTAAAAGAGTCCAAAGAAGAGGTCAGAAGACTTTACATGGTATTACTTTCAATATCATCAGTTCCTTGTTCAGCTTCATACATCCTCCTAGCATATATCCAGATAAACTGTTCATATTTTGTAATGAACTGTCCATAACTTCTGTTATGAAATATGCAAGGACATACAACTACAAAGAGGTGTTCCATTCCTCAAGCTGCATCACCTCATTAAATACCTTTTGTTTCAAGCAGTAGCAAGCAGAATTTAAAAATGAATGGCAAGTAAAGGAGAAGCTACTCTGCAACTTCAAGACCATTACCATCTGCATATTAGGAGCAGATGCATCTATTCCATCCCTCCAGCTGATTAGAGAAAATGTTCTATCTTTAGAGGAAAGTTGAAGCCATAAAAAGATACATAGACCATGCTATTCTCAGGTTATTGATATCTCAAGAGACTTTGCCCCCCTGAACAAGTTGTCCCTGCTAAGTGGGGAATGAGTATTACAAAACCAAAAGGAAGAAGAAAATATGCGCGGGAAAAGCCTCAAGGAAAATCACTAGCTTGGAAGATGTGCTGTGTATTTGCTGAGGATGTGGGGAATGGAAATTACATAAATTGGACTAAGCAAGAAATATCAAACAGAAAACAGGATGCTGCTTTTTCTAAGCTGTTACACTTTCCATTCACTCTCAGTGTAAGAATACATGGGGTTTTTTAGATCAGGTCAGTGACAAAAAAAGTAAATAGTTCTGTGAGACAGTAGAATGCCTGTCAATTCCACAGCCATTAGCAGCAAAATGGGAAACACAATACTTGGAATTTACAAGTATATTCTATGAAAAACTGAAGTAACACCAGTCCACCAGACAATGTGAAAGACAGTACACTGGGGTCATAAGATGTTTAATTATTTATCCAAATGAGAGTCCTTGTCCCAAATCACAAAAAATTTCTGCCCTGATAGAGCAAGTGCCAACTGTATCTGTTTAAATGACTTTTCCGCAAAACAGATGGTAATGGCTGAGGAAAGCAAGGCATCCTAAGGATGACTTTGATAGAGATATTTGCTTCTTCTTTAGTAGGTCTATCAATCAGAAGGTTTTCACTGAAAAGAAAGGAATTACCTTGCTAAAATACAAGAAAGAAGTGTGTTAGTTACCTACAATATTTTGTCGTCTTTCATTCAGGTTAAAAATTAATAGATTACTGCATGGAAGAGAAATCCTAATGGGAATACTCAGACTACAGTAACTTTGTCATTCAGCTATTGGTATCAAAGTATCAGTATTAAATATAAAAACGAGGAAGCACCACTTGGGTAGAAAGAAAGATGAATAGTTAATGAGCAGTTGTCTACCAAGGTACATGGATATTCATTCCTATGTGCTTATTACGTGCACATATGAGCTTTTCTGTCTCTTACTCTTCCACTACTCACAAAAGAAACTGATGGGGTGATGCTTGTCTTTTAATATGCCACTTTTTGAGCTGAGAGAGAACACAATAAACACATAAATAGTTATAGGGCTTGTAAACATGTAAGCACTCAGACTTTCTCTTTTGTGTTGGCACTGTATCTTAGAGAACAAGATTTAGGCCACTATTAGGTGATACTGCAACATGAATATATGTGGGCTGAAATGTCAAACACATTTACTTCAAATCTACAAGGAACACAGTCAACATTTACATCTGTAGGGGAAAAAAAAAGGGTGCTAGAAATCTAGACACTGCTGTTGATTATAGAAGACATAGGGTGGATGAAAATGGAGACCAGAGGCTTATACATTTAAAGTTGTTTTATGAAATTTCATGGTAGCTTTTAAGTTACTACAGTCTTCTGTACAAAGAAAGGAACTTCACCTAGCATTTAGGCAAGGGCATTTTTTACATTCAGGAAAGAGGGATTCATCCACACCAAGGCTTCATAACTTGTGTTAAGAATCCTTGAATGTGCTTTCTTCCCTCTACTAAATGCAAATGGCATACATGTCAGCAAGCCAGGCTGCATCACAGTGTGCCAGGAAAGGAAGGCATGACACCCACACTGCAAGGAGCTCTCAGTGGGAATTCTAAGCACCTAAAAAGGATTAGACTGATCATCGCATGTAAGTAAGTCTCTGTTTTGCTCACTTAATCAAAGGGTTGGAAGGCCAGCAATGTAATAGGGAAAAATAACACCCTCTCTCCCTTAGAGGACATTCCTGTTCAGATGTGCAGAAGATGACTGTAGACAGGCCCTTTCAGCAGCAGCTTGTGTGTTCTCACCCAGACTTCCAATAAGTTGGCTCCTCATCTTTTGTCTGGAAGAATTGCCAGCTGAGACAGACATCCTTTTATCACGTGGTCCCTTTAATTCCCACTAGTATGTTTTGGTCTTGGTGGAGTCAGTTTTTCCTCTGAATTTCCCCTCAGATGAGAGGGAACTCTCAGCCACCACAATACTCACAGCCAAAGCCCTGGCCAGCTGCAGTAAATCCTCCCATATTCAGTCTGCTTGTTACTGGAATGAAACATCAGCTTCATTCTATCACTCTCTTAGTTCCTCAAGTGTATAATTACAAGTCAACTAGGGGTCATACCGTTACTGTAACACCAAAGAATAGAGATCCTGATAAGAGCCAGAAGAACAACTCACATTGATTTGAGTGGGATTTGCCTCAAACCTTCAACAACTCCCACACTGGAAAAGTAGATGCAGTCCACAAGGTTAAATCACAGGAGTAGAAAACAGGGGAGTGGCTGCAACTTTGACATAATTTAGGAAGCCATTTGCTTCTTGATGTTTCAGTCTCCATCAGAAATGTGGAGGCAGCAGTACTGGGTACTTCACGGAGGTGTTGAAAGGCTTGGTTTATACCGTTGATGTGTTTGTGGTGCTCAAAGGGATGGCACTGACAAGCAATAAGAACAGCGAGAGAAGGTATCCCTCAGGAGGGGTTTCGCCTTTCAGCTTCTCATTCAGGTGTGACATTAACTGCTAAAACAGCAGTGATGTCACACTTAGTCTTTACTAAGATCTCAGTTTGGGCATCAGGATCTTTTTTGAAGACCAGCAACTTTAAAACAGCTCTAACTTAGCCATCGGCAATGGCAAAATTGCCAGGGAGAGGTTGCCACTTTTATCATGTAATCTAAAAATATTAGAAACTCCTCAGCCATTCAAAACCAATCAGAAAACTAGTGTGTCGTCAACAGAAGGAATTAAAGCACATATGATTTATTTGTAGCTATGTATAGACACAGGATTTGTTTTTACCATCTGTATAAGAATTTTAAACCACAGTGGTGATTGAATTTTCCCAGCAATAGCTTTAAGACTAGATAAAAGCAAACTGGAGCAGAGGTATAAATTAGGGTCTAAAATTACTTGTTTTACTGAAGTTCAAGCTTTGTGCTAGTGCATATGCACATGTTTGCAAATGAGCAACCTAATCCTTTTTATTGTCTGGTACTCCCTAGTGGCCCCTGAAACCAGTATTTCATTTACACATTGTGTTCTTGGAATCCAGTATGGCTTTCAAGTTCCTGAGAAAAGTTCTCTACTTCAGTGCTTCACATTACATAGCCCTCCAAACATTTAAAAATAATAATTTTAACGCAGGAAGTCGAAGGTGCAATCTTTTTTCTGGCCTGACCACAAATAAAAATGAGAAAGTATTGGAAAATCATGCTTTACACCAAGCCATGGAAAACAGATGAAGGTCAAAACATAGCTATCATAGTTGAAAATTCTTTCAGACATCCTGCAAAGGCATTACATGACTAAATGTTGTGGTTTCTGGCTGGTTTTTTTTCACTCTGGAAGGACATGTGTCCAGATCTGGGTATACACTCAGGAAAATGTAATCTGGCTCTGCACTGGCATTCAGTCATCTGTGGTGCACTTACATGCCCTTGCTTGAGATTACACTAGATATTTAAGCTGATCCAAAGGAGCATTGATGCTGAAGGAAGTGATCCTATACTTTTTTCCCCCCACTGTCATCTTGTCTCTGAAGCTTCTCTGATGTTTTGCAAAGGTCTTTTGTGGACCTCAAAAATCAGCACGTGTGTTCACTGTGCCCCCTTTTTGCCTGTGGTCCTTCTCATGAAACCTCACCCTCTTTGTGCCCTTCCTCTTTTCAAATACATCCATCCTGTGATTTTAACACTTTCTGCTCCATTGCCCCATACTGCTGGTTATAGACCTGTTACTTAAAACTCCTGAGTGCCAGTTTGACAGAGGGAAAAATGTAACATAAAGAGCTGAAGGGCCTTTGGACAAAGCTGAAAGTTAACCCCGTGGATTGCCATGTTTAATCTCCCTACACATACCCAGATCTCTGTCTTCTTCTTTTTCACCTCTTATTTACTAAGGACATTTTATTAGACAAGAATAACCTTCTTGACTACAAAAGATGGAGTTATGTTTGACACTATTCACATTTAGTGAATATTCTAAACACTGCATTTGTTCTTTTCTCTGGAGAGAAGTGTGGTGACGTGATTTTACTAGAGTTAATTGTGGTGACATGTAATTCTATACTACACATGCTAAAAAAAATACTACATTTATATTATCAGGCCAGCTCGCAAAGTCATTCTAAATAGAGAAAATTAAGGGATGAACACCAAATCAAATTATCATAAATAAATACTAATACTGTAAAAGAAATACAAATTTGAAAACCTGCTATGCCTGAACAAGGTGAAATAATCAAGTAATAATACTTGTCAGTGCCATTTCAATACTGCAGAACTGGCTCAGCCAGTTCAGAAAAGCTCTGGGAAACATGCTGAGCTCTGAGCAGTTGCAAGTTATTGTGGGCAATAGATGGTACACAACTGGTAATATCCTAAAGACAGACACCATGAAGTAATAGATTAGCTCTGGTGGCCAAATTCTTATTAATATAACAAATATATATAAAAGTAAAATCTCATATTCAGTGTATACATTCATTACGGATATTTAATAGTTGACTAGAATAACCACACATAAATGTGCTCAGACACCATCAGGGTAAATGCTACAAGACCCGCTAAAAGGAGCAGTGGCATACCATCACACAGGGACATCAAATTCATTTTATGGTGTCAGAAACAATCCAACTGCAGGACGAGATTTATTTGTTTATTTTCACAAATCTCACAAAGGAAATCCATGAAATTCTGCATTGAAGAGAAATCTTTCCCAAGATCTAGTTACAAAAAGAAACTCTCCAGACTGTGTGTGGCCACATTCTCAGCTGTGCCATTGTTCATTAGATGTAACTAAGGAGGAGTCGAGATCCATAAAAAGCCAATGCATTTCTCTTATCCTGGGGGCAGTTTCTTACCAGCCCTGTCCTTCCATAGATGAAAGCAATCTGAGTGCTGTTCTAATCTACACCAGCTGTATCACCAAAGCCCCATTTTGGTCAGGACTTGCTGCAACCCAGCCCAGTCAGGTTCCCTTCTCTCTCTCGCCTGCTGTAATCTCCATGTGTAACGTTTGTGCAGTGAACATAGGAAAATGACATCTAGCAGAGAGGTGTGCACAGGAAGGTTCACTATGCCAGGGAAACCTTTTTCCCACACACCTCTTAACATTGCAGCAGTGAAAAGGGAATGAAAGGGTGACCAGTCTCTAGTTCCTGTGCCTATCAGATCTATTTAATCCTACCCATGGCCCCAGGTCACAGTGGTCTTCCTCAGAAGTCTGAAGAGATTGACTTCTCAGGGTTTACAAGAACATGTTCCATTAAAAGTTATCTTAAAACTTAGGCCACCACTGTTCTCTGAGAATTTTAGTTGCTGAGCATCTCAAGATTTATAAGAATCATGAGTTCATAGTATGCATTAAGATTTTTTAAATCTCTGTGCTGACTTAGCACAACTTAACAAATGTTAATGGTTGAATGGCTGAAAAGCTGGTTTTGTACTGCAGCTACAAGGTAATCCAATTCTGCAAACCAAAGTTCACCTCGGAAGTAGGGAACAGGAAGGGATGGGCAAAATCTTTGGTAGCCTGGTGCCAAGGTCTTGTAAGTCCAATGACAGGAAAGTCACGGCTACCTGTTACAGATCAGAGCCTGCAAATCCACATAGCATTAGGCATTTTTATCTCTCTGTCCCTGCAATCTGCAGCATAACAAAGCAGCATAGTTTTTACTGGGATGTGGGAGATGGTGGGAAACAAAACAAGGAAAAAAAATTAAAATGCCACCAAAGGCACTGAACTTCCTTAACTTTTAGTCAGAAAGAAATATTTCTGCACAGGAAGATGAAAGACACCATGAGTGGGAGCGAAGCCCAGTGGATGCTAGTAAATGATTTATCATGAAATGGCCACAACTGCTTCTTCTAAGACACAATCAAAAGTTGTGGACACTAAAAGGACTTAGAAAAAGGCTTATAGTTCATTATGAGATCTTCTTTAGAGTATTCAACCATATAAACTCCATCATAAAAGTTGATGTACATGGTAAATGGACAGAAAAGAAATAAAAAAGGTGGGGAGGGTTGATTGAGGTAATTTAAACCCTGCCAATTTACTTTTTTTTTTGCTATCTGCTCCTGTAATGGATGTGTTCTTGGTGTCCTGTACAGCTTGATATTCCTATCCTGAACTACACAGCAGGACAATGTTGTTTTATCAAAGAGTAGGAAAGTCCAAAACACTCTATGCTAGAAGAAAACAGTTTTTGCTGTTGTTTGGTCATTTATACCTATGGAAAAAGAACACCAAATAAACAGAAAAAAAAAAAAATTGTCCAAACTAATGAATTTATATTTACAGTAAATGCAGATTAAAAAAGAAATGGTAACATGAAAAAAAATAATTTTGCCACTCAAATTTTCACAAAAAGAGACTTTACCAGCACTTTTTGCATTTCACTTACAAAAAAATACACAAATACAAAAATTTTCATGAAGCTCTCTTGTGAAAAATTATCAAACCCTTAAAAGCTTGATGAAAGCATTTTAAAATTCAAGTTTTATTTTTCCAGTTTATTTGATTTAGCTGTTAAAAGTATTTTTTTATAGAGTGAAGAAAATTACATCTTTTAAAATTATTATGAAAGTGCTTCATTTATAAAACTCAAATAGTCCCTTCATTACCCTTTTCTTTACAGGGTGAGAAACTGAAACAGAGGGAAATTTAAAAATGTGCAGCACTTCCATGTGTTAAATTTATGGCAAAGTTAGAATGGGAAGTCCCGTGCCCAGTATTTTTTCCCACATCATCCCTGCTCACCTAGGGTGGTGCAAGGGGAAGCAACTACTTGGTACTTAAATTTCAAGTCTGCACCTTAACTGCATACATTTATGAGGGTCTTTCAGTCCAGCCTCTTGACCTCAATGTTTTCTTCTGTGATCCTTGCTCTATAAGGGAAGCGCAATTTGAGTAAAATCTGTCTTAAAATACGTTCACAAACTCTTCCACTCTTTTCCCAGCCTAACAGCATCTCAATGGGCTTTGTATGCTTGGTGACGTCAAAAAACATGCTGGCAAACACTGGGAAACAATCCAGTGCCCACTCCTGGGTCAGAACCCTGCATCAGGAGCACACAATAGCCACTTGGCTGCCCAGCATCCAGCAGTGTTTGCATTGCCACATTTTTGGTGTGCTTGGTATAGAGCATTAAGAAGTGTTTTGCTTTGCTATTAGAGCATCACCAACATAACCTCACCTAAACACCCGACAGCCGTATTTTTTCCCCCAGTGCCTTGGCTGCAAGGTCCAGCTGTATTGCTGGAACGGCGTCTGCAGACTCTCTGCCAGATGGTTTCAAATCACACAGAAGCACTTTAAGTTCCACTACGCCCAAGATAAAATGTGAGACAGTAGCTGCAAAACTACTACTCAGATTTCTCTAAACACTCAAAAAGCTTGCATACAACTTGAAAACTCTTTACTGGGTTTAGTATGTGGCCTTGATTTTTAAGATTAGAAACATAATGCATTGTCACCTAGTAACTATTTTAAGGCATTTTCTGCTTTTGGTCACACAGATAATATATTTACTACTACTCTGTGTATGCAGTTGTTTCTTGGAGTAATAACAAATTCTTATCAGATTCCTAGGCTGACTGAAACCTTGAGATAAGAGTTTCCAGCATTGGTCATGTCACATCCTACTTCAAAGTCTAAAAAGTTCTGCTTAGAGGTAGAAGAAACAAGTCCAGACTTTCAAATTTAACACTGTCCATTCTATCAGAAGACCTACAGCCAGAGGCCAAAATTAATTCAAACCCCAAACACTATAGGATGAAATACAAGATACGTCCCTTTGTACCTCTATGAGAAAGCAAAAAATGCTGGATGGGCAAATTGAAGCACCAAGTTCTCATTATTCAAGGATGGACAGTGGAACCAAGTGGGAAGGTACTAAGAGAATGATGAAATCTACTGAAATTTGGTGTTTTGGAGTTTTTTTACCAAATAGCTGTGTACTACCTACCGGTGCAACCAAAATGGGTGAAGAATAAGTCCCACCTTTGACAAAGTAAGTGCCCAAGGGAATCTATTTTACCCAAACTTTGTTGAAAAGACACAAATGCAGATAGATTCTAAATTCATAATGATGACTTTATTTTTTTTTGTTAGTTTTAATAAAGGAGAAAAATAATTATCTGCAATACCCTAAGGAAAGGCACGCTGTGGCTCCTGGATGAGATTCCTGATAACACATTCCATTTGTATATTTAAAAATTAGTGCAAGCAGAAAGCATGACAAAGCCTGAAACATCCGAATTTCTGCTTTAATTATTCCGATCTGGAGTGAACACATTTGGCTTTAAAACCCTGGCTTGTCCCTAGAATGCATCAAAGCAGCCAAAAGACTGCTCCCATTAACACCTGCTACTATCAGTCCCGAGGGTCATTCAGAGATCTGAGGATCCCAGAGTAAAGAACAAGGCTGCTTTTCTTGCCTCAGCAGCTGTCAAAGAAAGGGCGTTCAACCTTACTGCACTATTCTGGATGTGAGGGGGGAGAAATCTTCCAATACATGGAAGAACTTCCTTAAAGGAAGTCTTGGGACAAAGGAAAGTCACGAAATATGTTTTGCAGTACTGGAAAAGTCATACCTATGATATACTTTCCTGCACATAGTGAAAATAATAGTAAAACCTTTCATTTTTAGTCAGCTGGTTCAAATGATCCAGTCTTTGCCAGAGAGTGTCCTTTGTGGAGACAGGAGAGAGACTACATTTTTCCAAAAATGTATACTTAGCAAAATAGATTGAAATTGATAAGCCCATTTGAGAGAAGATATTTCAATTTTGTTGTCCTTATGAGAGGAGCAAAAAGTATCATTTTCTAAAGCAATCCAGGTCTCTCAATTACACTAAAAATAGACTTTCCATCTTCCCATTCTATCCAACCACCACTCTGTGGACAACCACATTTCCTCTTAACACTCTCAATGCCCCAAGTCCTCTTTTTTCCCCACAGCATTCCCTCTGTGAACTTAGTCTCCCATATCACACTACTCAGTGCTTAACAATAACTACTGAGGGGCAAGAGAAGAGCAGGACAGTCAGGTGCCATCTGCCATTGGTATTATTTTTTGCTTCTAACGACGAATGAGTCTCAGGGAATGTCTCATCTACTGATAACCCTCAGCCATGGCAGTACTGCACACAGTACTATAATGAGAAGTTTTGAGCAGTCTTTTTTTCTTAAGAAAAATCTAGAAAATTAAATGACAAAATAAAATGAATGCACTGTTATGTTCCTGCAGACATTTATCTAGTGACTAATGCTATCCATGTATATACAAAGTTATACAGAGGCATAAATGTTTCAAAATCTGATCCAAGTCTGGTAAACCACTTTGAAAATCAGGAAATTCCAATGGAAAGGTTAGTTACGTTTGCATCTGTATTATTTTCTGCTCTTTCTTCCATTTTTGGTGAAAATTTTAATATAATCCTAGTCTCAATCTAAACTATAAAATAAAAAAAGGGTTTAAGCTGTCATTGAGTCTAAGGCTAATGATGTCACCAAAACAAGTAAGAGACCATGGAGAGGAATTTTGTTTATTAATATCGAGAGTATTTTTAAAAAGCTAAAGGAATGAAAAAAAAAATTTAAAAAAAAAAGCTTTATCGTACAAATAAATCAGACCCAAGTTTTGCTAAACAGCTGTGGTAAAGATCTCAGACCTGGGAAATTTCTAAGAACATTTAATTTTAAAACTCTATTTTTAACATCAGACTAGCATAGACGAGCTTCAGTCCATAAAGAAAGAAAAAAAAAAACCCAGAGGAAAATCAGAATGTAGTGAACCATTCTTCAAAAAACTAGTTCTTACAGTACATCCAGAAACCTGTCAGAACTGAAGACCACTGGCTTACACATTCAAGCAAGATGCCTTTACAGACATAAGTTTTAATATACTATCAACACTGAGATACATCCAAGTACGTACTGAACTTGAAATTTGGCTCAAATACTATATCATATATGAAAAGGGAGAAGAAGAAAAGGACAAATGTGAATGAGAAGGAACAAATACCATAAAGGAGTTTGTACTTAACTATAGCTACTCAACATGTATTGTTCAGAGCCATTTTACAGATGCATGTGTGCCTGCAAGCAAGGACTTTTCTGGTACACAACAGTCACTAGACTGGCCCCTCCTGCTGCTACATATGCAGGAATAGCCAAACCATAAATGAGATATAGATAGATTAAAAATTTACCACATTCAGTATTCTTAACCCACCAGTCATTTGAGTTAGCTACTAATGTTTTTCAAAGGGTTGGATGGGAAAAAAAAAAATTCTGGCAAGATTTTTTGCATTTCATACCTCAGGTTGTATGTGAATCAATGTCATCACAACTTCTTATTTTTCTCCAGGATTAATTCTTTCAGCTGGAAAAAGAAAACTAATTTTCATTTCCACTAGTGGCGCACACCACTTCTAATAAAACATACATGAAGCTAAAGAATGAGAGTGTTAAAATAAAGACAATTTGAAAGACTAACAACATTCAGATGTACTGCTGGAGGGGGGATTATCTACTTAGTGCCACACCCTATGTCTGCTAATTGAAATGAGGATCAGATGGGACAGACCAAGACTCACAGGATGAGTCCAGGTTCTGTTTCATAACACTTCCCTTCAACATCATTTACTTTACAGATCTTAAAAAAAGTCAAAACCCAAACACTAGGAGTAGTCTCTAATAAATTCACTCACTGAAAGCTATCAGTCTAAAACTGTGAAGTCTCATTTATTCACAGCACTTGTACAGTGCAGGAAGCTGCACTAAAAGCTTACTCCACAGCCTCTCGCCAACAGGCTTGCTCCCTGCCCCAGAAGAATGCTGTATATTTTGAGAAATAAGAATGAACACAAATAGAAATACAAAAATATATGAACTTTCAGGTTATATCTTCACCACCACCTCTCAAAAATGAGCAAAAATCACCAAAATACAGCCTGGATTGGTGTTTATACTTTCTTTTCAGAGCACTGGTATTGTTTACTCTCACTAAGGCAAGACACTACATTAGATGGAACAAGAGTCTGGTCCTTTCCCTTTTGTGTCTGTTGATTCAGCACTAACTGTACTGTGATCTTGAAAGATGGATTACTACAGGCCATGAATCCACTGTAGTCACCAGTTCATTTCCCAGAATTGTCAGATGATGGTTGAACTTATGGCCACATAAGTTCACAACCAACACACAGAAGAGAACAACTCATCAACAAGTTTACAGTCACTGACATGGTGTGTAGCTCAAAGCTACTCTTTCATTTGGGTTTACTTCTCTGGTGGGTTATGAATTGTCTTGGTTCTGGCCAGGTCAAGGTTAATTTTTGCAGTAGTCAGGCGGGGCATAGCTAGGACATGGAGGTTATTCTATACCATGTCATGTCATTGCTGCAGGTGCTTCTCTCTTCTGGGCAAAGGGATTCCTTCCAGTGGAGGGACCAGTCAGGTGATGCCTGTTCCAAGCCAGAGGGGAGCGGTTGGGTAATGTTGGTTCCAAGCAGACATCTGGGAATTGTTTGCTTGTTTTGTACCCTTTGTTATTAATATTGTTGTTGTTACTGGGTTTTTTTTTCTTATCTCATTGCTGCTTCCAGCAAATTGTTCTTATCCCAGCCCACAGGGTGAGGTGGGAGGAGGAGAGGAGAGCAAACAAGCAGCACTGTGGTTTGGAGAGTCTCTGTGGGAGCACTAAATTGGAGAGTACCATTCCTAAACCATAACAGCCTTCTCTGATGGAATATTAATACAGCAGTGTGATACAGTTTATGAGAATCTATCCCAAAACTGTATTTTCTTTATGCTCTTCTTTCTAATTATTGCATTAATTTTGCCTTCTCTCAAGTTGCACCTTAAAGTCTCTAGAGGAGGGATCACTATTTATGTGTCTTTTCCGTTTTGCATGTTTAAAATACATATTTTTATTATAAAGGATAAAAATGGAAAGGAATGGAGTAAAAATGCTACAAATTATTCACAAATATGAACATCTTTTCTAAAAATGTCATAGCATATCCTTTCCCTGTGAAAGTTTTCTAGGATGTGAACTTCAATGTCTGTGGGATACTGTTGCCTATATGCCCTCTGTGGTCTTTCAGTCATATAACAGCTCTATCTAACCAGTGATTAGGTGGACTAAATCAGAAAAAGATTTCCATCCATAAATAATGAAGTTTGAGATGTTCCCATCTCCACCACTCATTTCTAGACAGAGGAGCAGTATCCCTTCACTGTTGGTGACACAGTTATTTGTAGTATCACATTTTAAAGAGAACAAAGGAAATGATCTTGCTTCAAAATAACCTAGCAGAAAACAAAGCTGTTTTTTTCAGCCCTTGATCAGTTTGCTACATGATCTCACCAAGATTTGTGCCAACAAAACTGAGAGGGAAGCGCCAGTGATAGAGACAAAGTAGGGCAGCGGGTCCTTTGGGTTTTGTCCCATAGGGCATGGCCTTCTAGAATGATCCAAGCTCTTTAGAAACTGATTTTAACATTTGGACAGCACTCAAGTTTCAGAAAGAGTAACCAGTGAGCTTTTTTAAGCACCTGGAAGCAGCAGACAAATGACGCAACACGTTTTCCTGTTAGACAGCTATAGTCAAGACTAAATATTAGGTTGTTTTTTTTATTTTCTGGCTGGAGCTCATCCAAAAAACAGGCAACAAAATATCTCTCAACTCATGACCATTATGTTAGATGTTTTATTTGATATCTTAATTTGTCTCAACAGCACCGCTTTTATTCCATTTAAGAATTTCTATAATAGGTCCACTGTCTATACAATCCAAGAAACTTGTGTCAGAAACTTGGAAGAAAAAATAACATCCTTAGTGTTCCACCTGTCAGAAGCAGTAGGCACCCTCCCTGAGTCCTAAGGCCATGCAATTGTCCTTCTCCTGCTTCCATTCCCTATATTGTCAACAGTTTCAGTATGCAGAATAGCACAGTCCATGAGTGCTGCATGTGAAATGTGGATAGGAAAAAGGACCTACCTCCATTTAACTCAGGACATTATATCAGTTCCTGATAGTATTTTCACTGGAAGTACATGACACAGGAAAGCCTTTACAGAAGTGAAAGGATTTCACATGCAGGAAGCTTATCTTATCTTTGCTGCTCTTCCAAACTTTGTACCATATTCTGGGAAGTATCGATTTTTTATTATTTTTACGTTACTGGAATAGATTCAAGAGACTCCAGTTCTAAACACTGAAAGAGGTGAAGGCCTTATATTTTATCTGGGAAAAACTGGAAGGTCCCAACATTTCACAGTATTCACTTATCACTTCCATGAGGCCAGGGCCATATTTGAAAAATGTGAGGCCTGATATGAAATCATCACAGAACAAGCAGTAGAGAAAGATAATTGCAAGTTTCAGGGCAAGGAAATTATGGAAGCTAAATTGAATATGTAATGTTATTTTGCCAGGTATTGTAAAATTATTTTCCGTGCTTCTGATGGCTTCAGGGTGGGCACATTCACAACACTAAAGTTGGTAGCACATAAACTGGCACAGTGAGTCTACAAAACCAGAAATAAACTCATAAATAGACAAGGAAGTGCTTCTGATATCTGAACTGCAAACAGAAAAATATCTAGATCAGTTTTCTTCATTACAAAATAAATGCTATTTCACAACTGAAGAATCATTCTCAAGTTACTGTATCAATTAAAAATTCAGAAGTGTAGAGCAAAAATGTATGTGTTTTATTACCTGAAGTACCTTCTTTTTTCTTTTCCATATTCCTTTCTCCACTAAAGAGTCTTGTGCAGAGGCATAGATCGTACAAGCAACAAGGGTTTAAAGATAATTCTGCATATCCGAGAGTTGTATCTACACTTCATATTCATTCTGACATTGTAGTTCAGTGGAGCTCAAGGCATGGTAGGTCAAAAACTGTACAGTAGATCTGAGACATTTTTAAATGTTTTATATTAAAGCTAAATGTTTAATGTGTTTAACTTCAGAACATCTATAATAGTATACTATTATAAAGTCCTTTATTTATTTTAAATTAAATGCTTTCAAAAGTAAACATATAACCCATACTATTTAAGCCAGAATGAAAAGAAATGTAGATAAGAAACTGCTTTGAATACAAAACAGTAATTGGTGGTTTCCCGTTCCTGGGGAAATAGACCATGAAAGTCAAAGTGAGTCCAAATACCTTATCCTCATACAAAAAATTATTACTGAAAAGGAGAAAACTAAAAACAAACAACATATACTGAAATCTGAACATGCTGAGGACTTATGACACTAATCATCTAAAGGTCAGATGGTTATAAGCACTGACTGTAAAAATATTTCATGTTGCATCACAATTTCCAGCTATTTCTACAGCTGGCACATGCGAAGTAACATGCCAGAGGTTACAAACTAATCAGTGCCTGAGCTAAGAGCAGAAGAAAAATATTCAATTCTGCACCCCCTTTTTTAATCAGTAGCTGGCATAGATAGTATAACCACAGGTAGGAATGAGGCCTGTACAAACACGTCTTGGTAAACATTTTTCATTGGCTGACTTTTTATAATTCAAAATCTAGAATTCAATTCCACAAAAAAAACAAACAAACAACCAAAACAAACAAACAAAAGAAAACTAATTCTTTGGTGAGTATGTTGATATTTTCTTCCCTGTTCCCTCATCTTATGCCTGTATTTCTATTATTTTCATCTAGCAGAATAAACTGAAAGATTGACCTGGGTCCTTTTTCTTTGACATAGCAAGCTAGCTGAGTAAAGTATTTTTCTTTATACTTCCAAGCATTTTTCTGTTTTCTTCCTGAAGAAAGGCTGTACACATCTGAGTTGCTTATCTCCTATTTCCCCTTTTTAATCCTCTTTTCCCACAACTGCCTCTTGAAAAAACCAGTCAACTATGTAAGAAGGAAGCACTCTCCTTGAAAGCCATTGGCACTGATCCTTCTGCTTTTATTTTCCTTTCTTTATAGTTCATTTGTAATATTATTTAAGCCACTGTGCAAGTGAAAATGCTGACTTGCTAATGGGACTAAGATCATCTTAGCAATGGCACTTATAATAACAGCAAGAGAGATCCATCTGGTGCTTTGGCTGTGTGACAGCCCTGAACTCTAAAATTTGAATTCAATTTTCTGCTCCACAGTAAAGATCCTGTATGCATTTTAGGAAAACATCATGAGTGCATCCAAATTGCATTGGTGAAGTAACACTCTCCTGCTCTCCTACAGGGCCACATCAAAAGGCTTGGTCACTTCCTCTTCACTGCATCTTTCTTTTTACTTAGTTGGGGTCTACAGCCACTCTCCTCATCAGCAGCTTCCTCCCACAACTTGAAATGGCCACCATTTACTGGATTTTCAGGACAAACTAGTATTGCCAAAAAGAAAGACTTAAAAAGCACCAGAAGAAAGTCTATATGCCTAAAAAGCAGGATAAAACCAGCTTTTAAAGTGAGAAAGCACCACTGTAGGAAATGTTGGCACATTAAGTGAAAAGAACCACAGTAAGGCAAGTCAAAAAGAAGAAGAAAAACAAAAAAAGCATGGGAAAAAAAGCCTGCAAAAGACATGAGAGATTAATTATAAGCCATCAGAAACTTCTGTTCATCCTAAAGTTCTAAGCAAACTCAAGATGAAATAAGGAAACATCAATTGTGGTACATTCATCTTGCCTAAAATTGTGTTGGCACTAAAAGATGGCAAACATCATGCTGATTTTTTTTTAGAAGTTCAAGAGAGACCCAAGGAATACCTAACCAATGAGCCTCAGAACCCTCTGAAATGTTATTTGAATTTATCCTTCATTATAAAGTGAATGGACATATGGAGAAATATAAATAGGGAAGAGTCAACATGATTTGCTTATTGTGTCCCACAAATTTATTTAATTTCCCTGAAAATGTAATTAGGAATGTGGACAAGGAGTCTCCCTTTGATATGGACTACTTGTATTTTCAGAAGGCATTCAGTAAAGTTCCTCACCCAAACACTCTTAAATAATCTAAACAACATGGGAATGTCCTTGGAAGGATAAAGAACAGTTTAGGAGATCAGAAACAGAGCCTAAGAACAAAAAGCCAGTGGAGGCCCATAGGGTTTTGTGCTGGGACCTGAGGCCCTCAGTATATTCAGAAATGAATTAAAGGGGGAAGAATACTGAGGTGAAAAAGAATGGTGCTGACAGTAAACTATTCAAGGGAATAAAGAAGAGAGGAAGTTTCAGAAAAGCCTCATGATAATGAATGACTTGGCAAAGAAATGGCGGTTGAAATTCAGCTCAGATAAATGCATATGCGGAAAAACAACCTGAACTTCACATGCAAACTGTTGCTCCATCCTGACTATTACAAAGACAGGATGAAAATCTTGAGGGTTTAGTAAACAGTTTGATGAAAACAAAATCTCAGTTTCTTGTAACCATAAAAGAAAGACTGACACCAAGAATCATCAGGACAGCATTAATCCCCTGTATAACTCCCTGATTTATTGGTTTTGTGAAAACTGTGAGTGGATCTGAACCCTCTTTCCCAAAAGAAATAAGTTAGAATTGTAAGAGATATCAAAAAAGGACATACAGTATTACAGTAGGGAGCACAAACCAGAAAAATGCTAACCAACTAAGGTTCCTCAGTCTGGAACTGAGACTGTTTAATCTGAAACATACTAGTGGTTTAAAAGATAAAGAGTAAAATGTGAAAGATGGTTCAGTATATTTTTTAATATAATACCTAGAGGACAGGAAGCAAGATGATCAGGACTAGATTCAAAACTAGCAGAAGGAAACACTGCTTGATCACTGTGTTGTTTAAGCTATTGCCATAGAAGGTTGTAGATGCCAAAGGTCATGCTGGTTCAAAAACAGAACGAGAAACCCACAGAATAAAAATCATCAAAGTCTTAGAGGGATGTGTAGATTCCTGGTTGGTGGGAGAGTATTCTGGGGAAATATCAGTATGCACTTGCCTGTGCTTATCTTCTTCTACAGGCTACTACTTCTGATTTGGTTTTGAGATGTTCATTGATGCAGTTCTGTTACAAATTTGGAATGGCAGATCTGGGAGAATTGCTTATTCTTACACTCTTGAATCTTTCCTCAAATTTTACCTCAGCTTCATACTTGGCTTTGCATATTAGTACTCAACTTCTGAAGGTATCCTTATTGACAGCAGTTTTTTACAAGCGAGAATCAACAGACTGGCTGTGGACATAAGGTAGTTGTAGTAATACTTAATAGAATAATTGATCTGTAACTTTCTCTACCTTCTCCTGCCCATTGCAGCTGCTTGCTTCCATGAGTAGCAGTCAATACTTGTCACCTTGGAGTCCATGTTCTTGACTATTGTGGTCCTATGCAGGGAGCAACTTCTGGTTTCATGAACATCCCTGTCTCAGAGGTCCTGGTGCAATAAGGCTTGGGCCATGTGAGGGAACCGCTGTTCTGCTGACTATTCACCCTGTGACTCTGGTGCATAACTTCTGCTTCTTTTCCTGATATTAGTCCTGCTACAACACTGGGTTAGATGGATCTCTGGTCTCACTTGGCATGACTTTTCTTACTTCTCTATCTACTTCCCTAATTCTATTCTCTCCCTCTCACCTTCTTCTGCTATGCTCTACTTCTCTCTGGCTCCTACAGCTGCCGCCGTGTGTGCCACACTCTACTTTCCAATGCCTCTGCAAGCAGGATCACCTTAACTAGCTGGAGAAAGTTGAGTGAAAATTGGAGGATGGTACACAAGGACATTTCCCAGCTTATGGTCTCGGCAGCAGCAGCATCAGTAACGGTGACTTTCTATCTCATCCCAAACAGACAGAGAGAATGAGACTCCTGGTTTTTCATTATTCCAGTTTGAGAGCTCCTTCTGTTTAGGCTATTGATTCTTTGCATTACACTCTCTGAGAAGTCTATACTATTGCTAACACAAAGGGGCCTTGACACTTGCAAGTTATGTTGCAATACATGAAATCTGGTAGTCATGGCCATTCTTCATATCCTGACCTTCTGACTTTCCACTAATGGGATTAGAGTAGGATCCTTCAGATCCTGTTTTTTTGCTCTTCATAGTTTTCTGGGCTGTGGAGTTAAAATGGGTGAGCTGGCAGCAGATTTAAGGCAAAAGAACAAGGAAGAACTTTTCACTCAAAAATTATTAAAATGTGTTTATATTTTAAATACATAATGTATAAAATAATAATATATATATTAATTTATAATGTTTATATTTCTATATATAATTAATTATTTGCTACGTTAATTGAGCACTATATAAATAAATAAATAGAGGTTTGGAATTAAAATAATGGAAACTGTTATCATGGCTAAAAGTGCTCCAGATGCAGTTTCTAAACCACCTTTTAAGGGAAATTGAACAGAGAGGTCACTCAGTACATTCTTCTTCAAGCCTTTTCTACTGGACATTGTCACAGACAGACTGATAAGCTAGATGAATCACTAGTCAGACAAGGAATGGCTGCTCATAGATTTTTACACTAGCATTTCTGTAACTGACTGATGTCTTTAACTCCTTTTCAGTGAGGAAACCAGACAAAGGATGGATTGACTAATAAAGTAACCTTTGGCAGAAGGCAGTTTGAAATTCTTGAATGACATTATAAATATAGACTGGGCACTGCTAGCACACAGAGCAGTTATGCTGACAGATTCATACTGAACATACAATATTTGCAAGGTGAAAGTGAAAGCAAAGGTTAAGAAAGGAAGCTAAGATTACTTTAACAAAAAATCTGACTGCATTAGCAAGAAAAAGTGTTTCATAGTTAAAAGATCTAAAGCTTTCAAATATGAGCATATTATCCATACTTTTTTATCCTGATGTTGAGAAAACACACTAAACTTTTTGTTCCTTTGGCTAAATATTATGCAGACTAATTCATAGCTGTTAACATACTGTTATATTAGTATTTATCATATGGACTGTAACACCCTTCTGAGGTCTCTGCCAGTACCAGGACTGGTTGTATCCACAATGTGACACAGATCTTTGCTAGTGCAGTATTGCACTACAAAGGTTTCAGCTCAGGAAGGCACATACTGTACAGAAGAAGAGAAGACAGAGAAGCAGCCAGACAAAATATTTTTTTGAACTTCAAATTTAAACAGTCCATTACTCCCACAGCAGCAGCTGTGCACTATTGCTCCCTGTGAATATTCAGGAAGAAATGAATAGCAATATTCAAGAATGGACTGTGATCATTCATGTCAAGTTCTGGATAAACATCAATAGCACCTTAAGGTATGTGAATCTGAGACTTTGAGCATAGGTTCTTCTTTCCTCAACAGGGACTCATCAGTGAGCATAATCAGACCCCTCCCCACAGAATATGTAATCGTATATGTGAAACTCGTGTGTCACTGGAGGCCCTATATTATGTCTTAAATGAGAGTGAAAACTTCAAACCAGAGACATGCTGAAGATTTTTGTCAGCATCAGAAGACATTTATCCATTATGGAAGCCAAAGGAAACCCAGAAAAAAAGAACCCTAAGGAAACTGGCACCTTGCCTTTTAGATGGAAGGCATTCAAATACAAACTTCAGACAATGGCTCTAACACCTCCCAAGTGATTTTTACCAGCCAAGTAACAATTTGCAGTCACAGCTCAAAACTGTGCCTGCAGCTTTAAAATGTCATTATGGAGCACTGGTTAATACTAAAGTAAAGAAGACAACTGCATTTGTCTCTGCAGGACTGTATTCTACAACAATGGAAGCAGACAATGTGGTCCAGATTCCAGAATCTTATGGATTCCTTTCCATTACAGGGCAGGAAACAATGTAAGTTAAACACAAATCTCCTAAGCAGGATGTGTTCTACGAGCTACACAGTAAAAGTTAATTTCAGTTCCAGAGTTTCATTTCAACTATTGTTTCAGCCTTGAGCTTAGGTATAAGGTAATGAAGGTTGGCCTCCAGGCTGTAATTCATTAAAATTCATTCTCCACACAAAACAAATGAAGATAAAGGACTGGTCTCCAGACTCTTGTTGACTAGAAACAATACATCTGGAGACCAAAGGCTGTAATACCAACTTCTTCTGCAGAATGCAAACAAATGTATCCAGATTCTACCATACTGATATTAGTCTCCTTAACTCCGATTTTTCACTTTTGCTGTTACAAAGTTACTGAAGTTATTTTCTTATCTTAAATTAGATTGCACTGCTGTAGAACTACCTAAAGTACTTAGGACACTCTGCATGGGATATAAAACAAATATCTTTGCACCCAACCCATACTTCTCCATTTAATTGAGACATATCAGCTATGATTTTTCACTCTATTTCATTGTCCTATTCAACCTACAGTCGTGATTGTGGTAGAGTCAGTCAAATCTCAGATTAGTTAGCAGCTCTATTGATGTGAGCCTGGTGCTTTAGAGTACAATTTGGTCAGGCATGGCCACTGGCCATGATGACAGATCTATTTCCCAAATTTTTGCTGAAAAGTACATATGTACCCAGGAATTGTGCCTTTAATCAGAACTAGTTAGAAGTTGTAGCAATTCCATAAACTTTCTGGTAAAGAAAGAAAATGCAATTAAGAAAAAAAGCACACATGCTAGAAGGAAAATGTACCTTATTTTCATGTAAGGTCAAGAATAATAAGAATAGAATAAGAAGTTATAATCATGGAAGAAGAAGGTTTGCTTCTTTACTTACAACCTTTTCATACTCAGTGTTGACTTCGTAATGTTCAAAAGGTGGCCTGATTTCAACAGCAATCCATAGCAACGATTTTGATGGCAAAGCTGGTAGAGTACTCAAACTTCCAGAGGTGGGTTGGGAATAGAAAACAAAAGTACTCACCAAAGACTTGTTCAAGGTTAATTAAATATTTGAAGTCTTTCTATTCTGTACTAATAGCACAAAATGAAGCTCTTAGTTTTCTACAAATGTGAAGTTGCATCATTCTTGTGAACTGCAAATGACAAGTCAGCTCTTTGAATGAAGTGCCAGCTGCTGCCTCAACACCAGCAGCTGATGATGTTTGCAAGGAACAACTGCAGATTTCAACATTCTCCACAAACATACAACGGATATCACACTGGTGTCTGACACCATTCCTATGTTTTGACATAAAATCAACAAATGGTTAATGGGGTGGGGGATTAGGCATCCTACAGCAGGACCTGCCCTCCAGCTGCTGCTGTGTAGTGCTCAGAACCACATATAAAATCTTGGCAATCAAAAAACTGTAGCATCAGCCTTAACATGCTTAGATTCAGTAACTGTGAAACAGAAAAAATACCCAAAACCAACTCAAAAAATCCACACAGTTGCATTCACTTTCAAAAATGAGAAACAGGCAAGACGAAAACTTTCTTTCAAAAACAGTTAAAAGGAACATCTAAGAGAGTTAAAACCTCTCAAGCGTCACAGTGTCTATGTAAAGGTGTCCAAAGAGTCACATGGTGAATGCATACTGACTATTGGGAAGTCTTTTGAGAAAGAAAAATTATACCAACAAAGTGAGGCAGGAAGCTGATATACATAATTAGTATATTCAGAAAAATAAATTGTTATAAAAAAAGCTCCTAACCAAACAAGCAAAATCATTAACTCATTTGCGTTAAAAGTCCAAAAATACCATTAAAACCATCATGCTGAAGACATCAATTTTGGAAGCAACTTTAAAAAACAAAAACAAAAACAAAAAACTTGGAGCAAAATAGCTACATACTGTAGCCTCTTGCTTATTATGACCTAAGCAACTAAGAATGGGAAGGTGACCGTGTTTTATACCAATTCATACCTAGTATTCCAGTGGAGAAGTGACAAACTAGAGGTGAGTAAAGACAGATTGATAGTGTCTGTAATAGAGAATAGAACTAATAAAAATGTGGATAATTCTGATATCCTGGGGGAATATTAGCATGACTGGTGAAGAAAGTCATGTTTCACAACCATGTTGGAGTTCTTTGAAGAAATCAATAAGCATGTGTGTGGAAGAGATCTCACTGGAGTCTATTTGGATTTCCAAAAGATTTTCAATAATGTTCTACACCAAAAACTCTTAAGGTAAAGTAGTCATTACACAGGAAGATGCTTTTTTGAAGGAATAAAAGGTTAGCACAGTAGGAAGTAGAGGCATGAATAAATTTTAAGTTTTCTTTACAAATGAAGACCACTTGCCAAGATACTGTGCCAAGAGCTATGCTGGTCAACCTATTAATAAATTGCACAGAAAAATAAAATAATTAATTAACAAAGATGATTAATTTAGGAAGTTGATTCGTATAAGTCAAATATTTGAATAAGGACTTGATTAATTTCATGTATTGGAGAAACAGAAAATGGTATGTCATCTACATAAATGTAAAGTGTCACATGTGGAAAAAGAGATTGATTGCAACTTCACTTATAAAATTATATGATATGAACTAACTATCCAGGAAAGATCTTGTAATCTGCCAATACTTCTGAGAGAAAGTCTTCTTAAAATTCAATAGTGCTAAGGAGCTTATTAGGATATAGGATACTGCTTATTAGGAAAAGAATAAAGAACAAAACAGAAAGTGCCTTTACACTATTGTATGAATTGATGATGAGGTTGTAGTTCCCCTATCACTAAAAGGATATATTAGCGATGTTTTCTGAGAAGGACAACAGTGCTGATCCACCAAGCATGCATATGAGTAGGATCTTCTTGACTCTTCAGTTTGGAAAATTACAATTGAGATGGTAGAGGAAGAAGGATATGAGCAATTTTTTAAATCAGTGGCATTACAGACAGTTCAGAGAGACCCTGTTTATTGAAATTCTAGGTACACACAGAGATGAATAGAGACAGCAACAGCACATGGGATTTCTCGACTGAGGCTTTAGCTTGGGCTAAGCCTGAAAAGACCATGTGGAGTAGGTGCGCTTTGACAGATTCAGAGTGGATTGTCTGGACATATCTTACACTCTTGCTGTGAGATATTCTCCAGTCTCTATCAGAAGAAATTTCTTGACACAATTTCCCAGTTGCCATACTTTAAGCCTGTCTTTTATCATTTATAAACACTACATTTAGGGTTAGGTTCTGTTCTCTTCACCAAATCTTGACTCACAAACAGAACAGCTCGGATATCTCCATGGCAATAAATGCAAAACTTCTACTCCTGAATCACATGCTAAGGGAAAGATACATTCAGAAGTCCTAGGATTGCTGCCCTCTCAGATGACACATGGAATGGCAGTAGAGCACACAAATGTACCCCTCAGAGAGGCAGGACTTCACAGCTCCTGCTACTTACAACAGAGGGAAGGTCAGATGGGCATATTCTTTTAACTTGCTTTCTGTACTGAATACCTTTTGTTTCTCCATCCTTTAGCCTGCAGTCAAAACCCCATCCACCTCAAAGCTTTCTAATCCTTCCACCTCTTAGCAAGCATTTGTAGATGCAAGGTATTTTATTTCATATTTATTTTATATTTTACAAGGAGTAAGTGGAGAGCTATGTGAGCCTTCTGCATAATTCAGAAAACACTCATAAAAAATAAAAACTCACTTTGACGGGCATATTTTAGAAACCTATTGATTTAAATTTTTCTCCAACTTCTAGCAAAGGGTGGACCTAAGCTGGATTGAGAGTTTTGGGTATCCTGCCTGTCACAGATCAAGCCCTAGGATGATGCAAGCCACTTAGACTACCCACCCTGTGGAAGTGCCAGCCATCTGAAAGGCTGTTTGGCTGCTTAGTGCAGATATGTATTGCTTACCCTATTGGACTGTGTTCTGGGTAGCCAAACTTCCTGGAACACCACTTAAATTTGTTTTCTTCCCCAAGGCAGCTCTCCACAACGAATAGGACTGGCAGAATCCTTCATTAAATATCTGTCTGGGAAAGAGTTAATATTTCACTAACACGGTTTCTGACCTGAGACTATTTCAGGAAGAGTATGGATCAGGAAGCAATTCAGCTTCATAGAGAGAGACTTTCAGTTTTCACTCTGAAGCCTCTAGTGTTCTGTCCCAATATTAAACCCATTGGCCTGTTTCTCATCAAAACCAGCAAAACTAGATATACCAGACCTTGCATTCATCTAGATGGTCTCAATTTTAGGATGATTGAAAAGTTCTTTGTATTCAAGTGCAATTCTGACCGTTAAAGACCAGGTATCCTCAGTTGGCATGGTCTGAGTACATGCAGGATGCTCTCACCATCTGTCAGGCTTTGAATGTCATACTCATTTCCCAGATGCTTTGGGGCACTGGGAGGGCACTTCCTTGCCAAAGACTTAGCAGAAATTTTAGTCTGTTGTTTAGCTGCCTGGCTGATTTGCTTATTACTTCTCCCCTCAGATGGTTGTTTCTGATTTAAACCATATGCAGTCGTTTTTTCAACCACCTTCTGGGTCCTCCTCAAAACTAACTCCATAAGGCAAAAACCCTGCTATTTATTTACACTGTAGTACAAATATAAAACAGTACTGATATAAATATTCAGAATATCTCAAGCTATAAATAACACATCAAAGTTTTGCTACCTCTATGTGAAGGCATCTAGAGTCAACTATACCAACTTTGCAAACTGAGTCACTCATCCTAATGAATTATCTGCTCCACTACAGATATTAGTTACTTAGAGCTGTGAATATTTTTACAGGACTTTAATTATTAAAACAAAAACCCCAAACCAAATATGTATATTAATATTATAGAGCAATTTGCAAGAATTGGAACTGTGATGTGTCTGAATTGAAGATGATTTCATGTTCAAGAATTGTGAAGTTTTTAAGCTAGCCAAAATTTGAAGAAAGTCTTGTAATTTGACAATATCTTCTAGGTTGAAGCAAGAAATATTCAATTTCATGTTACTGTTGTGAGACTCCCAAAATCCTGCCTGCAGGAAGATGGAACTTTGTGCACTAGATCCTGGTCATGAGAACTGTCAGAGTTTTATTCTTATTGACTTACAGTGAAAAGACTGGAGACTGAAAGGTTCCTCAAAGGCACAAGGAAAGGGGATATAGTCAAGATAAAGAAAGAAAATCCTAGTTGATTGTTCTTGCTGAAACTAATGCTAATTTTGGAATGTACTTTTCTGGCATAAGATTTTACTCATGGTCTATATATGACATCCATAAACTGAACTTTGATGCCTTGCTGTCTTGCCTTCCTTTTTGATTGCAGAGGGTTAAGTTAGGTGATGCCTCATTTCTAACTAATTTTGTGGAAGAGTGGAAGTTCTGTTTCTTACCTAGATTTCTTAGACACTTCTCCTTTCTTTTCAAATGTCAATTATCACCCAGCAGCATCTCAGAAACAAACTAGTGTATATTTAAAATGTTTGCCAACAGAAACACCTTAATAAAGAATCTACATGAAAGTACAAGTTCAAGCACTGCCTAATCCATTTGGATTAAGCACAGCAGGTTTTCTTCACTCAACTGGAAAACAAACATTTGCTCAGCTTGGTAACTATTTGTGTTTACTGGTGTTAAAAAATGTAGCATTATCTCCAGCATAGTGTTTGTTCTGTACCTGTGCAAGCATCCATTGCTTGGTTAGATTAAGACGACAACATTGCCAAAGTATTTGGAATTCCCAAAGAACATGTTAAAAAAAAATGATTTTAATCTTAATGCTTGGAAGGATACATTTTTGTTCTCTTTCACATTCTCTGCTGTGGAAATTGATATGCTTCGGTTGTCAGTAAGGTTTCAACATAGTCTCATTTTTTCTTTAACATGTGCCATTGAAGATGAAAACTTCAATAAACAAAAGTTGTTCTTTTACCAGCAACTCAACAGCTGTGGACAAGAGTATCCTATTCACACAGGAAACTAAAACAAGCTTTGAGTCACCCTGCTTTGGACACAGTACTGCTATAAAAGTACAGATCTTGACAGATTATATATATTCTGGATAAACTTAAAATCATCAAATGCAGGCTAGCAAAGCACTGTTCTTTTATTTTATTTAGAGTATATCTGAAGAAGGTTGACTTGTTTCACAGAAGGTATTTTAGTGTGCGTAACAGTTTTCATTTCCAGGACAGCTCTTGTTGTTGTTTTCCACAAAGCTTTCCATAAACAGTCTCTTGACTGTTTTGAACTATTAGTCATAATCTTGCATTATCACTTACCTGTTTGCCAATAAACAAAATCATGTTTGCAGTGTTCCTTTATATCTCAGTGTACTTGTCCTTTCACCCTTTTAGGAAGATAAACAAGAATCTAATTGTTCTTTTTCTTCTTCCTAATAAAATAAATATTTCTTCCTTAAGTCATGTCAGTGATTTCTGGATGCTGTTTGTTTTTAGACAGAGATAACGTTGTATTGGATCGTATATTAAATCTTAAACCTCTTCCTTATCTTGTCTCTGCATATTATTCAACTTCAATTTTCAATGTTTTTTGGATTTTTTTGGTTTGGTTTTCTTTTTTTTTTTTTTTTAGCTGTTACTCTTACTCCCTTCCTCCATCTCTGATAGTGTGCTTTTTTTACCTGTTGTCTCCCATACCTTTCCTTGGCATTAGCAAAGACTTCTCACTTTGATATCATTGTTTTCATCTCTGAATTTATCTCCTGGAACTGCCAACTGGCTACAGTTTACTTAGCAAGCAGCACAGCTACTAAATCCACTGCACAAACACAAGCTGATGCACGTATGCAGAGCAGATATTCTTAGGTGAGCAAGCTGAATTTCTGTCCTCACACATTCTCTGTCTTCTCTCATTTAGCATCATTTTCTCACTCTGGATTTCATGAATTCTTATTTCATTGTCTCTTCAACCAGTGTTTTGCAACCATGTCTCCAACAGTTCTGCAGCTCACAAGCCTCTGACTCTCCAAATTCTCTGTTCTGTTTCATGCAGGTTTCTACATGCATTCCTCACTGTTTGATAGCTTTATTCTGTTTGTTTGACTTCCATCCATCCATCCATCCATCCATCCATCCATCCATCCATCCATCCATCCATCCATCCATCCATCCATCCATCCAATTACCAATTTCTGCTCATGCTTTACATGCTTTACAATGTCTTCAGGATGGCAGATTCACTTGGGTTTGACCCTATCCCTCAACTCTCTCCATATACACACAGAAAAGCAGATAAGACTGACTGTATTGAATAAGGCAGGATAAGAATCTGTTCCAGTCCAAACCAGTGAGTGCTATGCTTAAGCTGGATCTTTACAAATTTTTTGATCAATTAAACTACAAGGCAGAAATCACAGAAATGTACAGTACTGACCCTTTTTTTCTTCTGTGTGTGGTTTAATCTGTCATAAAATCCAAATCATACTGTCTTATGCAGTAAAATAATCTGAAAATTTAATGGAAAATACTGGGTGTATCTCAAGCTGTGATAATGGAAACATGAGTCTTCAGAGCACTAAAAGAAGCATGACCACAGAATTGCAACAAGGAGATAAAGAATATAGCAAGTGATTTGTACGCAGCATCAAACTTTTGATGCTCATTCTTTTCACAGAATCACAGAATAGCGTGAGTTGGAAGGAACCCACAAGGATCATCAAGTCCAACTCTTGGCCCTACAAAGGACCATCCACAAGAGTCACACCATGTGCCTAAGATCATTGGCCTTACACTTCTTGAACTCTGTCAGACCTGGTGCTGTGACCACTTCCACGGGGAGCCTGTTCAGTGCCCAACTACCCTCTGGGTGAAGAACCTTTCTCTAATATCCAACCTAAACCTCTTCTGACACAACTTCAGGCCATTCCCCCAGGTCCTGTCACTGGTCACAACAGAGATCAGTGCCTGCCCCGCCTCTCTCCCTCAAAAGGAAGTTGTAGATTGCAATGAGGTCTCCACTCAGTCTCCTCTTCTCCAGGATGAACAGACCAAGTGCCCTCAGCCACTCCTCATATGGCTTCCCCTCAAGGGCCTTCACCATCTTTATGCCTTTCTTTGGATATTCTCCAATAACTTAATATCTTTCTTATATTGTGCTGACAAAACTGCTCACAATATTCCAAGTGAGGCCACCCCAAGTGCAGAGCAGAGCAGGACAATCCCCTCCCATGCCCAGCTGGCGATGCTTTGCCTGATGCCTCCCAGGTCAGGGTTGGTCCTCCTGGCTGCCAGGGTACTGCAGACTCAGATTCAACTAGGCATCGACCAGGACCCTCAGTGACCTTTCTGTGGCACTGCTCTCCAGAATCTCATTCCCCAGCCTGTCCATAAAACCAGGGTTGTTCCATCCCAGGTGCAGAATCCAGCACTTTCCCCTGTTGAACTTCATATGATTGGTGATTGCCCAGCTCTCTGGTTTGCCGAGGTCTCTCTGCTGCAGCCTTCTTGCCTTCCAGGGAGTTGACAGACCATTGCAATTTTGTATCAACTACAAACTTGCTGTAGTATCCCTTCCAGTCCTGGGTCCAAGTCATTGATGAAGATGTTGAAGAGCACAGGGCCCAAGATGGAGCCCTGTGGAATCCCACTGGTGTCAGCTCACCAGTCTGATGTTACCCCATTCACTATCACCCTCTGTGCTCGACCCATGAGCCAACTGCTCCCACTGCATGATGTGTTTATCCAGCTATTTTTATTCAGATAGTTTGCAATCAAACAGTACTACATATCTGGGAAGGTGAAAGTGATGTTGAAGAAAACAGTAAATATTGCCAACCACCGTAAATGTAGAGGCGCTCACAGACAGAGCAGCTGGAACTTCCCAAAATCACACAGGCTATGTCTACATCAGCAAATAATACAAGAGGGTCTGTAGATCAAAGCAGTTGGTTCTGAAACTCCCACATCTCAGCTGTCTGCTTTTTAAGGGATTTGATGTCAGACTAGGTTCATTTTGGTCATCTAGGGTGAAAATGTGGTTTGAAGCTGTCTCAAGGCCCAGTTCTTGCTGCTGCTGTCTCTTAGGGGCTGTTGTGCATTTGGCATGATGAAATGAAACTTCTAATTTAATTTCCACTGAGTGAAGCCTTGTTGTTATGTGCCAAAGCTGATAACTGAACTAATACTTAACAAATTTTAATCTCTTGAAAATTGTCAGTACTTTGAGTAGTGGAATTTTGATATAACTACCTTAAGAGAAACTGTCAATCTTTCAAGCTCAGTATCCATACCTTCAAAAAAAACCATCTGGAACAAACCACATTAGTTTTTTTGCATTTGCAGTTCTGACAATTGAAATTCTGGTTTGTTCAGCTTTGTTTTAAAAGATCAGGGTAAATTAGTTGACTGTGCGTCTGAGAGATTTGTAAACTGTCTAAACCTTATTCCACTTTAGTGACTCACAGAAAATAAAAGGAGGTAGCAATGCCAGTTAACATCTTGTTAAATCCTCATCCCTGAGCTCCGATATTGTCTTTCTTGCACACCAAAGTCTTCTCTTTCTGAGTAGATATTTATCTTCCATTCACAGATGATAACCTGCTTTGAGGTACACGAGGCAATCTATAAATGAATACAGAAAAAGTCAAAGTGATACTTAACAGCAAAAGCTCCACTTACATGGTCTCTGCAGCAAAAAAATTTGAAAACAACAAGGAAAAGCCAATGCAATCACTGTGGTATCTTAAATTACTCATAGTATTGTGCAACACAACCATGCTACACTATATTGGAAAATAAATGCTTTTATAAAGAAGTATTTTAGACAAAGGTGGATGAAAGAGGTCTTGTGTAATACAAAGATCACAACTGGAACTATCAGTCATTCCCTGCTTTTGTGTTTTTGAACCAGCAGAGATTTCATTTCTTCTCACAGCATTTTTTTTTTCTTTTTCTTGTGGCCAGGATAATGTGCCAATGGGAAGTCTGCTTAAATTTAAAAAACAAATAGGTTTATGTGGCTGATTTATATTCACTGGCCAATTCATAAGAAAGGTTAGTGAAATTTTGGGATCCAAAAAGTAAGCATTATTTTTTAAAAGTTCTAATTAAGATGTCAGACTGGGCAGTGAAACGTATTTGGAATCCCATGTAATTTGATTGTGTTGGCCTATTTAGATAAATTGCTTTGGAAAGACAAATAAACCAGCTACTTAAAATGTCCAAGAGGCCCAGGCTTCATTCCAGTGTTTCAAGCAATGACTGAAGCAATAGGCTTTTGTAACCATCCAAAAAGAGACATCCAAGTGTCAAAGTCTGATAGAAAGAAAGATACAAGTGCCTGGATCACAGTCACTAATAGAATAAACAGTACACAGTGTTATTTAAGCACATATGCTCCGCTCTTTTTTTGCCTTTGAACTGCAGACCTTTGGAGACTAGCATTACAGGAATTAACACCCAAGGTTCAAAACGTCTGAAGCTGAGACATTGTCCTACATAAACTCCTGGGATTATTTGGGTTTGTTTAGTTAAGTGTGATTTCCATTCACTAGATGTACTAAATCTGTATGGCAAACCCAGAGCATATTAATACTGTGCTGTCAGTAACCTGAGGCTCTAAAACCCATAGTACTATCTTTGAAAATTCAAAATAGAGTCTGACCTATTAATATATATATATATGTGTGTGAGGATTTATATACACACACGTATATGTAGCCAGTTTATCAGTTTGTACCACAATGAACTTCACACTCTATTGCCTTTTCTCTTTATCAACAGGGAGAGGCAAAGGTGGAAAGTATTAGAAACGGGTGGTTGTTTTCCAGAAGCAGTATCTTGGTACTGTCTTGTCCTTGCATCCATCATTATAGGGTTGATTCATGCATCCAAGAGGATGCAGATCAGCTTCCTGATAGTCTATCCCAATGGCACAATTTTGGTGCTCTTGGAGCAGCTTTTTTTTCCCGATTACTGATTTTTATCTGCTGCACCTATGCAAAGGGCAGCATTTTTCCCAACCTTTAAGATTCCATAATTTAAACACTCAGCAGTGCTTCAGCTTCACTTGTGATTTTCGTGCTGTTGATCCCAACCTAGTTTTTCCTGCCCTTTGCATCTCGTGTGACACAACCACGGCTCAGTTTCACGGGCTTAGAAGGGAAATTGTAGAGGGTGCCAGAACAGATGAAACAAAACTTCCTCTCTGAGCTGGGGGCACAGCAAACACAGTAGTGCTCTGTGGTACTTTGGCATAGCAGCAGGGGTGTGCTGCCTCCCCAGGTCCCCTTCCTGTTCCCAGGCTGTACTGCGGATTATGCAGTACAGCATAATATCCCTCCAGGGTAGCGGGACACTCGATTGCTGTCATGCCAGGCAGAACCAAGGAGGATAAGAAAGATATTTGCTCTTACTTGGGCAGACCTTGGTCATTCCCTTGAATTGTTTTTTGTTTGCATTGTTTTGTTTCTGCTGTTGTTAAGGATGGAGAGAACATTTTCCTAGGCAGAAGGTGAACAAAACTCAGAAGCAATTCTGAATATCTTTGCAGCTAATGTACCTGTTCCTAATATTGCCTGGAGACTTCCTTGGGAGGGATAACTTACATCCAATTTCTGTCCCCCTCATTTGCATCTGAGTTTGCAGAGCTTAATGAAACATAACTATATTGAAATTTAACCTACTGTTCTTCTCTGCCTTTCTTCAAAGATAACAGGGAGAATAAGGTAATATTTAGTGAGAAAAAAATAATCTGAAAAAGTTACTGCAACCATTAATTTTATGCTGGTACTTGAAGTACTAAATTAACTCAACTTCCAATTCATTAATCAGGTTTAAAGCAATAGCAACAGAGCGTTATGGCAAAAAACCAAATAACCCCAAAGCCTTGGGGAACTGCAGGTCATGTGACGGGTACATATAGGAGATCTCAGCCAGGGTAGCAGGCAAATTATGGGAAGTAACAGATACAGAGTATGCTCAGGCATAGTCAACTTCCCTAGCATGTTATTTTATACAATTAAAATGAATTTTCTTCCCTTAAATGGTGAAGAAGATTGGGAATAGGATTGATGTTTCCAGACAGCTGCAACGAGTCATAGACTCCTGCTTTTTGAAGTACTTTTTTTCTTTCCCTGACTTGTACATTTTCTTTCACGGTCTTCCTGAAATGATTTACTCCCAACTCCCCAGATATCTATTTCTCCTCTGTGACTGGCATGGCTGTGCCCCTCAACTGCTGCCTTACATGGACTTAGCAAAGCAAGATCTACAGAAGTAAGTCAAGGCTCTTGTCAGTACCCTTAAAAAAATTCAAAATTGGAGAGTAGAATGGTGTCTTACATTTTCTGACGAAAAAATGCCACCACACTCTTTTTTTCCCCTGCTTAGATGACTAACAAAGGCAATTTGTTAAATTCCTTAATGTCATTTCTACTGCAGATAAAGATCTTTACCCATAAATACCTTAAATAGACTACTGCAGACTTTCAGATAAAGCAAGGAGACTTGGAACCAGGATTCTTTCTGGTTTAGCCACAAATTTGCAGCTTTACTTTGGCAAAGACACTTTACATATCTGGAAAGTACAATGAAAATTCAAAGTAAGCATAACTCCTTATCTACCACAAGAAACAAGAGGGCAGATTTAATTAGAGGTTTGGCATGTAGGAAGAAAAGGTAGAGCAAGAGTATGAATAGTAAATCATTTTACAGAAGTACCAGCTCACTGATGCAATTCACAGTGTAAGGGGCCATTATTCTCATCCATAATAACATTATTTTATTTATCAACTATCTTCCTTGCATCCACAGTATTTGGCACGTAGCATCAACAATATAATAAATAACAATTAAAACATCATCAAATACACAATAGAGAAGGCAAGCAAACACTGAGCAGAGTAATGGAGCATTGAAAAGTAGGCTTTTACATCTCATCCCCCGTACAGCTCCCAGCATCCTGCTGTGACATTGTTTTGGTACTGAAACGAATGGAAGACCAGTCCCTGTGGAGTCACCCACATCAGTCCTTCTGGCACCACGGAGGACACTGCTGCCAGCACTGACTTTAGGGAACAACTGCCCCTCCCTGCAATAACCTCTCCACTGTCTGTAGCACAGGCACGTCTAGCAGTAGGTCCAGACGCCAGTGGTCACTGGAATTGTTAGGGAAAAACACTCCTATATTACACAAAACAATGGACTTCCTCAGCACTGCTAAGTCCAAAAAAACATGGATCCTTCAGGATCAGGCAAGGATGAAAACCCTGTCAGAGAGCAGAGATGAGAACTGATTTAAGAGCCCGGTTGTGTGCAGCAGTGGCTGCTATTTCACAGATCAAATTCCGTGTATACTTGAACAAAACAGCAGATATACTGTAGATTTGCCTGCACTTTGTAGTATCTCACAAAGGGTAATTCCTTTCCTGCAACTAATAGGGAATGCTTTCCTAATTGCAGAAAAATAACTCCTTCCCCACACATGTCCAATCAGACAAACAGAACACAAAAGTACAAGTACTGGTTTAGGGTGTTTCTGAGAGAGTTTGCCAGAAGCTGGGAGAATAGCTTGAGAAGGCAGGGTCAAATGGTTGCCTAAACTCTTGTCTAGCAATTCATTCCTTACCCATGTTGGAGACAGAGTATTGAGCTAGGTGGACTTTTGCTATGGGGCAATACAGCAATGTGCACTTGCTCCCAGCCTGGAAAGTAGCATGGAGTAAAAAACTGTAAATTAAGCCTTCTATCTTAAGTTACAGTAAATATATTTACTATCTAGGAGGCTGCAGAAATATCTTGGAGAATGGTACATCCCTAATAGGACTTGATCTTGCAAATCTTTTCCAACTTTAATGATTCTATGATTCTTAATGATCCTACGTTAGAGCAGTCTGTCGAGACACAACAAAAGATTACATTGAATTCCAGTATAAAACAACAGCCCAAAACGAAACAGCAAACTTCTACTGTGAGATAAAAACTCACAGTTGCAGTTGTGTACCTGATTAGTCCAGGCAACTTGAGGGAACATCTGTTCTTCCCAACTGCAATCAGTAACTCCACTTTGAAGAAAGCAGTTTTGCTAGGCCCCAGGTGTCTTCTGTCCACCCCTTTCCTTTGAGCATCCAAATGAGCTCATCTCATTTACTTTTTTAGCCAGTCTTATCTGCTCATCAGAACAGCTCTGGTTCCTCCGAAAAAACAAAAGGTGTTCTCTTGAGACTAGACTGTGTCTAAGGGACAGACCCTCCATCAGAGGTCACATGATCTGTTTCCATTATTGTCTTCAAAGTGCCAAAGAATAAAGAGAGAAGGCTCAAACCTCTTTCCAGTAGCTAACAACTCCAACACATCTTCCTGGCTTGTTAAAAAAATTCCATCCAGATGGGATCCTTGCTGCTGAAGTATTTGCACTGTATCAGGCAGCCACAGCAGAAACAGACCAGGAAAGAAACCATCTGAATTTTTTGTTTTCTACACAATTTTCAGAAGAGTACATTTTTATTACGAAAGTAAGATCTTCAGGAGACAGAATTATCTTTTACTGTAGTAAGAATTAGGTCACTTCAGTTAGAAACTTGCAGGAGACATACTCAGAAGGCTGACTATACCAACAAAGCATGGTTAAGTCATAGAACTCTGCTAAAGAATCTTATGGATGCTAGAAGTTCACGAAAGTTCAAAAAGTAACAGCACAAATTCATGGAAGCAAAAAGAAACCTCAAGACTATTATTAAATTCAAGATTATCACAGCAGGTTCAGGAATTCTATGTTACATATTAGAAAAATACCCTTAAAAGCTCACGATAATTTTCAAAATTCTCAATACTTTTCCTTGATATCTGGAGACAGGATTCTAGATTAGAGCTTTGTTTGAAATGATGCCACTGTTGTGTATACATTCCCAAAAAAATAATTGCCTTACTTTGCTTTCAGGTACTTCTCCTTTACAACAGAGCATTTGAACATTAGGCAGTTTTTTCTGAGCTCAGCTTTCTCTCTACAATAAATGTATGGTAAAAGTTGGCTCAGTTAGGGGTTACTGCCAGCCAGTGACAGCTGCAGCCACAGCATCAAGCTACTTCAGCTTGGCAGTCATGGAACATATGGAATAGATAGAGAAGGGCAAGAAAGGATTCCTTTGTGAATCTAACCAGAAAGATCCCAAAGGAGTTGGAATGTACAACTTGCCCAGGACTAGCCAGAAGCTTCCTTAGTGGAAGATTTATGTGCATATCAAGAGGAGCTAAAAACAGGAAGCAGGAAGGAGAATTAGGGGACAAACTAGAATAGCAGGCAGAGAATGAACAGGAACAAGCAAATGGACAGGTGCATATAAATAATTCTGCTGAGCAGGAGACTTCTGTATGGGGACCCTGAGGTAAAGGGTAATAGGCAGCACAGCTCCAGGATTTCATCTGCTCTGAAAACCAAGAGAATTCTTGAAAAGAGGAAGCTTGAAGACACAGCATGAAGGGGCCTTGAGTCATCCAGAGACGAAAGGTGAATCACCATAAACCATCAACCTAGAGAAAATTCCCCCTCCAGGACTACAAATATTTTAAGCAGGAAAAAAGAGGCACTGTGAGGACACAGGTTAAAATAATTTTCCTTTCTTGAAAAATAAAGAAAAGGGAAACCCTAAAATTATTTAAGAGACTGAAATGTTAAAGGTTAATGACTTAAACCATTGGCTATTTGCAGAAGCAGCAGGTGCTTTGCCAAGGCCAGGTTTGCAGCCTCCAATCGAAGGGGATGGGTGATGAAACCTTTGATCTGCATAAGAACAGCCCAGATGCAGAGGGGATGTGCACCCACAACCAGAATATGACCACAACAATCTGACCTTTGTTTAGCAACAAGCTGAATTTTGAGTCACATAAGTGAAAAGGTTGACAAGAAGCAGATCCTGAGAGGTAGGATAATGCTTTTTATGTTAACGTCCTCCCTCACAGTAAGGCTCAGGTGTAAATCTTTCCCCTCCTACCGGGGAAGGTGTCAGGACATTCACATGTAGGCCTGAAGCTATTCATCCCTTCTGGTAAGGTACAGTTGGCTCAGATAGAGAAGCTTGACGAATAGTGTTCATGTCTTAGAAGGGGTCATAAAACAAAGACCTCCTAAGCACCCCTAGACTCATTTCTGGGGCCTTCCACCAGAGGACTGCACATAATCCATAGTGCTGCATCAGATAGTGTAAAAATAACCCACCAGAAGAGGTACCTGGGCATTCCCACTCGAACCTGAATGTATTGAACTTTTATGCTCACTGAAGGTTTTGTTTCTCAGGCTCCTCCTGACCCTGACAGATCAATACTGCGACTACCACTTTAACGAACAGACATCTAAATTGCAACAATCAAGTCTTGCTGGTGGACCCATGGGTGATGATATCTTTCCACTACCTAGTCTTATCCTTTTTTTTCTTTCCTTATATATTTTCTTGATATATTTATAATTTTATATTGTTATATAACTATAGATAATAACCAAAATGGCTACATACCTCCTTTCCATTGCAACCAAATTGTTCCAAAATAAACCTGCCATATATATACACACACACAGGTCATTCAGTGTCATTTTGCTCTAATGCGCACCAAAGGACCCATTAACAAGAATCTCAGTTACCCTGCCTCAGGAAGAGGTTGTCACAAATGTTTAAGAAAAACAGAGGAAGATTTAAAGCATCTCTAAACAAATTTCTTCCTGCTCACAAATGCGTTCTTTCTTTCAGGCTTGGTCTCAGATCAACAACATGAGGGTTTTCTGAGATGCAGCAAATGATGCACAGTGCCTCCTAGGTTACCAGGAATTATTATTTTCATCACTCTGAGGAGTGGCTGTATATCTGTACTCTCCTTCTCTCTGCAATATCCTATTTTCACCTAAAGCTGAGCTCTCCCTCCCCGAGTGCCCCATCCGACATATTGAAAACTCCTCTGCCTAAGCACACTCAGTCACTCCTTGGGGAGAAGTCATCTTCCTGCCTTTTTCTTCTTTCCAAAGGTTCCTGACCCCATCAGTCTCAAACAAATAAAGCAAATGTGACCCATTGCATGGGGATTACAAGACAAAGGGATTTGGGAAATGGGAAGTTGTAAGTGCCCTGGGGTTAAGATCAACTGAAAGGATGCCAAGAGAGCTCGGTAACTCTGAAAAATATTACCAAAAACCTGGCTATAAAATCTGAAAACATATTCTTCTAACTTGGTTTATATTGGTAAATTTTGTTATGCATGTATTCAGTGGATCTCTTAGAAGTTGAGTTTATTTCTACTACTAAATGGAGTTTACAATAAGCTAAGACAAAAAACACTACTTTTCTAGGCAGGGTATATGTAGGGAGAATTTTTGGAACTCTCTCTTAATAAAGTCATAGTATAGTTTGCTTCAAGGGACTTCAAGGAAAGCATAAGCAGCACTATCGCTGTTTTTTGTTGCAGGTCTATGTCAGACTCAATGTTCGATATATCACTGCCTGTTTGAAAGTTCTCACAAAATTGACTATCGAAAATTAATATAAAATGGACACAATTGACTGTGGCTTGCACATTGCTGTAGACAGACTGTTTCAGAATTCTCAGCTCCTGAAATAAAATCAAAATTCTAATTTTCAGCACTGTCTATTGTTCTAATTCCACGGTTTTCAGGAAACTTTTGTAGCTCCAACCTTGTACTCTGGTTTAGTTCCTATTTGAATTTGAAGCATCAGGAGTTACACAGCATCAGACCAGGAAGAAGTTTGTAGTTCAATGGGTTCCCAGCTTATAAAATGAGCATAAGGTAATACCCACATTACAGATGTTGTTCTTGAAGCCATTTCTGTGGCATCAATGACTACTCCTATTCATGCGCTGCTTGTGCACTGCACTTTCTGTTGACATAGCTACAGGACACCGTGTGGTATTAGCTGTATTTTCAGCCTTACAGACCTTAGTTTTCCAGGTAAAAATAGAACTAACGTACTTATATCAGGTTTGCGTGGCAAGGCTGTGGTAGCGGAGGGGCTACAGGTGTGTCTCCTGTTAGAAGCTGACAGAAACTTTGCCTGTGTCCAATGGGGCCAAGACCAGCTGGGGCCAAGGCTGAGAGCATGAGCAATGGTGCTAGAGCCTCTGGAACAGCATACTTAGGAAGGGAGGGAAAGTTGTTGTGCAACACAGCTGGAAGAGAGAAGTGAGCATATTTGAAAGAAACAACTCTGCTATGGCAATTTGACTGTACCCTGGCTGTTTGCTTTGGGGTGAGATGGAGGATGCCACAGACCCTGTTGATTAAAAAGGCAGGCTCATTTAGATGGAGGCACATGTTCTGGTCAAGCCCACATTCAGCCAGATGACTCTCGCTCACACTCTGCAAGAGGCCATAGGCACAACAGCTTGTCTTAACTAAGGATACCTCTGGAAACATTCTGTCATCCACGGCCAATGTAAAGACCCACTCCTATTGTAACACTATAATGCCAGAGTTTTTGGTCCTTAATGCTAAACAAATCCTTAACATAAATAAGTGTTCTAAAAACACACTTCTAAAGAAAACTACTGAGTCTCATAAAACTACCATTTATGCTTTTAAAAAAAATATTATAGTAGAAGAAAACAAAAGAAAAAACCCGAGGTCATATTATTGTTCCTACAGGCAAGTTAATAAGAAAATTGGGCAACATAAATCCACATCACACATCTATATTCAACAAAAAGATCAATTACATAAAACAGGTTTCGTAAAAGTTTGGCTGTCTTAGGTAAATGAATAGAAATGTTATGCATTGCTTGGAAAAATAATTTATTTTGTTACCTTACAAAATTTACAAGTTTTCATGTTATACTTTAAATTACAAGTACAGCTAGCAACTTTGATCCCGCAAAGGTACTCTCACCTAAGATGCAATAAGGACTTGCGACCTTGCCTTTAGGAATAGCCTAGAAAAAGTCCCAAATCAGCAAAAAAGTAACATGGTTGATATTTTTGTTACTACCTCATTGGCAAACACTTCATAGTCTAACTGCAGCAAGTAGGTACAAATGTTGATGTTAAATTAACATATGAACTTTCCTGGTAGGGCCTTACCCAAACTTCAACATACCTGCAGACTCTGTGCCAAGCTATCAGTTTGCAGCAACACACTCCCAGCACCAAAGATAGCTTCCATATACTTCATACTACAATCACTTAATTATGATCTCAGCACTTAGTAGTCAAGTTGGTACTTAGGCTTTATACACGAGATTTGATTCTGGCTTCATACTGGTATAAATCAGGCAGGTACAGGCATTCTGAAGTCAATGCAGTAACTCAACAATAAAATTGATGTTCTGATACAACACGAGTCACAACTCATACTGCCAAATTATTTCAAATGTTTATAGTTTGCTACAAAATTATTTTTATAAGATCATGGATTTCTCAAGTATTTTTTGCTCATCAGACCCATACATACTATAGTCTTGCAGACCTTCACAATGCAATGAAAAAGGAGGCTGAGTAATAGTTCTCTCCCCTTTTCTAAAACTCAGCATGAAATTGTAACTTCACTGATATTAGAGACAGAGCCTCTGCTAGCTTTACTGCAGTCAGGATTTCCAGGCATAAAAGGAATAATTTTCTTTTTGACCAGTAAAATTTTACAGTGTATGAAGATGCTTATATGTGTCTATATGAAAGAGACAGAATTATGCAAACAGGACTATACCTAATGCCTACATAGCCATTAACGGTCTCAACATACCTTTACATTTCAGAAATCAAGTTTGAAGGAAAATGCGATAGTTCTACAGAAATGTCACTTTCAACATGTATCAGGAGCTGGACTCTCTGCTTAACTTTCAAGGACTTTATATTAAGAAATAATTCAATGTTGAGGAATTTTATTCCACTATGCCTATTTCTATTACATTAACCAGAACAATATAATACAACAAGGTTTAAAAGCATTAACCCAGCCTTTCTGACTTCCCATCAGCAGAGAAACATTCTGCATCCATATAATTTGTTAAAATTCTTCAGATTCCTTATGGTCATCTCATACTGTACTATAGTGGCAATAGTTGACTGGGAAATATAATGTAATATGTTCAGCATCACATGTATGAGAGAGGTGGGCAACCTTAATTTTAGAATTTTCCAACTTAATTGACTTTGCTTCAGTTTTAGAACACTAAATGCAAAAACAATTGTATTTCATTCAAATGAAATGAAAACAAAAGATCTGGAGCAAAATGACTCATTTATCAACTAACTTAATTAGGAGTGCTTGTAATGTAGTATCAGAATTAGTTGGGTTTTTAGCTAGCCCCAAATTAAATAGAAACTGGCAGCATGAAATGGCAAAACATGTTTCAGAACTCAAAAGTGAATAACATGTTTTTTCACACATTCTCCTAGGGAAAAAAAAATAGAATATTAAGATTTGCTAATAAGCATACAGAAATTTCTGCCTCAAAACCTTCAAATCCACAATAATACACTGAATGGACACTCTTACCTACAGTCTAAATATTTTTCTATTTGTCACTTTCTTCTAATAATGCAATACCATATCTAAAATTTGAACATTTAGTCTATTTGTTAAAATACACTGTACCGGCCAGTATTCTTTCTGTAGCATATCAGCTCTCTCCAGTAGAATTATTTTAACTCTGCTGTTCAGTGCACAAATAACAGAATTTCCCTAAGTATGGAACATACTTAAGTCTAAATAAAAGTGAGCAAGTCTCACACAATAAGAGATGACATGAAGTGGGATTGATGTCTGTTGATTAACATATTCAGGAGTTTCATTTTAGTCTATAAAGCTGTCACTCTAGGGAAGCTTAAGAAATTACTTGCACTCTGGAAAAAATTAAGTATTTCTTGACTTTCATACTTAATTTTCCCATTTTCACAGAGATCTTTTGTCTATCAAATAAGAATAATTTGTCTCACTTCTTTAAAACTTTGTGGATTGATTTTTTGTTAATTTATAAACCTCTAATCAACCAATGGACAACATGCTAATGGATTCACCTTCCATGGCTAGTGAGCCTCCCTGCTGACATAGCCCACACAGCACCGGAGATCACTCCAGTGAAGACAACGCAAACAGCTTCAAGGTTTCCGATGGACTTATTGACACCCTGTTAGTCAAAATAAGTAACAAAAGTTCTGCCAGCTACATAATGTCTTCATGGTTGCAGCTGCTTGAATGAAATGGTGCTGTTAGTGCTGCACCCAGCAGCGAAAGCCTCAATAAAAATGGTGCACCCATCGAGCTCCATACACAAAGTAGCTTCTGCCACAGATGCAAACTGTTCTCTTGGCCAGCAGCAAAACACAGCCCATCTTCACTGTGTTACTGGTGGTTGCTGTGAAGAGGCCAATGCCAGAACAGAAATCACGCCTTCCCAGTTCCACGTTTATTTAACAACGTGAGTGACACAAAAATCCATGTTTGCAAAATGACACTTTGTGATCATCTTTAGCAAATTTCAGCATCACTTTACAGAAATAGATTAGATGTCAACAACTGTTTATAAGGAAGGCAATTTGATAGTAACATACTAAAGAAATATACTTTCTAATATAGGTATTTTAGGTTCTATACAAAGCACTTAGGCAGATATTCTAAATTAGTTGTAGTCTAATTTTTTGTCTGAAATTAATATTTCTGGGTTATTGCAGCAAAGTCTATCCTTTACCATTTCCTTCTACAAAGCAATAGTAGAATCAAATGGTAGCATTAGAAAATCTAATGTAGTAGATTAATTAAGACAAAAGTAGTAAGACATACTTACTTTAGCCTGGGAGATAATCTTTAAAAATTAGACCACATGTAACCTGGTGTTAGTCCAGTTACTAAGTAACTTTTATTTTAGCAAACAAGTCAGAGTGGCAGAATTAATATGAAAAGAGATTACGTAAGAAACAACTGCTTTAATAACTGATGTAATTCTATAGCAATAACAACTACCAAAATAATTGACATGAGGTGAATGCAGAAATTATGCTATGTCTTCAGACATACTAGTGCACTGTAGATGGCAGATGAAAAAAGCAGACTAAGATCAAAACAAATCTGGTCTGAAGATAGATGAAAATAACAGACAACTCAGGAACAACTGTTATACTTATTCAGACAAAACACCTATTAAGGAACCAGGTCCTTAAAAAAAAGATAGCCAAATTACCCTAAAGGAGATATCCTTATGCAGTTTTTATGCTTAAATGTAGTACTTTAAATATGTTAACAGCCCGAAAAATTCCAAAAATATTTAGTTCCAGATAGCACCTAGTAGATTCCTAAATAAAATGACTAGAAATCTAAAATTACAATCACTGCATATTTTCACATTACATGTTTTGATATTAAAGCAAGAGAAAACAAAATCTCATTATTTCAGACTGAGAAATGACAGATGTGCAATTTCAGCTTTAGAAACATGAGAGCTATTGCTGTTAGCACAAATAATAAATGTTGGATGTTGCTGGATTTTAACCACAGCAATCTCTTTCATTTTTGCTGTCAACATTCCCAGAGGCATTAGTTTGCAGAGTTCTGAAAGACTTAGCTTATCGGATTGTGCTCTGCTGTGCTCCTGTATACAGTACTAAAATATTCTTCAGATTTAAAATCTAATTTAGTTCTTTACATAGAAAAGCAAATAAGTTCATACTCACAACAGCCTAGACATGCTGACAGTAAAGAGCTGAGTTGTGCTAGCGTAGAAAGCATTTTCATGTGTGAAAAAAAGAATTTATGCAAGATGAAATCTTATTTAGGAATCACTTTTATTCAGATGTAAATACTAGCTCTAAAGCAATTTTTAAATTAAGGCACCAAGAATAAAAGTTTTCTGAAATTTTAATTTAATCATTAACTGCTTTCCATTCCTTCTACTACTGCTTTTCCTCTACAGCTGCTTCTGAATTCTACAGTTAGATTAAAACCATGGGAATTCATGTGATGGCCTCCTGCACATCCATTTTTGACAAGGCTGTATCCCCAGATATTAGCCTGCAGCTCCCATTAACTTCAGTACCAATTACTTCTGTGGGCTGAAGACAGGGCTTAGAGAGAGACAAATATGTTACTAAAACACTGCAAACATGAGGAGTTTAACATAGTCATAGGAAAATTTGACGGTAACAAATTATGTCATGCACAAATTAATGAATACATTTTTCTGCATGTTGTGGATATGAGATCATGCTCAGGTTAAATACTATTAATTTTTAGCCACAAAAATTCTATCAGTGTTATAAAAATACCTGCTGGTTTACTGTCAGGGTAATACTGGCATTTTCATTCATGAAAAACATTCAGTGATATGCGGTGGAGAGACTATACTTTGTAAGCCATAGATGAACTGACAAGCAGATTCTTTAGCTCAAAAACTGATTTTAGAATACTAGTTTCTGTGTTGTATGGAATTTTCATGTATCTTCTTTATTTACTTTGTTGGAGTAGCTAATAAAAATTCTGAGCTTTGAATATCCAAGGAGTACTTTCACCACCACTGAAGACTGGCTTCCATCAAAAACTGGAGAAGTAAATGTAAGAAAGTGTCTTTGTTTTACACTGTAAAATTTTATTTTTTATCCTGGACGAAGTTTTATTTTTATTTTGACATTTCTTCTTAGGATGACATAATTACATAATAAAAATAAATTATTTTTGCTATTTCCTAAACATAATCTCAAAAGTAATTAAGTACTCTCAAGTCTGCTGGAAAACATTAAGGAACTGAATGGCATAAATTTATAGCTTACTCAAGAGACAACTATTTGATGCTGAAACAGAGGGCCAGTGCATTTCTAAAGGTACAGTATTAAACAACTGTATTTCAGGACAGCATTAAAAAAAGAAAATGCCTGATTAGCTTGTAAAATCTGTATGTACTTATGTACATACATAAAAAGTTGCCAGATTTACCAAATGCTAAACAGAACTAAGAAGGAAAACACCATTTTTTTGGTATGATACCACATTTTTTGGTTATTGAAAACCACTGCCTTAAGCAAGAATTGAGGAACAGGTAATGAAATGGTTAAAGTATTTAAAAAAAACCCTGGCTACCAGGAGGGTCAGCAATTCTTAAAATCTGAAATATACAAAATATTTTATTTAAAAATTATCTGCTTTTCTACTTTAAAAACTGAAACTGGTCTGTAGAGTACTATTTCAGGCCAATATGGAAAAAATATTATTTTTTAAACCACAAAGGGACAGTTACACAATGATGTCATGAAGGGAACTTTAGCCTTAAGTAAAGAGAAAATAAAATTCACTTTGTAATATGAACCTCTAACAAAGGTGGAAGAGAGACAAATATTACATGCTATCTAGGCTATCATGCCAAGAGGGTAAACTTAAGAAAGAATTTCCTGATTTTGGGGCCCATAAGTCTACACGGTAAAATTTCCTCCCTTTTTCTTTTTTTTTTTGGTGGTGTGGTTTGACTCCTCTTCTGTTCTTCCAGCCCTTTTAGAAAATTTTATAAAAGGGTAAAAACCTCTGCTGAAAACCCAGTCACATGGCCAAAGGCAAATATACTAAGCACTGAGCACATTTATAGTCTTAAAGCCAAAATTATTCACCCAGTAGCAATTTCTGTCCTGTACAGTACAAAAATCGATTCAATACTTGATGTAATAGTGAGGGAGATCACACTGTTTATCCTTAGTTTTCTAAAACTCTAAAGCTGTAGTGATCCTGTTTGAGAAAACATATTTCAGATTTCTAAGTTACAAGGGAGGAAAAAATGTATAAAAACATAAAATAGTAAGATTTTTACAAATTCCTTAGGAAAAAGAGAGAACATTATTTTTGTGTGTATTCCTTCTCAGCTAAGACTCTTAAAGCCCCATTCATTTACCAACAGGCACTTTTACCTCAAAAATCATAAGGTGTTTTGAGAGCAAGATTTATGGTTTCATAATATATTTTAAAGTGACCTTTCCATATTTTGGCCATAATTTGTAGGTACCATAAAGTCTGCAAGCTGGTGACATTTCATTTTTCAATTTTTTAATGTTTCAGCAGACATACTAGCTGAAATATTTTAAACACAACATTTCCAGCTCTGCTCTGATCTAATTAAAAAAAAAATTACAAATTTTGGATCCACTTGAAGTAAGTTTAGTTTATAGTAACTGTGGCTTGAGCTCAACATTGCTTCATGATATCTACACTCTTTGTGGAGAGTAGAAGTTCAGTTGTTGTGGTTTGGTTTTTTTTTCTTTTCACTGTCATGGCCATTGAGATCAGAAGAGATGGATGTGCCTGTTTTGCTTACTTGACCTCCTGAATGAGCAAAGGTGCCAGAAGTCGGCAAAAAGCCAATGCCAGCACTACCATGCACAGCATTATACACACACAAAAGGTAAGGGAAACTTTTTTAACCAAATCATATTTTAAAAAAATTTTAAGTAACTTCAGTGTGTAAAAATTAAAGGAGAATGAACTAATTTTTTCTCATTTCTGTGTCTGATTTTGATGTTTTCAGCATGTTCTGTTTGAAAAAGAATGAATACAAGGTGATTGTAAACTAAGTGCACTGTCCCTGCAGAGAGCCCACTGGGACTGCAAAACACTTCTTCAGAATATTTAAAAAACCCAAAGCAAACCAAAAAAACCTACAACACCACCAAAAAAAAACCAGACCTGTTTTGGGGAGGCACATGGTGATCTCCGAATCTTGTCTGAGATACCTACAGTGCTAAAAAATGACAGTGTTTCAGAGAAGAAATCGGTTTCCTAAACAGCAAGAAGTCTACAAACCAAATGCTTTCAATGGTGTTAATGTTGCTACAGTACTCTGATAGATTTGGCAAACCTTGTAAGGCACATTAGCAGTGACTGAGCCAAAAGCACTCGAGAGAAAACTAAAACGAGGACCATCCAAAACACTTGCATTTCTTTTGATAGCAGAAAATTCTTCTGTGATATGCTGTTTGAGACCACTGCAACAAAAACTGTATCCAGTTTGTTTAGAATAGAGATATCTGAACAAATAAAAATGTGCAACATTGTATTTCCATAACATTTTACAATCAATATGACACATCTTCTCTAACAGAGAACAACACAGAATAAATAAACAATCATTAAACCCTGCTATTAAAATTTGCAGAGACACATAGCAGTGCCGTTCCACACTCTTGATACAGAAGGGTGAGATCCAAATGCTTTAAAGTGCCTTCCCAGAGGCCATCTGATAAAACTGCTCCAGCCAGAATAATTCTAGACAGCTTTTAACAGATATATGCTGAACCTGAAACCAAGATAAGAATTTTCACTAACTTTGAGAAAATTTTGCTTTGTTTATCACTTCTTTCTTAAATGATTTTTGCAAACTGAAGAACTTAAAATCACAAATGGGTCTGTACAACACTTTACAATGACACTCTCAATAATAGGTAGTTTCTGCATATTTTTTCATTATTAATAATGTTATTAAATGCAATAAAAACAACTGTCAGAACAATTCCTGCATAGAAGTAAACAAGCTTATAGCAAAGATTAATATCACAGGTATTTCACTTCATAATATTTCAGGAATACAATAAATTTAGTCTAGGAGGATTGCTGAAACAAATACAAGAGAATAGCAACATCTAGAAAGCTTTTGGTGTACAAGTCCTATAAATTTTCACAAGAGTTCATGAAGACCACTCTTGTTGCTCTTTCATTTGAGTGCTTGGCAATTGATGAATCATTAAGGGTGCATCACTCCCATAGCAGATGGAATTATTACTGTTCAANAAAAAAAAAAAAAGAGTGGAATGAATTTTACCACAGAGAAAACTGCTGTGGTTTCGTAAAGCGTTCTATTGCTTTCCTCTTTCTGCTTGCAGCTTCATCTCACTGACAGGCACATTAGCAGAATCTTCCTTGGTGGTACTTGTATCAAAAGGAACCATGTTTTTCCTAAGTGCTAGAAATAAGTCACACAAAGAAGTAATTAAGCATCTTCAGAGAAAGACATGCAATCAATGACCTCAGAAGTCTTTTAGAACCTATGACTCTCCAATTTTGCTGACTCTCCATTGCTGTTTATTTAAAATACCTATTTTATTATTCAATATTATAATTTACACAGCAAGTAGTATGGTGTTACTAAATATCCAATATTCATAAGGCTAAGAAACTGACTTATTTTTGTAGAGAAACAGATTTTAATGCTCTGTAATACAGGCATGTCCAAGGACTTTCTTATACAAAAGAAACGTAAAATTGCATTTTAAAGAATTTGATAATTTCACTAAGATGTATTTTCCATTTAGTTTTACAGAATTTTTGTTTAAATAATACAAAAAAAACCACTTAAAAATTTTAGAAATATTATCTTTACCAATAGCATTGACTAAACTCAACAAATGACACTGAACAGGTATTCATATGCTTCACATCAGGGTGCATACATGATGGTTATTTCTAAATATATTATATTGCATCAAAATCTAGACAATATAAATTGGCAGAACATTGTATGATAAAATGCTAAGAAAAAAAAATCCAAACATGACAAAAGGCAGAAATTAAGCAAAGGAAAGTGGATATCAGCTTATACAGCATACCCTTCTCCTAATGGCCTTCCTTATATCTATCACAAGCATCTAAGAGAAGTGGTGCTCCAGATTGTTTGTAATAAATACCCAGAGTTCAATTTTTAATGATCCAGTAAAATTGTGGCAGTATATAACTCAAAGGTGTAATAGGGAGCAAGACTTCACAGTTTGATTAGGAGGAGTGATACATTTTCACTTCTGGAAGGAGAATGCAACCACTCTGCTCAGGACATGAGTAGAACAGGGAGTTAAAAGTTTGCAGCACAAAGATTTCAGCATTAGTCCAAAACTATGATACTGTATGCTATTTTAGTGGTATTTCCTGTGAACAGTATTCAAAGTAAGGCAAAAAATCATTAAGTTCATTACTAAACTAAATCAATTTGCATTTATCTAGGTGATGATGTCAAGTTTCTAACCATTTCTCATTCTTATGCTTAAGCAGCCTTAGCAGGTTTTGTTCCAGAATGGCATCCTATTGCATAACGATGTTGCCATGCCTTTTTACTTTTAATTATGCTATTTATTTTATAAATGACAATACAAACAGTCTTAAGAACTTCTGAAAAAGTAGACATAGAGGGATAAAGACAGGCATCTGCAATACACTGCAGGAGTTACCTTTTATGACAATAAGCCATGCATTCAGGACAACTTGTTTTCCTTCAACCATGATATATATATATATATATACAAGATACCATGTTGACACAAGAGTGTTGTCTATCACCAGAGCCTAAAGGTCAGAGCAGACTGCAACCCCAGCTACAGAGGCTGAGAAAACTGGTGGCTATTTTCTTCTCGCAAAGTCACAGTTTATGAAGCCCTGGAACATAAATTCCCAACAACAACAGAAAGCCTGTAAGACATATATGGTTTCTGGGAAACCATCCAGGTTAAAACCTCGAAGTGATGAAATGTACAAAGAGAAAGGCAGGACTCAATTCACAAAGCTAACACAAAGCATGTGTAACTCTAGGGACCATTGTAATAAAAAATTCAGGAAAATAGAGTGGCCATTAAAAACAGTTTCTGAGGATTATTCTTTAGTGACTTTTTTGGACCAACTGCTTTGGTCTGATAATAATACAGAGTGCAAACCATGTCTAATGAATGTTTCTTTGAATAAATTATTTTCTTAGTTAAACTTCTTCATTTCTAAGAAAACCAGTATAGAAATAAAAGCACATTCCTTCAGCATCTTTTAAAATAATTTGTAATGGAAAAGCTGTTATAATTGCAGAAATTATACCAGAAACAAAACGTTAATTACTTTTCCTTTTAACTGCTTGCTGAATTAACAACTTTTTAGTAAACATATATCTGGAGGCAGATTGTTGTTCCCTTATTTATTTGCTCATACTATTTGTACTTTTTTCAACCAGTTCTAAACTTCAATCCCAGGATCCCCCTCACAGATTATTAAATTAATCAAACAGGACTGCTCTCCTTGCTGGTGCTCTATGCAAGTCATAGGAGACACACTGGGAGTGAAACTTCTAGTACTACTTATTGACTCTGTAGTTTGTAGGGTTTCATGAATTCAAAAAAGATGGAATGGGGAAAATCACAAAGACTTAAAAATTGCTCCAAAAGGTAAATGTAAGAAAAAAAAAAAGGTCCACTCTCTGAAGAAGGTAGGAGGTAATTAATCACAGAAAATAGATGATGACATTTATAGGTAGATGTATTAAAAGCTACAGGAAGCTTGGGAGCAAAGATCTCAAATTATACTTCACTGTCAAAGTCTCATATTATAACTAATGAATATCATTACTGAAATTAAAGGTTCATGGTGTTTATGTGACTACCATGACTGAAGTAGCTGACTTTATCATTGGCCCCTCACTGGAAAATCTCTTTAGTGTTAACACCACCACAGAAGTTTCAATGGTTCTCAAGAACTACATTAACAACTTCAAAATACACATTTGACTGGTGAGGACCAGGTTTAGCATAAAGTGACATGCAATCACTAAGCCAAGTCTATGGAGTAATCCACACACCTTACTACCATAAGCACTAAGTAGTGAATGGAATCACTACTGTCTTTCATTCATCACTTTTCTAGCTCCAGAAAGCTTAGTATCTAGTGTTGGTAAAAACAGTTGAAGCAGAGAATAAATACACAGAACTGTTTCATCAGATTGGTATTCGGAGCACATGGATCATAATTCTCTTACAACTGCCTAAAATTTATTAAAAAGCATTAAAGGAACAAAGTCCTACTATGTTCCATTCACATTAAGTAATACAAAGACATTGTAATATTTTAGGAACATTTATGCTGCATTTTTAAATTTCAGTAAGTTTTTGCACTGGAATCACTTTTGGAATTGCTGAGATTAGAAGGGACTGCTGAAGGCCATCTAGTCCAACATACCTGCAAGACCTGGATTATTTCTTTTCTATACCCAAAACAGGCTGAGCTGTACTTTGATTTGCAAGACTTTGACAGGGATGAGGTTAGGGAAAAATCCAGTCAGGGTAAAGTGGTCCTGAAGTACAGATGCAATGGAGACATTTGCCCTTATGCTTTATTCCCACTATTGTTATTCAATATGGTCTGCAAAAAGATACTAACCACAACTCATAGATTCTGAAAGGAAAAGGAAACAATTACCTTTATCAGATCAACTCAGGACTTACTATTGAGCAGTAATGTACTGCAGCACTCAAGATTCAAGAGTTTCACAGTGCAATACAACCTGCAACAGGACTTGTTACATAGAATGCAACTTACAGAATAGGTTGCCAGTACAAAAACTGTCCATATTGAAAAGAAATAGAAGGTGACACCCTTCTGAAGAAAAGTATTCTGATACACATATACTGATATGCTACAAAAAAAAGCTTAAAATCCTTTTAAGTTACTTTTGACACTCATGCAAAGATATGCCTGTACCAGATCAAGACCTAATATGTCCTCTTTTTTACTGAGCAAGTTCCTACTGTAACAGAGATCCCATGACTTTACATGACCAGAAGTTGTATATGCATGAGGGGATAGAAAGAACAGTTAACAAACACTACTGAAGTAGAAATAGTGAATTCAGCTTTTACTGTGAAAATAGTACACAACCGTGAGACCAACGGGTACAAATGAGAGACCTGAGAAAGAATCCATGGTTGAGGACATCTCAGGGGCCTGAAAAAATACACAGCTTACAGGAGTATGATTCATCACGCAGAGATTTAGCATCCAAGTGCAGCTCTTTTCTTTGTCATAAGTTTAGGTGATGAACAGAATATATTGTCTGCCCCAGTTAAAAAAAAAAACAACTATCAGTGGGATGTAATGAAGTACTTCCTAAGCAAAGGCATCCATCCAGTAGCTAAAGCTAAAACTCAGAAGGATGCTTAGGCTGGTTATAGCACTTCTTTTTTGAAAAGTAGAGCATCTTACTCTTTCAAGTAAAGAAATCTTTTTAAGAGGAGAATAAGTTACTTGAAGATTTTTTCTGTGATATAATACTTACAACTTGAATCTGAGAGCAGTGAGCTGCACAAAAAGTTGTTTTGAGCTTGCCAACTAGAAGAGTGAGGAGCCACTTCTATATCAGAAATGTCAGCATCCACTTTCACATCCTATGGGAGCCAAATAAAAATAATTTTATCTGTTACTATCAAGGAACAGTAAACTTTAACAAAAAACATACAGTAACACACATACAGGCACATGCTGATTTCAAACATGCTGATTTGACTTCTCAGAATTCTCAGTACTGCAGTTAGGTTCAAACTAATTTGCTTACAAATTTCATTCCCATTTCATCACTGTAAAAAGTTTGCAAAAAACTGCTTTGCCTTGAGAAAAGCACTAGTGATATTGCAAGTATTTGCCACTACAGTAAGTTGTAAAAATGCTCTCTTTTCTTTTCACATCACATCCACAGTTCAGGGCAAATCATAGCAGCATGGCAGACATCATTGAATGATGAATAAGTTCCACAAGTAAGTAGTAATAAATATGACACGCATTTTCCCTGCCACTGAGGAAACTCAAACTTCACTGATTTCTCATACCAAAATACCTGAGAGTGCTTTTTAATTTTTTTGTTAAAACATTAAATGAAGTCTGAAGTACAATGTTACTGTTTATGATTAAACTCATACGACATAGCTTCTTGGTGAGGAAAATCATTTGCTCTATAAGCTAAAAAGAAAATTTTAAAAAGGTCATTTATACAAAAATCCCTGAAAAATCTCTATTAGCTCAGCAGCAAGTAGTCTCCAGATACAATACCATCAAAAATAAGATTAAAAGTTTGGCTTGGTATCCAAATTACTCAGTCTCTTGAAATGAGATGTAATAACGCACAAATGCATCAGTTCATAAAACACTCAATTTTGCTACTGAATTCTTATTGTGAACAGCCTCAGTGAATTTTGTTTAAACATCTTGCAACTTATCATTCATGGTGATACCAAGATTTGAAAACTAAACAGAAAACAAAATAAAATTCAACATTAATTTAGAGATACAATGAGCTTTTGTTCCATCACTGAAGAAGGATTTACTCCTATTAAGACTAATGGGAATAATACATATTAATCCCCTTATATGCTGATGAGAGATTTACTACCTAAGGTGTTCACAGCACAGTAAGAACTTTTAAAGAATAAAAAAAAGTTTTTGTCCTTCCATTCTGCTTTCAAAATGCAATCTTAGAACAGAGCTTTTAAACATGGAAGGTGCTTCTACCAGTATCTGGAATAAAAACTGGCTTTCTCTTAACAGAAACTTTAACTTACAGAATGCATCTTTGCTCATGTGCTTCAAGGACCATTACATCTGTATGCTGTGTTTGACAACATGGTCAATTATCTGTGGCAGGAAAACTGTCCTAATATATTTGTTTCTCCATCTTAATATTTATCTTTAGTTTTTCTCTAGATTTTTGTTTTTATTTTGCTTCTGTTGGTATTTGCTTTAAGCTATTTTAATATATTATTTTTACCTTTTTCTTTTCCCCCGTTTCTTCTTTATCTACTGTCACTTGGCCTTGTCTTAGTTGAAAAATTAAAATTGTTACATGTGCTGGTATTCTGCCAAACTCTGGTCTCCTTTTATTACTGGAGATCTGGCATTTCAACACATACAAATAGCAATTATGATTTTTCTGGACTTCTAAACAACATGGATTTTACAGACATCTGACAAGCCTACAGAAGAATAGGAAGGTTGAGCGGGGACAAATGAAATCATAAAGAAGAAAAATAACTGCAATTAGGGAACATTCCACTTTGGTTTAATTTTTGCTCCTTAGAATAAAAAAATGCTGGGACACAGGATTTGGTTGTCTAAGATTCATGTTAGCAAGCAAGCTGAAACAAGTGTATTATAAGAAAGTCTAGAAAGAAGATCACAACAGAGGAAAAAGATTAATTCCACAAGTAATTTTATCTAAAACAGTCAGTGTAAAAATTTTACAAGAAACATGCATTTTCTTATCACCTACCAAATATCTATCTACTTTATTGAGCAGAGGCACTGTGTTATGTACAGAGCATGAATTAAAAATATCAGAAGTAATGAACTTTGATGTCCTCAAACCTATGCACTCATTGCAAGCAATTTTAGAGATTTCCAACTGAAAAACAGTAAAAAGCAAAAAAACCCCCAAAACAATGTTAGTTAGTTCCAAAGAAGGGTAAGAAAGGCAAGCATTAAAAAGGCTTTTTTTAGTCTAAGCTAGCCTGATCACTGAAATCAGATTAGCACCCGTCTGTTACTTGGTTTGAACATTCTGTTCTGTTTTTAACAGCCATGACAGCAGAGAGTACTGTATGTCATGCAAAAACCCAATTAGGCCTGACTAAAGGGAGGCCATTAAATACTTTCTGTTGTCTAAAGAAAGAGAAAAGATTGTTTTGGAATCAGCTTTATACTAGATTCTGAATATAGAGTTCAAATCACACAAGCTCAGTAAGTTCAGTCAGCTTACTGCAATAGCATGTTCTACCATCAGCTGATTGCATTCCACTTAGCTTTTCAATGTTTTCCAAATTTCAGTGGCTACTGATTTAATAACTCCTGTGTGGAGGCAAGAGACATTCAAGAAACTGAAGATTATCATCAGCAACAGACTGAAAGTGAATATGCCCTGTTTCTTCAATTCTTTCTTACAGAAGAACAAGATGGCTTTTTCGAGTAGCTTAATACCTTCTTACAACAGCAACTTACTAAGCTAAAGTATTCTGTTTATTTTACCTTTTCCACCTTTTCAAAGACATACTGGTAAGTATGTCCTCATTTTACAGAAGGAAGATGGCTACAAATCAGGTGGGAAATGCAAATATCTTGAAGTTCTGATACGGTGTGTGAACCTGGATTTGAGCTCAACTGCTTAGAGAAAGAGGTATGATTCATTTGACTGAGATAAGTAGCAGAAATACTAGTATGACCCTCTAGTTCTGATCACTTATTTCAAACATGTCTATACGAAATTGTAGTTATGCTGAAGCAAGACATCACAAAGACATGCAGGGAGGAGTGACATGACAATGAACAAGCCAGTAAGAAGAGAAAGAAAATATGTTAGTAATTGGAAAGGTGAACTCATTACAGGCAATGTTTCTAAACCAGAGCATTGGATTTGCATTGCAGGGAGTTAGTTATTCATGCTTAGCCCTGCTATCAGTCCACGGAATGACCTTTACCAAATCAGTTCCCTTCTGTTTGCCTGGATTTCATTTGTATATGAAAGAGACATCATACATAATCATTTCTGAAGAATACTGAAAAATTACTGCATGGGACCTATAAATTAATCATGCTTTTCATGGAGGAAATGGCTTTCTATATCTATGTTTTATTGAAAGCACAAGAGAAAATTGAACAAAAAATTTTAAAAATTGCTGTAGACTGCAACTCCAGAAAGCAGTAAAAACTTTAAAGAAGTAAGACACAGTAAGACACTTTTCTGTGAAATTTCAAAGATTTTTGGGAAGTAGCCATGACAATTTACAATGAAGGCAACACTTCTATCATCAAATTACATGCCATGCCAGTATAGCTGCCATGGCATCAGTCGTGGCAGCAATATTAAACAGAAACATTTATGTATGATTTTCCTCTGTGTTTGTACTAGGAGTTAATACACCTCAAATAAGGTTATGTTGCTGGTAGAAAATAATTGGGATACAAAAGTGGAGTACACACACATACCTTCTCTTCTTTTGAATCTTTCAGCTGTTGCTGTAAAGAAGTCACTATCTCTTTATATTTCATATACCTTTCTTCAATCATATCCCTTCGGCAATGGGATTCCTAGAAATACATTGAAAAATCTAGATGATTTCACAATGTGAAAAGTAGTTAATAAACACTGTCTGGCTATTGCAAACACAGGTATCATCAAGGATTTTCAATACAGTAAGAATGAATCTAGTATTACATTTCAAAGGCTGAAATACCAGGGGCCATATGAAAACAATGTTCTGTGCAGAACAATAACAGTAAAATTAAAATACGTTAAAATGGAAATGGCCCTTAACTGGCAAATGATTTCTTGCAACTCTTCCCAAAACTCAGCAATATCATACCTTCTGACAAAGAAATTCTGTGATGACAAAAAAATAATTACAATACTGGAGAAACAAACACTTGAAGAAAAAATGTTCTAAGGATATGGACTAAACATTATTTTTAACAAGCAAACATAATGCTTCTCACTGAACTAGCTAATGATTCACTTGAATTAATAGAACTCCAAGACAACCAGTGAGGTTTATCAAAGATTTACTTTCCCTTTCTTTCTCCCTTATCTATGAAAACATTGAGGAAATAACTTGCCAACAATGGAAGACAATGACTGGCTTTGAAATACTTCATTCATGCATACCACTTGAGAGTAAAACATGCTACAAACCTCAGTGGGTTATTTTCAAACAGAAACAGTAATGAAACTCCAAACTGACATCCTTCTCACAGCTAAGACATAAAGTTTACCTTGAGTAAAAAACTATTTCCTGAACAATACACTGTGTGTCTTAAAAAAACTAAGCATGAGGGAGAAGGACAGAACTCACGTTAAACCAAATATTTTTGTCTGTTTTGGCAAACCAGAAAACGCCAATGTAATTACACAGCAATGGTAAGCAAGAGAGGGCAAATGTGATGGAGATTGTAGATACCCCATATTCAACCCTTTACTTTGCCTGCTGAGAGCAGAATTTTTCGTTTAGCAGAAACAGAAGACAAACACCAACCTCTGTCAGAGCTAAAAAGCTGTTCTGGGGATACTTGGAATGTGAAATTAAAACTACAGAGCTCAACAATATTTTTTGTAAAAAATCCAAACATTTTAACCAGCATTTCCATTCCTAACTCTAATGATGACATCAATAAAATGGTGTATAATTATTAACTGATGATCTCATCCAAGAACACTAGGATGAACAATGCTTCAAACAATTATGTTTTGAAATTTTTATGACTACTTCAGGATGAGAAATTCTACACAACAATCAAATACAAATCATTATGCATTTGTTGATCTGTGGTTTAACATGCATTTAAAAATTGCATTTTACAAGGAGGTTCAAAATCCTTTTTTATTAAACCACCAACTTCATATATGGAAAGCAATTATGGCACACGGGTTTAGCCACTTAGCCACTGCAGATCTTATCTGAGGCTTATCACTCTTGGCAGTATGCCAACACTACTGTCAGTAAGTTCCACTGTGTCCAAACACACCCTGATTTGACAGTGGTACTCAGAAAATAAGTGATAATTATCGTCGTTATGTCAAAACAAAAAGTTGTAAAGATCATCCATCTTCACTCATTATGTTAAATACTGAAATAACTGGTGTAATTTATTTAATTAGAAAAATCTCATTTTTTAAAATGTAGCATCAGAATTTACCACTCATTACAAGTATTCTGAACTAGCAATTAGCACACAAAATATTATGCCCTGTTGTCAGTGTTTGTTTGCACTTTGGAGCACCTCACCAGTGTTACTATTTATAACTAAATTTATAGCCCCTAAAAAATTTGTATAAACATGCAAATAAATTCTGTATATTTTTATCTGTATAATATTCACATACATAATTGTAAACATCTCATTAAACAATTTTTCTGAACATTTAGAAAGGAAATTAATTAACCAAAATATTTTAGTGCTACTCAAAGAGTCAAATAAAATCCTTCTCACTCCAGTATCTTTCAAATCTTCTAACAGGCTCAGTTTCTCAGGAACAGACTCCAGATGGTCTAAAGCTGCTCGAGTGCTCTAATGAACAGAACACAAGTTAAAATATAAAAAATTAATCAATTCTTTCATCCCCCTCAAATATTAAAAACCTATTGCATCTATGGAAACTGGGTTATAGGTTTGTATGTGTCTCTAAATTGAACAGATCAACAGTAAACAGGTTGTTAAGGAAAACAGTTAAAACACATAGCACAGTCTCCTCAATTTAAATCTCCATGATTAGTTATCAGTTTATTGAGCGGAACAACACTTATCTACTACAATTTTGGAGTTTATGTAGCCTCTAGAATGAAATTTTCTTTTATTGTATTTCAGGGAGTAAAGTACATTTAAATTAGCAAAAACATACTTTAATTTTTTTTTTTTCAAATATA
>VXAU01001242.1:0-22716 GCA_013399695.1 Formicarius rufipectus | reverse complement strand
TCAAATATAAGTATATGCAGTGGGCACTTAGCTAGATACAGAACAACCACATTTCCTATTTTTGGTTTAGACATATGGTATGTACTGCTGAAAAAAGAATTACCACTCTACAGAGAGTTAGGGTTGGACTCAATAGGATTTTATATCCACACCCACACAAAAAATCTAGTCTATTGCAAGAATAAAACAAGTATCATGGTTTTGGTTTGGGGCACAGACAAAGTTGGTTATTCATGCCTTACAGGCCAGATCCTTCTGCAGCTTCTGAAAGGCTGCCCTTCTATTATTTGCTGAAAAGCAAGTAAAACCAGTTTGCACTTTCTGAACAACAGTTGGAATTTCCTCCACAATTCTATAAATCATACACCTCTTTGGATAAGGTTCTGCCAAAATGGTATTCAATCTACCAATAATGAGCTACATTAGCCATATTACTGCTTTGGTACTTTAAAAGAAAAATCTATAGAAGAAATAAAATTCATCAATCCTGAAGTCTAATATCATTATGCTGTAAAACCTATGCAATCAGTTAACTTGCCCTAACTACAAAAGTTCTGTTACTAGCCTTGGAAAGTCTCAATCTGATCAACCTGAAAAACATTCAATTTAGATCCCAGACTTAAGACCTAAAGAGACAAAAACTTTCAGTCACAACAGGATAAGAAAAATCAATGGGAACCTCTCAGCACAAGGGCAATGTACTCCAAAAAGATGCAGATGAGGAGTGGAGAACTAGAGTAGAACAGAATAAACTGAATGCAAACACACCATCAACTCAGAAGCAATGACTTGTCAGTTCCAAACATTCAGTTTTTAAGATTGTAAGAAATATTTTCCCCATAACGACCCAATGTCAAGGATTGTAAACAATGGGATTCATTTGCAGCTCAAGGACTGAACTTATACCAATATTCAGTCCCAATAAACTAAATTAGGTAGAGAATGTGATATTTGTTCTTCTGTTTCTGTAATTATATGTATGCAAAAACATTATGTACATAGAAGTATTTATCTTCTGTAATTAGGAAAAATTTGTACTGACAGCTAACATGCTGACAATATTAGGACATATTTCTATAAAACAACTACATGGTAAATTCCTTTTCCAGATACTTGGTGGGTTTTTTTCCTTCTGAGACTATTAAGTTTCAAACAGTATCTCCCATTTTCTAGGAATAAACTTTGACCCTTAGATTGTATGCTTAGATAAAAAAAAGGACTTTCTTATCACACTGTGTACATTCTGCAGTAGAAATGCAAAATGTAGGAGGAAAAACATTTGGGAATTCCCAAGTCTGGCCCTTTTATCTCTGAGTAATTTCTACTCTTCACAGCAGAAGGTGCACGTGCAGAAGAGAACAAGAATACATTGCAGTTAAATGTGCTAGAACAATAACAACTTCATTATCATGGGTTAGGGGAAAGAATTTTACAGGAGAGTTGCATGAATTGTTGCCTCAAAAACAAGAGGAAAAATAAACCACCTATAATGTAGGGTAAAAGGATTGACCAGCAAGGAAGGATATTTTAGATTTTAAGAAGTACAGAAATAAATGTCAAGTGAAACAGTAAAACAAAGACTCTTCAGTCATTTAGCGAGAACAGGTAAACAGAAAGGAGACAAGGAAAATACGGTGGAGAATGTTTAGGTAAGAACACAAAACCAGAATGAGCAGTTTTGCTTTTTTTTATACTAACACATTCATTTGGTTAGATTTTTAAAAATTTGCTCTGAACAGCAACTCCCTTACTCCACCAGAAATAAAATGCTTTCTCACAGGAAATAACCACAGAATTGTAATGCCTTTCAATCCTTCCTCTTGCTTCAGCACCAAATCAAACTATAAATATTTTAAGTTTATGGTATGTATCACCTAACACATTTGCTAAATTATTTTACTTATGAACTGCAGAAAACTAAAAACTTGAGATGTTTATAGAGTTGAAATAAAGCTTTCTGGGACACAGGACAGACATAACATAGTAGCTCCTCATCATGCTATGCTGCATATTCAACTTTTAGCAATTTGTTTTCAACTACAAAGACTTTGCTTCCTCGACTGCCCCATTTTAATAAAGATGGTCTGTAATCTGTCCTCAGAAAAAAAGGAACTTAGGCCCTAGATGAAGGCCCATGGCATTTTCCAATTCTTTCTCTAAATTTCAATGCCAAGATCTCATGTCAACACTGTCTGTAAATAGATTTAAGGAATATTTTAATTGTGTGTTGTCCCAAAGTGTGTCTTAAATATATCACCTCTATTTCATGCACTTTTTGTAGAAGAAAAAAATAAATTAGTTAAATCTAAGTTAGTCCTCATTAATTACATTATTAAATGTAATCTTGAAAGCAGAAGACCAGCCTTTGGGTTGTATGCATACTCAGTCCTTGCTTTTTTGGTTTTCTTGAGAATCATGTGGAAAAAGGATGATACAGGCTACTTGGATTTCTGAAAGGTGTCTTAGATTCCTAAAGTTTAAACCTAACTTCACACTCAAAATAATGGGCTCCAAGCTAACCATTACTACTCAGGAAGTAGACCATGGGGAAATGATACATATTACCAAGAACCTGCTAACTCAGTGCACAGTACCAATCAGGAAAGCAAAATCGACACTCAGTATAATCAGGAAAGGTAAAAAAAGCCAGAGAAACTAACTGCTCCTGAATATGAATCCACATGCAACTTGTCTACTGAGTGCAGAGGTGGACTTTCGTCTGAGAAGAGAAATAGGGAAAGGTCAGAGAAGCACAACAAGAATGATCAAAGCCATGGAGCACTGTTTCCAAAGGAGAAATTATTAAATACAATTACTCTAAAGAATAGGACTCTTCTCTGAGGAAGGGAGATGCCCGAGGGGAGTAATGACCAAATTCCACAAAATGAGAAGTCACATAAAGGTGGAAAATTTCATACAGCTTTAAGCAGAAAACTGGGCAAGCTAATGAATGAGAAAGACCATGGAGCAGTTCCAAATTCATAGAAACTACATTTGAGTCTGTGTGTCTTTGAGTTTTGACGAGCCAGAATCAGAATGAATGAGTGGAGAACAAAATATATGTCAGTCCTGATCATACAGTCTTTCCTAAGCATTTTATTTTGGCCATTGTTGCAACGTCTGTAGCTGGGCTAGACTGACCTTTGCTCTTAAACAGAATAGTTCCTTTTATATTCTAAAATTCTCACAGTGTTCTGAGCAGTTTGTGGAGGAACTTGGATAGAATAACTAACATGTTAACATTTTCAAGGACAGAAACGTGTGTCTTTTCCATTAAACTAGTGAAGAGAATGGTAGTGAGTACAAATAAAAACAGGAAAAGGAAAAACAGGCCAAGTTTGTTAGGAGAAGTGCAATAAAAAAGGTGGCAATAAAAGAATACATTGAAGAATGGGAGGGAACGGTGATGAAAGAGCTTTTAAGTTGGCCTACAGAACTGGTCTGGTAATTAATGAAATGCACAGCAACCTCTTCAACATGGTTCAAATGCCACATTAATGTATCATTAATGACTACACTCCATTCTATTAAAAGAGATGGATTTAGCCATACAGATAAAATGTGGAAAAGGATGTTAGAAGCACCTGACACAAAGGGCAATTAAGTACTGTTACATTTTTTCCCAGAAATCAGAAAGCTGTATGCCATAATGCATACAAATGATCCTAAAGACAGCAATCACATCTCTCTGCTTATGTTTAACACAGAACAGCAGGTACTGACCCAGAGCACTGATGGTACTGATAAGAGGAAAAAGCACCGAGTGCACTGACTGAGGCAGTATTAATGGTATTTTACTTAACAGCAGTCTCTGCCATAGCCTGAGCTACTAATCCTTCTGTTTTTAAAATAAAGACTATTTACTTTAAAAAGGGGCGTTCTGTGTTTTTACAGAGAATGATAAAACAAATCACTTATTTTCCATGACTTCATAGAAACACTTTGATGTTTAAACTGCATGTGAACAGTTAATCCTCCTATATTGATGTGTTCTCGGTGATAGACCGTTTCACGCTGTCTCAAGGGACAGATCCAAATCAAAATCAGACACATTTTATTTTTAATCTCAAAACTGCAATGCTAAATGCAAATAAATCAAAGCAGGTTTGTATACAGTACTCTTGAAGTTTGCCTTTATAGTCGATAAATTGAAAACACATAAATATAAACCAAACTTCATTGACTTTCAAGTACAGTGTTCTTTTCTTTTCTGAGGTAGGTAAAAATAAATGGCTATCTGTACAGCACAGATATTTTTTTTTAAATTAGAGTTGACTTAAGTACCAGTTACCTAATCCCCAAATAATAACCATAAAAAGATTAAATGCAATGTAATTTTAACTGACTGCAATGCATGTCAGCAGGCAGTTACTCACAAATCAGATGAAAGATACAATATTAGAGGTGACCTACAGTGACTTATTTTTAAATGACCTTAGCATATTGCATACTTAAATAGCAAGTATAGAATGCATCCAGCATGCATGAAGGTATCCGTTGCATTAAGATCTGTAAAAACACACATTGTCAGCTTTGATCTGATACATCTGACACATCATATGCTCTTCTTTTCTGCATTAAGAGGCCTGAGGTGCTCTGCTGACTTTCATATGACAGGCAAACTCCATGACAGCTGGGACATTCTGTGCACAGTACAGCACATATAGAGAGGGAACACAGAAAACAACAAAAAATTATTTTGTATTTTTATATGCCGTGCATGCCATCATTCCACTTGTACCATTGTTCTGATGGTTTCAACACATCAGCAAGTCAACTTGCCTCTACTAAGATAGGCAATACATATAACTTAGTCAAGTCACAAAGCAGGCATGTTCAATTGGCTTTTTTCTATACTACATTCTTTCAAGAAAGTTTTAACAAGCAAGATTTTTTTAAGCTAAAACTACACTTATTCTAATGAGAAAGAAATGATTTTGCTAACAAAGCATTGCAAATGTCAAACACTTATTTTAGACTCCAGATGTTTCTGCATGGGTTGGAGGACATTTTCATTAAGGGAACTTCATGGATGTTTGCTTTCCTGTTCACAATGACAAAGACTGCCTCTTCTCTCATTCATGAGCACAAAACATCCCTGTGCTAACTGGGAGAATTGTTTACATCATAAAATTTAGGAAAGTATTTTATCAATTTTTAATTGTTTGATGCCTACTAGCAGTTGAAAACATGGATGAGACAGTGTTGTCTTGTGTTTTGGCAAGACAGCCTTCTGTGAAACATCAGCTAGTGCTCCAAGTACTACTAGGGATGCATAGGAATAGTTTTTGAAAACCTATTCTTTATCATTTATTAGGATTTTGGTCAGAGACATCCAGACATAATTCCTGGAAATTAAAAGAAATATAACACAAGAGGTAGAGTGTGTAAAGCAAAGCAATGTTATGGGGAACACATTCTTAAAAAGTGTGACTTCTCTGTTGCTAATTAATGAATGTAATTCTTCAACACTACAGAGCATTGTAGGATAAAAATCTTTATATGTAATTTACATTACACCTTTGTATGCTACCAGTATTTTGTCAAGCCTTCCAGAAAACATTACAAAAATTCAATTAACACAGCTTTCATGGGAAAGAAGAAATACTGTTCAGTTCTTCAGGTGAGAAAAAATGAAATACAAAGAGAAGTGATTTAACTAAGGATTTGAAGCAAACCATTGTCAGAGTAGGAAAAAAATTGTTTGTCCTATGATTTCCCCATTTAAATAAAAAACTGCACAAGAATGAAAGGAAAAAAAAAAATCTACGGTGGCATTGATAGGTGCGACTGATGTCTGATGCTCGTGTTCCTAAAGTTATAATTAGGTCAAAGACAAAATATTTAAATCTAAAACAAAGGACATAGCAGCACATTAGAAACATTTAGTCATGATGAGTCTGTCAAACAAAATGTAATTTATTTTGTGATATATAAACCAAACCAAGAAAAATAAAGCAAGCATACTATACCACATATATCCATGCCTTAGCAAGTTATAAATTTTCTATATTCTGTGGAAGAACTCATAGATATGTATTCCACAGATGAAAGGCCAACATAATTGATATGAGGAGCAGCTGAGAGAGCTGGGGTTGTTAAGTCTGAAAAAAAAAAAAACGGCGCTCAGGGAAGACCTACAGCTACAGCTACCTGCAAGGAGCTTGTAGCAAGGCTGGGGACTGGCCTCTTCTCCCAGGCAACTAGACAGGACACGAGGGAATGGCTCTACATTGCTCCAGTGAAGGTTCAGGTTGGACATTCAAAAGAACTTCTTCACTGAAAGGGTTGTCAGGTATTGGAACAGGCTGCCCAGGGTGGCTAATAGAGTCACTATCTCTGGAAGTGTTCAAGAAATGACTGGATGTGACACTTGGCACTATGGTTAGTTGATGTGGTAGTGTTTGGTCTGGACTTGATGATCTTGGAAGTCTTTTCCAACCTTAATCATTCTATGAGTTCTTAAGAGAATCCTGTGGATGGAACTCAGGATCTCTTAGTTGAAATTACATTTAAAAACATAAACCTAATGTTAAAAAAAAAAAAAAAAGCGAAGAATGCTGTATACAACTACTCATAGTTCAACTAAGGTAAATAATTTCAGATAACTTAAGACTTTGGTAATGAAAATTTATCTTGAGATTTTTAAGTAAAAACTGAAGGACTTTGGTTTATCAAACTCTGGAAAAAATGTTTGATATTTGCAACATGTGGAACACGTTTTCATAATTTTAAAATGAGCTTAGATAAGTAGAGAATGTAGGGGTTGCACAAGGAGGAGTGTTGCCAGCAGGTCAAGGTAGGTGATCCTTGTTCTCTAGTCAGCCTTGGTCAGACACATTTGGAGTACTGGGTCCAGTTCTGGGTTCTCCAGTACAAGAGAGATACCGGAGACAATCAAGCAAAGACCAGCTAATATTTTTAAGGGATTGGAGTATCTCTCTTGTGAGGAAAGGCTGAGAGAGCTGGGAACGTTTGGTGAGGAGAACACTCCAGGAGAACTCCACAATGTGTACAAGTATCTGAAGGGAGGGTGTAAAGAAGAGGTAGCCAGGCTGTTTTCAGTGTTGACCAGTGACAGGCAGTGGGCACAAACTGGAACACAGGACGTACCATCTGAAAAGCAGGAAACGCTTTTTCACTGTGAGGGCAACACAGCACTGGCACAGATTGTCCAGGGAGGCTGTGCAACCTCCATCCTTATATGGAGGTATTCAAAACTATTCTGGACACAGGCCTGGACAACTGGTTCAGAGTGACCCCTTCCAACCTCAACCATTTTGAAATTCTGTAATATGTTATATTACTGATATCACTGTTGGAGAAACTGTGAAGTTATTATACCAAGTTGTTGGACATGCCCAGGGTTTATCTGACAATAACAAATAAAAAACTGTCATCCTGCCTGCCAAACAAAGAGCAGTTTAATAAAATTTACAGTTACCTACACTTTGTAGCCTGTCTCTTAAAAGCAATTCAGCACTAAATTCCTAGGCCAAAAATTTAAATATTCTTCAACAAATAAATAGCAAGATATTCTTGATTGTGCTTATTCTGTAAATTTAGTATTCAAAGTCTCAATGTAATTACATATATATTTTAAACAATGTCATTTTATTTCTTGTATTTATTTTTTTCTAAAATAGTGAAGAAATTTTTTAATAGAGAGTAATTTAAAAATCATTTTATACATCAGTTTTTTGAGGGCAGTAGGATTAGAGATATAACATTAGAAATTCACTTAGGTGTTTAGCTTGTAAACTTTGAACAAGTACACAACTTTAAATGAAATCCAAGAGAGTCTTATGAATCTATTTAGCATTTTTAGTTCCTACTCTGAATCCCTGAATTAGGCAGAAAATGAGGAGTAATATCAATGGGAGAGACAGGCAATTGCTGGAAAGAGCATACTCTTATCAGAAAAAGAAATTATTTTACAAAAAAAAAATTAAAATGTTGGCAGAAGAAAACTAGAGGTGGCTCCACTAGCAAAAAAATGGGAAAAAAAAACAAAAAACACAAAAAACCCCACAAACAAACAAACCAACCAAACAAAAAAACCAAACCAAAACAAAAAACCAACAAAAAACAAACAAACAAAACAACAAACAAAACAAAAACAAAACAAAACAAAAAAAAAACCAACGCCAAATAGTAGGGGCCAGAGGATGGACAAAGACTAGGTATTAAATAAGAGCAATAGATTTATAGGCTAAGAAGATAACAGCAAGGAAGAAGGGAAGAGAAAGGTGAGCACCAGGAGGAAAGAAACAACTGGTTGTAAGCACCATCAGGAGGCAGAAGGTACTTGGTGGGAGTGAGCAGAGGGAGGACTCAGTGAACCCCAGCAAACGGAAGTGACACACTAGTGTGCCGATGAAAGGAAAGGAAAGGGTGAGGCAGGCAGGACAGAGGACCTCAAACTGCTGCACCTCTCCTGGTCGTTTTCATAAGATCAAAGAATGGCTGCATTCTGGGAGGACCAGAAGGCCTTTGATGTAATGGTAGTTTTGGCAAGACGCTATAGAAGCAAAACAAGGGGAAAAGAAAGTATTAACCCTTAGATTCAAGGTTTCCTAAACATTTGTACATACGAACTATGAGAATCATGGAATAATCTCAAGAGCTAAAAAAGAAATTTACTTATTGATGGAAGGCCCATTGAGAGATACAGAGAGGGCGAGTGAGCACCTTAAAATGGATGACATCAGGCAGTTGCACAATCTCCCTGTGAAATGCATTGGGTAATGTCATCCTCCCAGTTCTTCTTTTAAACGGGATGATAAAGAAGAAAACTGATGTAAATTTGAGACTCCTACTACAGAATAATTTAATTGCTTTGACATTGCTGAGTGTATGCAGACAAATTTGTTTTTCTGGTATTCAAAACCATACTTTCATCAACATAAAAATGAGTTACAAAAAAATACATAAATGTTCATTCTGAAAAGGAAATTCATATTAAATAACGATTTTGCCAGATACTTACAGCGTTACTAGAGTTAACGTAGATTTATGGACATTGTAGCAGAAATGTGAATTGTATCCAGAAAAGTCTGATTCAAGTATTCTAAGAAAGTTGTAACCTCACTTCTGGGTTCTCTACAGAAAGCAGCAAGCTGTTTTATTGATCAAAGGATATAGAATGCATATGTTCACTGGAATAACTTCAGGATGTGGTTCATTTCAAATTAAATTTTGCAGTCTTTTATGTCAAACTAGTACTACTAAGGCAGAGGAATATGACTTGCAGCTTATGCTCACAAAGAACAGTATGTAGTTTACAGAAATCCACTAAAGTCACAAGCACAGCATAGTAGCAGTGTGCGCCTCCCAAATGCATCCTGGCCTATTTACAAGAAGTAAATACACTTCCCACTGTAGCCATATCTCAGAATACATTACAGATTTTTCCCAGAAAAGTCATACACCTTTGTAAATAACAGAGCCAAATCCTGTATGTCAGAATTAAGCTACGCTCAACAATTTAGTTAATCACCTTATTGAAAGATAAATCATATGCATTCTCTTAAAATGTTGGACTACATAATTGGTTACTAAAGTATTCAGGAAAATTATTTGTTAATAACTATGAAATAGTTAAGTCACTTTATTAAACAAAAACAAAACAAACAAACAAAAAACCAAAAAAAAAAAAAAAAAAAAAAAAAAAAAAAAAAAAAAAAAAAAGCCAAACAAAACACAATCTCTAGGTACTCAAAAACCTCCATTTTGCCTGTACTTGTTACTCCCTTGGCACTTCTCAAGAGTTGAAAGATTATTCCGGAAAATTGGTTCTTCATATCCTTTTATATGCATCAGTGAGTCTGCCTAATTAACCCTGTTCTTCCTTCAGCTCCTGTCCTGCACAACCTGCTGGAGCAAGAAACTGTGTACCTACCTGTTGAATCATATTGAAAAATTGATCTAATTGAAGAAAAAGAGCCAAAAAATCCAAAAGCTTCTTTGACAGGTACTATTTGTTCTCAGGTTCTTTAAGGGAGTGATCAGATCACGTGTCATACCTTGAAGAAGGGTAGCAATACAGCACTTTCCCTGGGAACCGGGAATTGGCAAAGGAAATAGAAGACCCAAGAAACAGTCTGGTAGAGCAGAGAGGAGCTGGAGCTTCCGGCTCAAATAGACTGCTGAGAGGATAAGGAGCTGAGAGGGCTCAGGCATGAGTCAAGGGACCTCCTAGTTTGCAGCAACTCACAAAATCACTGAGTTAGATTAAGGTAGGCCTGGAAGGTTTATTCACACAGAGGTCTGAAAAGAATCTGAAAGGTTCACGTTACATTTCCTTCCCAAATTTTTTTATTAGTTAAGTTGGCAAGTTTATCACATGGCTACTACAATTTTACTGGCAGGTACAGGAGTTAGAAACAAGATTATAGAGAAAGGGAGGAGAGTAGACTGCCAAATATACATCTCAAAATATGGACACATACAGCTTTCAGGTCACTGTGTAAAACACTGTTTAGGGTAAAATCTTCATGATTTAAAAAAATAATTTTCTGTTAGATGCACCTATCTTTTCTGTTGCTTAAAAAGGTATGTGCAGGGTAGAATCAATTTTAAAAATAGCCACAGGTAAACCTGTGGTGGCTGTGGTAAATCTCAGCCAGCTCTGTTCTTAACTTCAGCCATTCCTGTGCAGAGCAATTTCTTCTCAGGCAAAATAAGAATGCCATGGAAGAAAACACAGATGAGATTGCTAACACAGCTATCCAATGGCCTCACATTTTAAAGAAAGTTCTGGAGAGCTGATGCTTTCCTAAGCATTTTGTACAGAGTGCACGTATATGCACATGTGACTGTGTCTTTTCCCTTTTTTAGCCCCTTTTTGTATCTTGCATTTTGTGAATCTCATGAACCATCACCACCAAAATTCTAAGAAAATGCTTTTTCTACACAAACTAAACATTTTTTTCACTAAGGATTCTGTTTGAATGGGAACTTAATAGCTTATTTCTCCATTCTCTTTCCATTTTCTGTAACCTGAAGCAATACTTAACGGGTACTTTTTTTGATGTTGTGCTCTGAGAATTCAAATAAGAGATGATAAGGAAATTATACAAATATAGAAGTAATTACTATGTACTTATAAGCACTACATAGATACACAGCTATGTAGACATATATACTATAAATTTAAAAATTCTTAAGAATCCCTTGAACAACAAGCTTTATTCATGGGCTTTTCCATCATAACTCATCCGCAGAACTGAAACAAATATATAAAGGTCAAACCCACTGATTATTTTATCAGCTATCTAATTTCTGACTTTTGAGTATACTTAGCAATTACGGATAGCGAGAATTGCTAATGAATTTAGCTACTAGTAAAATTGCATTTCTGTAAACCTGGCCCCAAAAAATGACAAAATCAGACACTCAAAAAATGAGAAACAGAAAGTGATTAGAAGTATTTGAAAAATTCAGTTTGCCTGACATCAGAGGAAGCTTATGCCAAAAGTAAAATGAGTGCCTTTGGGAGCATTCAACAGCCCTACTGATGACCGTATTTGTCATGCCTGCAATCTCAGGCATAACATTACATACCTTCCAATGTCGGTAATAATGAAAGCTCTAGGATTTAGCATCACAAATTTGCAGTAAGAAATAAAATTATACTTTAATGATAATTCTTTTCTTTCATTGGAATAACAACTTACAAATAGTCCCTTTTAAAGTAGGAGAGATTGGAAGCATAAAAAGGAGGAAAGCTCTAAAAAACTAGAAGCAAACACTGCCACAAACATACGGACTAAATTTGCATGACACTGCATTTGCAAGAAACCATCCACTGCCTTTGTCAAAATGGCTCTAGGAGCAGAAAGGACAAGAATTTACAGGCACTTTAACTCATGGTTTGTGAGAAATGGATGACAGTGGATACATGCCTGACTGGCTGTCATGTAGCAAAACCATGAATAAGAGATGAACCTGAACAGAATTAATGTCCTGTCAACACCTGACACAACACTATGTGAAGTGCCAGGACGCGGTACATGAGCATTAGCTTCCTACTTCCACAAGGCAGGAGTTCCAGCACACCACTCTGATTTCCAAAGGGTCTTCTCTGAGTGAATTTAAGCTTTTTTTTTTATGATATTGAATGTATTTTAAATACATTTTTGAAATCAGAAACTTTTCAGAGATGCACAGAACATCAGAGAGAATATAACAATAATTTGCACCATGAAATTTTAGAAGTTTGCATTTGCAGCATTGATGTTGTCTCAGTAGTGGTTTCTTTAGATGAAACTTTTTGGATTTCTCATTAAAAGGAACTATGGGCCAGATACATACAATTTGTGAGGTATTATTGGGCATTCTTACATAAGAAGGAAGCCTCTACCAGAAATTATAGGGCAAGCTGAGACCCATTCCAGCTATTCCACTTCACAGACTAACTAGTTTGGGACATCTGGATAATCCAGCTGCATTCATAGCCTGTACAGGCATGAAGCTTAGTCCTTCAAATTTAGGATCTTATTAAATTAAATTAATCAATTATTCAAATTACATTCCTTTTTGCTTTTAGTTACAATGTTGATATGAGCAGATGAACTGATTCTGTCTGCACTTCCCAGTCCAAACAAGTGACATAACACTCACTGAAATAATTAGATCCGTCATACGGACCTCAACCATTAGAAGTGTAAGAAAAATAACATCTTTTATATGAATCAAATCTACCACCTTCTTCTTCCAAGGGATGGGATGAGAACTGAACTGCACAGAAAAATCACACCACTGAAATACACTGTATTTCATACAATGAATGCAAATGTAGTGTTGTAAAAACCTACACAAAAAGTTACAGTGTAAAAATATCACATCTTTTAAACCCCAGAACTGCAACCTTTCTTTTAAATACATAAAAATAATATTTTTCATAATTTAGACAAATTATCAGCAATGTCATTGCGCTAGGTTTGGAAATTAATTTAAGAAACTTACCATTTCTAAGGCCATAATACGTTCCTAAAAATAAATTACAAAATTCCATCAGAAAGCAAAGAATACAAACACAACTCAAGTCAAACAATGATGAATAGGATTAATTTTGGTTTTTTTGATGGTCACATGTATAAGTTTTTTGTAATAATCTCACTGAATGGAAACTGTTGTACCTAACTGGATGACTAACCTATTTATCATACTATCTCACGCAGAATTTTGTTCCAAAATAAACTCCCTAGACACAAGGAAAGGACTTGAAAAAAATTACAATATATTTTTTTCAACAAGTACATTAGCTTTTCAGTATTGTTGATTTTACTCTTATGCATCACAAAGAATTATTTCTTTTTTGATCAGCTCTGACTGTAAATCTAGCATATTTTGGAGTTCATGTCATGTTAGCATCTGGTTTAGTTTTCTTTTAAGCATTTCCTTAGAACACTAAAAAGTAAATTCCATATCCAAGAATCCACTATTCTTTTATCCAGAAATAGCTCCGAATAATGTTTTATTAATAACAGGATGATGTTAGTCAAAGTCTCATGTCAGACAAAAATAAAATACAAATAAAATGAGCTCTTGTCAGTTTTAATGCATCATAAGATACAGAGAAGACAGAATTTACAAATTTACTTTATGTATTTTAGCATTCTTTTTCCATTTAAAAGTATCTTTAAGAAAAATATTACACAAGGAAAATAACAATGGTGTACTCTGGTACTAGATCCTGACTAGGCATGTTATCTTAAGCAATCTGATAAAATGCATATTCAAGTGTTTAGGTGAGCCCACATTTAGAGTACCTGACCACTAAGATATTATAGGGACTCTTACCTTGCTGAAATATTACTTAAATTTCTCTCCTGAAAGGTACAGTGTGTGAAATGCTAAAGTCTTCATTCTTTCATAGAAGCCAAACCAAGAAACAGACTGAGTATTTCCATATATCAGAACAAACTTATGACAAGAAATACTATGTGAAAAACTCAGAAATATTTATCTTAAGATGCTTGTTCCTCCACAAAATTGCTGTGTTACAAACACTCATATTGACTTAAAGATTCTGGAACAAAACCCAAACACATTACTATAAAAAAGATGGTATTTTCAGATCTCATAAATTTGTGGTAATAATGAACAGGAATTCCGATATAACTTTCTTCAGCCAAAGAGAACTATGTTCAAAAAAAAAAAAAGTCTTAGAATGACTGTATCAGTACATGATTCCAATGGTAGAATAAGTGGTATTTTCAAAATGACTCATGCGTTAAATAAAGTGCATGATCTAGTTGCCAAATTACAATCTCATCTAATAATTTTCTGAAGACTAATGTATTAAGAAATTTACCATGGATAATTTATACACTACCAATGTATTTTCAAACTGTTTTTTTATTAGCTAATAGAAATCACTAATTGGAAAGCAAATGAAAATGGTTAGCAAATGTTTTCCCAGAGAACATAATTCAGTTGAATATTGCAATTATCATGTCATGCATAGCATAATATTTTCATGACTCCAATCTTTTGTACCATAGAACAGCTTTCAAAAAAAGGAAAGTGAAAACTTTAAGTATTTTCAAATCCAGCAAAATAAGAAAATAAGTGAGGTGATATTCTTGGAGTGGCTATTAGAGAGAACATTAGAAGTCATTCCGCAGAAACTACAAATTGTATCATGGCGAATATGTATGTACTCCTAAGAAGAGAGAGCAAGCTCAAGTGTAACGAGAACATGGAAATTGGCTAGAACATATATAACAACTATGTAAACCCATAGACAAATATAAATTTATGCGTAACATAGAAACGCGAGTAAAAAGCATGCAATAAGTTCAAAATGAAAATCCAAGAAAGCAGTAAAGGCACCCAAAGAGTCAACCTCCTACCTCCCAAATACCCTGTAGCAAAGAACCATAGTTTCCATCTTGACACACAATATAAGTCAGATTCAGGTAGAAAGAAGTAAAGATTCTCGCTGTCTACTTCATGAAGTATTATTTTGTCTTTGTCATATTTGCAGTCCAACATATTCATATTCCCTGACTAGAGGAACATATGAAAACTACCAGCCCAATATTTTCAGGAACAAGTCTCATAAAACTTTTTTCCTTTCCTCCTTTGCAGATTTCAGCTGATGGCTTTATAGCACTAATTTTACTTCATTCCAATTATTTTTAACAAAAAGTGGTTTTGACTCTCCTCAAAACGTAAGGAAACTTAAAGTAATAAAACCTACATCCTAGGTTCTAGGGAATATGATGCTGAGACATAGCAGAGAACATCATGGTATCCCCAGTCATAATCTGCCCACAGCAATACACTGATTTCTGATTTCCTCATGTCTCTAGCTTTTCTAAGACTACAGACAGCGCTCATGGCTCAAGTAACAAGAAGAAACTCCCTAAGTCATGATAGCCTGATTACTCTGAATTGTCTGTGCATAGTCTAAAATGTAGACTCTTCCTGCCTGCCTGTTTCCTGAACATGCTTTACACATACTGTCTGTTTAGACTGCAAACAGAACTCAGCAAGGATTGACTTACTTCATATACCTTCCTGTTATCAAAACAGAATCCCAGGAATTGTAGATTCAAAACCCAGCAATAACCAACATGGCCAAGTGTCTACTGAACCAAGGACTCTAACTGAATAGGACCTAATATTAGGGGAATGCTATCCAAGCACTGTAGGTTTTGGGGGAAAGAGTACTATTTTATTTGCAAGTAGTCCTTAATTTGACAATCAAGTATCTTCTAGCAATCTACTTCAATGAAGGCATTCATACATTAACATGCTTTGCTTAAGTGGGCTTCAGAAGCTAAAATTTTCCATGTCATTAGGGTTAACAAAAGGGTAAGAGAGCCAGATTCAGCTCCAGGAAATGCCACATTTAAAAAAACCTCTCACTTTCCTCTTTGTTCCTACGCTTTATATATGAATATTCAACAGTTTGGGGAGAATCATTCTTAATGACACAAGTTGGTTCTTACAATCATTTGCTATCAAGGTTATACACATTCAACCCCTGCAAGTTTAGAATACAACATTGTAAGAACAGAGGATCCCAGACTGGAAACATTTTGACATGCATTGACTAAGCTGGATATAATACTATCTAGAAAAACAATAAATGTTTTTATTGAGTACTTTAACTGTGAAAGCATGGATATCTGAAGGAAGAAAAAAGTGCTATCAAGCTTTTGAATACAAAAATAGCAGCTGGAGCAGTATAATTCACACACTTAACCAGAACTGCCAGTTAGGGAAGGGCATAAAGTAATTCAATCAAGAGCTTTACAGACCATCAGAAATACAGGCAGACACATATATCCGTACAAGACACTATTATGACGCAACTTTCTGCAGTATAAAATTACTCCTGATTCAATTAGAAGTAATATCATTAGAACAATTTGTCAACCATAAAGGTTCACATGAAAGCAGATGCAGAATTGCTTCACTTGAAAGGAGATCTTTCTGCATTGATGTAACTGGATATGCACCTGTGTAAACTGCTTGCGCAGACAAGCTCTCAGCCTTGTTGAACTTGAGCTGCCAGAAAGCCAAGCCAAGATTTTTGTTTGAACAGGAAACAGCTGGATTGGTGTGTTGTGTAACTTTTGGGTCTTGCAACTTGTCCCTTCTTACTGGATCAAACTGCTTGTACACTCTTTGATACCTTTAGCCCTCAATTTGCCTTCTATTTATTATATGAGAAGAGAAGGCTTATCTTCAAATAAACTCTTATGATCAAACTCAGGTCAATACATAACTTCATTTTCCTCATAGCCTTATCTTCATCAATTCCCTTACAAATGTCCTACTTTCAGTACACTTACACCATACTCTCTCATTAATACACACTTCATACTGTATGCAACCCTTTTTTTACATTCATGTTGGGTATTGTTTGCAGCAATTTGTTGCCAACAATTTCTTTTCTCCCCTTCTGTGTTCTGAAGAATATATACACTACCCTCCCTCCCTAGTAGTATCCTGAGCCTCACAATTCAGACATTCCAGCCTGGTTTTGCTTTCTTAGCCATTTAAATTTGAAAGAAGTATGTTTTCTTTGACTGTAATGCTTAAACACTATTTCAAAGCTGAGCTTAGGGTAAAATCTGACTTTCTAAGTGCAAATTTAAAATGCTTAGCACAAACAGTTTTACTGCTAGAGGACGTATGATGAGGATTTATTGTATCAAGTCTTAGCATATATTGACTGGTCCCTTCTTCCTCAGGAAGGTGATTATGGACATTCAGTGCCTCAGAGACTTTAAACACTTACTTAAAATATTTTACTTTCAGTTTTATTCAGAAATACAAAAGAAAGTAACACAGCACAGAGAATTTAACCAGTGATGTAGCATATGCAGCATTTTTGCAGTTCTGAATGCAGATTAGCACTGCCTGCCTCTATTCACATGCAGTTTCAGGAAGCCAGCAGAATAACAGAACAACTTCAGTATGCAGTGTGACTTAAAAGTTACATTTTATTCATGATGAACTAAATTTAGGAGAACTCACAGGAGAACCCTGACTACTTCAATTTTCTTTAATGTGCAACTTAATTGGCAGGTAGAAACTCAGCAGTGAGTATTACTAGCTGTAATTACGGTCCGTATTTGTCTGCAAATATTTCCAAATCTGAATTTAAGCTACAAGGGAGTTCAGAAATCATAATTCTGTAATAAATTTGGTCATTTCAAGTGTGATCAAAAATGTAGCTAGTTAATTGAACAGAAAATATACCTGGAGAGCTCCTATTTCTTCCTCTCTTCTGTGTGTTTTCTCTAGTAGCTCTGCAAAATGAAAAGAACTTGTAAATACAACTTCCTGTCTCATGGGCCAATAGAAAAAGTACTGTGTAAAACAGTCATTGAGGTTTTTATTTTACACCTTTCACAACACTCCTTTTCAGCTGAATAAACTATTAGAATAAATATATCAGTGATATGACTGTTTCCAAGCACGGGATGTTGAGGTGACCAAAAAACTGTCACAAGAACACACAAAGACAGACACACAAAGACAGTTTGACTGTGGGGATGGGGGGGGCGGGAAAGGCAAATTCACAGAGAAACTTCTCTATGCTTAAATCAATCTTCTGGTGTATTTTTAGAATTGAATGGGGGAAAAAAATCAGAGATTCATTCTGAAAACTGACTAAAACAGATAATCAAAGCTATGCAATTATATATGAAAAGTTACTGTAGGTTACTTCAGAGTAGGTTATTTTGACTGTTATGACTATAATCACATTTTTTAAATGGAACAGTTTCTATAAGGGAAATAGTTTACTGTGACAAAATATTAGAAAAGCTTTTTATAATCTTTACACCATAAAATTCTAATATATTCGCTCATCACTTGTGTGATGGCACATACCTGAATTAATTTTGAGTTCTGATATGTCAAAAGTTGCTTTTCTATATTATTTCAGTCACATATTTTTATGATTAAAATCATGTTTTTCATAAATTTCAACATATTTAAAATTCTGGAAAACCTTAAAGTTATAATTTATCAAGAGCAGGAAAACCAAAAAAACATGCTGCAGGCTTTTACTATTTTAACTATGAGAAGTTCGCTCCTGAGTTTTGCATGAGAAGAGCATTGCTTTTCCTAAGCCAAAGACTTATTTTGAACTCAGATATGCTTCAGTTTGCTAGCAATTACAGGAGTTATGAGATTATGAAAACTGCCTTGACAACTCCTTAAGACTGAATTCTGACTGTCAAGCATCCAAGTACAGAAGAGCTAACTGAACGTACGTGTGTTTACTTCCTTAGGAAACAAAGATTACCAATACTGGCATAGTTCACTCATCAAGAAGGTTGAATGATTTACAATAGATATGATATAAAATATTCTACTGACATTAATTTGTCTTCTATCCTTTATATCTCTAATCTTGTACTTTTCTTTCTCCTTCCCTCATTATGAAGCCTCATTGTGAGCACCCCAACCCATTGCCTCTTTTCTCATAGTTCATTACCATTTCTGACTGAATGGAAATTAGAGTCAGATTTGAGACTTGATTCCAGACACCAGTCCTTTAAAAGCAATGCAGATAACATGTAAAAAAAAGTAGTTAACTCTTTCATTAGTAGAGATTGATTTGTTGTTCTTTTTTCCTAGCTTCCATGCAACTTTTCTTCAAATCCTTTCTTAAAGTTAGTAAAATTACTGAATTTTCACTTTGTTTTGGTAAATTTATGTTTTTCTAGATTACTCTTTGGGCATGTTTTTGAGTCCAATGATTTAACTGCCATATAAATTACCACAGTCAAATGTGCTGCCACCAATATTAGTTAGTGCAAGAATTTGGGTTGAAAACTGCCTGCCCTGTATGTTTTTTTTGGGTATGTTCCAGTACTATAAGAGAGCTGATACAAACCTTTATTGTAATACTAGCTTTAAAACATTTAGGAGGGAGGAATAAGTTTATAAGGAAAGGATGGTAAATGAAAGATTCATCCCCATGTTCCATCTGACACCCACCCCCCAAAAAAAATTATTATACTTTGCTTTATTATCACTGTAATACAATAATTGAGTGTCTGTTGTACAGGTGCAATTGTTCTAGGCAAAAAGGATGCTATTACAATGTTTCTTTCAAAGACCTTCTACAAACGTAAAATAAGTTGGGCTAATTTCTACTAACAGTCTCTAGGTTTGAAAGTTCTGCCTCTGAAACTAAAGTTATCCAGAATCCATTTACTTTACTGCCTTTACTTTACAACCACTGCCTCAGTTGGTTGTTCAGCAGGATGCTTCATAAAACTCCAACCACAGAAGGGCAGCCGGGTATTAAAGTAGTGTTATTTAACTGGCAAAAGATACACCTGCTGCAGAGTCACTGTTTATGAACATGTATTTAAAAATCAGGTTCTTCATTTAACTGATGCTTCCATGTAGTATTCCATCTAAAATAATAGCCTTTTTTCTTCAATGTTAAAGCAAAAAAAAAAAAATTTAAAAAAATATATACTAAACAGCTATAGAAAAAAATCCCCTAATACAGCATATCACATCATTCTTTTGGACATTTATTTATAATGACAGTAAAACTTTGCTCACTTGATCTGAAAAGCTCTGTTGATTTGGTTTATAATTTGTAAAATACTTCCCATATCTAAGTGCATGTGCAAGAATGTTTTATGTCATCAGTGCCAGAAAACAAGGTTGCAATAAATTTAAGACTGAGAAGGCATTGTGACTGCAATAGAGCAAAAATGGTCACTAGCCCTAGCGGAGGCTCCTTTCATCCATCTGTGAACAGTCTCTGAGTGTGTCCAACTATATTTTTTTTCCCTAAAAGAAGTTGCACAGTGGCATGGTTTGTTAATACAATCCTGTTATCCATCATCTTTCAAGACCTAAATAACCACAGGGTTCTTGTGTGTTTTTTTTCAAAGCAATATATCATTAGGCTCATGGGGGGCAGAACACATCAGTTTATATAAATTGTCTAGAAGAATCAGCATTAATGAAAAAGCATTACAAAGGCACCTTTAGGCATTGATGGTTCTTCCCAAAAGATGAATAATACATGGAAAAAGACAACAAAAGAAATGAGATGTAGAAATAAATATATCCTTCAGCATATATCCTATTATTTATGGCTAAATACGAAGCTTGCAACCCTATAATGAATTATAGTCAAAACTATTAAAAAATCAAATATGTTTCATATGTTTAATGCTGCTCAAAATCAACAGCAAGTTCAGGATATTGTCTGCAAAATTAGGGATCATACTTTTGTGCAGTTTTACAAAAACAACTTATTTCCAGTGGTTACATTCCAAATCATGTAATGATTATATCTTGTTGATCTATGCAGCCATGAAAACCAAGTCTCCTTGAAGTTATACTACAGTTGCTTAGATTTAACTGATCACACTTTCAGGAAAAACACAGTTTATGATTTAAAACATTCTGTAAGAATCATTATCTTTTGCAGTTTACCTGACACTGGACTGACACAATAAGTTGCAAAATATTTTATATTCTATCATAACATTCAGATAAGTGAAGAAAAAACAGTATGCAGTTATTCAGACAGACTTTTTTCATACACACACAGACACGTGTCAGTTGTAATTTATACTGCTGTTGAAAAGTAGCAGAAAATAGATATAGGAGCAGATATTTGATTGTAATGAGTAAAATACAACAGTGTTATCTTCATGACCTAAATATTCAACTTCTTTACTGTAACAAGGGCGGGTAACACGACATTTATATTACCCGGAGCAGCAACTTCTTGATTTCAAACACTGCATGATCTCCCACTGTAAGAAACTAAGAAACTCAAGATAATGATAGAGGACATTCTGCTTCACATTCTCAGAGAACACTGATGTGCCAGAGAAAAGTCTACAAATTGGATCAATACCACATTTTATGTTCCCATTGTTCTAGCAAAGGGGAATGCCTGAATACAGAAGTGCACACAGAGTCAGTTCTTATAGATATCTATCCATATAGCGATTCACACTATTCTGAAGCCGACATTCACACTTCAATTCCGTTTTGCATACATACAAAATATGCTGCAAACTATCCTCAATACCTGAGGGCTGACGGTAGATCTGATTCAAGACTCTCACCACCTGAAGTAGTGGCACATAATACAAGAAAATACATAACAACTCATATAGCGTATAAAATACTGCTATGTGGCATTAAAACAACAAATCCAGGTTATCATCAGGAAAAAATGGCAGTTTGGAGAAAATAGTCAACATACTTTTTACATCATCAAGCTAAGAACAGCTCTTCTCCAAAACACAAGCCAGGGTTTTCAATTACACATTGGGAAATACTAGCTTTGTTAAAGTTTGTAACCCTAGCTATTGAGGTTTTAACTAACATAAGTGTGTAGCAAACTCTTGAGAAATCACTTAATTAGATACCCTGATGATAATATCTTTAAATTTGCTTTGATCAAAAACAGTAGGTTTTTTTATTTCAAGTGTTTCCTGCCATTCTCACTTCCAAGACACATCCCACAGCTTTCAGTCATCATTTGGATGTTTCCAACAAAGCAGCTAAATAGATCCTGCAGCATTCCTGTAGCATTACAAGGCAGTGAAGCAGGTTTCCATCACATATGAAGGAATTTTCAAGCAGCTGAATAAACCAATTTCTCTGAGCTAGAAATTACTTATCTTGCACACACATACACAGCCAAGATTAATCACATACTGTACACCACTTTCAAGTTTTTCCCTACACACAATGAATCTGACTTGAAGGCCCTGTTTTGTTGGGGGGGCAAATCAGGCTCTTTCTAACTGAACCAGTTTAAACAAAGTGTTTCAGAATAGACGTATTTGTGGCTAGTAGAAGCAGAACAACTGCAATTTTGCCCTATATCTGTGTTAGGTTGTGATGGATGGCAACTGTCACAGTCCAAAACCACTCAATACTAAAAAGATGCTTTAATGATGCTGGATCCTCACACCATCAGGCCAGACACCAGAAATCACCTTGGCACGAAAACAACTGAGAAGTAAAACAGTACTGGTATGTGCTTCAAACTGTTTTAATTGAAACAGTACTTGCCATGCATGCAAGCCATTAAGGGAATTTCTACATAACCATATTATCATCTTAAAACAGTTCTAGAGAAATAGGTATTTCTTAGAACCTTAATTTTTGCTAGTGTAGAACAAGGCCCATAAATTATGAACATTTTGGAATGTGTTTATGTAATCCCAAGAAAGATTTAAA